>JARHVA010002979.1:1805000-1922500 GCA_037957365.1 Torreya grandis
TTAAAGAGTATATACACCTTTATGAACAATTGGTGGAATAAAACATTCAAATGAAGATCATTAAATTAATGAGAGCATATTAAAGATCTTATGAGTAGGAGACCATGAAATTTTAAGCCTTAGATTTTGATGCAGGAACATCAACATAAGATCAATTATAATGATGCAAATTTGATAAATTGTACTTGTTAATATATTTTTCAAAGGTATTAGGAGTATTTGAGAAGTAAGGTCTTATATGTAGGATTATTGTAATATGTTCTAGAATTACTTTCATGTAATAATTTATGTAAAACTACCTAAATGCCAACATAGGAAAGTGGTTAAGATAAGAATATACGTTGAAGAAGAAGGTGGAATTAATTTAGGGGGATAAATTAAAGATTAAATAGTTGATAAAATAAAAAAAATGAGAATAGGAACTAAGTTAAGTCATTATACAAGTATAAAAGTAAGATTATAAGTAATTGTTAGTAGTTTTTTTTTAGACCTTTAGGTTTGTATAGAATAAAATTTGTAGAGATAGATGAATAAAAAGATATAGATTTATTATAAAAATATGGATAGGTATATAGACCTATTTATGTATTGATTGTCTAAAAAAATTGATGCATATTAATAAAGATATATGGATGATGGAAGAGTTATATTATGATTTTGAGGCTTTTCTCAGACCAATAAATAAGTTAGTAAGAAGACACTATATATGACAACTTTGTGTGTTATTTATAATCATTTTTAAATAAGGGGAAACTTTAATTAATTCAATATTATAAGGCATGTCTTGTTTCACTCATAGGCAAGTGTATTTTATGTTTGGAATCTAACCTTTATGTTGATTTTTTTTATTAAAATAGATGTGACAATCTCATAAAAATAGTGTATGAGTTTTGTATACAGCTGAGAAATGTTGATTTACACCATTTCAATATTGTTTTGTATAAGAAAAGGATTTACAGAGTCATTTGGATGAATGACTGTCTCTTTTTATGTAAACTAATTTCATATTGAGTCATAAAGATTAAAAATTCATTATAAAACTTGCTTTCATTCTGACACAATTTTAAATCATTAATTTAGGATAACATAATTTAAATATATGAAATAATTTTTATATTTTAGGATTCAAAAATTACATTGTATTAATACCAATATTTCACAAATATTATGTTGTCTTTTACCATTCAATTCTTCTGATTTAATCTTGTATTCATCCCAATTTTGATTTGGTAGTTAGGAAAGTATTTACCGAACATGTCTTTGATATGATTAAATTTGTTTTGAAATGGCCATGTAGCTTGATTGGGACAAATATGTAGTATTATTAAAACACATAGACTACTTATGACCACAATACAATCCATAGAAAGTTGTTTGCACCTATGACAAGGTACAATAGGATATGTTTTTGAATGCACTTAAAAAATTTGCTAGAATATATATATGTGTGTGTGTGTGTGTGTCTGTGTGTGTGTGTGTGTGTGTATGTATATATCTATATATATATATATATATCTGTATATATATATATATATGTGTGTGTGTGTGTGTGTGTGTGTGTGTGTGTGTGTGTGTGTGTGTGTATATATGTATATATATATATATATATGTATATATATGTATGTATGTATGTATATGTATGTATGTATGTATAAGGTGTGAAAAATTATAATGTAATTCTACAAAAACTAGTTGACCAAAGGATCCATTTATTATTACTAGAATATCATAAAACCTCTACTAGGCTATAGGATCGATTTAATATCAATAATATTGTGATAAAAATTATGCCACATCATTTATCACTATATAAACAATAATTGACACTTGATTTATACATCTAAGATATAATCTAAAATGTGAGTACATGATAGAAAGGTTTGATGAAGTCCTTGAAACATTTATTGTGCCCATATGACCAGTGGAATTCATCTAAATAGGGATAGACCAAAAGTAATTTAACAAAGAATTAGATTTGAATGATCTTATAATTCAATCTAAATATAAATAATAATATTATTTATAGGTGGTATAAGTTTATAAATGATCATATTGTCTCCTATTTGTTTAATATTCTTTATGAAGTATATACTCTAATTGATTCAAGTTCAAAAATAAAATTTTATATTATTAATGAGACTTATAGAAATAAAATGAGGTCATTTGTTTTAGATAAGAATCAAGGGTAAAATCATTATTGGTAAGTATTGATAAGGTTATAGGTAAAACCAATATAAGTGGCTTATTTACCTCAATCAAGTAAGAATATCTATACCAATACTTTAGATTGATATAATTTAAATAAAAGGTATTTATTGAACTCTTTGTATTTATATTAGGAGTTTAGATGTAAGTAGATATTTAAGTTCACCATACTGTAAAGATAAGAATAGAGGAAAAAGAACACAAATATATCATAAAATAACAACAAACATAGTGAGATGTATAGGTTTTGGGTTCACATTGAATATTGTATCATGAGAATATATATTTTATTAGTTATAATTGTTCAATAATTTTAAATGATCAAGTGAAGTGTCAATAACTAATAATATACACCCAAGAGCTCATGAGCATATAAATATTAAGATGGAAATGATAATATTAAACCAATACAATGCAAAAATTCATTTAAAAACTCATCTTTGTTTATGATTTAGATTGAATATATATTCAATAAATATTTATAATGTTAATGTCCAAAAATGGACCATCTCTCCTTGAAGATTTGAGAATTTGAGTTGATAATCATGACCTTTAATGAACAAGTTAATATGATAAAATGATAAGGCTTTGATATAATTCTTGAGCATGTAAATTTTAATGATATGAGGTCTATTTGATTAATTTAAGATCAATGAGGGCCCATCATCTTGAAATAAATATGAATGGTTTCAAATGAGTCCTCAATAATACACATGGATTAACACATGGATCACTAATGTGAAACCTTCATCTTGCTCAAGATGAAGGGTGGAGGATGGCTCTTGAAAATATCAAATAAGGATTAAAATTATCCCTTCATCTTATTTCCAAGATTAAGGGTGGATAATCACTCCAAAAAAATCACCTAGATAACCAATGTGGATCCTTCATATTATTTCTAAGATGAAGGGTTGAGAATTATCCTAAAATATCTCACAATATTCATTATGGTCCCTTCATCTTGTCTCCAAGATGAAGGGTGGATAATAATCCTTTATATTAATTCCATTTTAATAAATTTTTTGGATCATAAAAAAATATTCCATAGCATCTCAAGATCATTAATTGAATGAAGATGCCTCTTGGAGGGAAAAGAAGAATTAATTAATTGAAATTAAATTATAATTCTATTTGAAATATAAATATAATTAGAAGAATGATTTAGAGAAAAGTTAATTAATTAAATCAATTGATCAATGAAAGGGGAATTAGTAAATTGACTAAAATAGAATAATTGATAAGAGAAATCAACTAGGATGATAATTGAACATATTTAATATGGTGAATTATCTCACCTAAAGATTCCCCAAGGTGAAATCAAATGTGTACATTAGATGAATAAATGGCCTCAGACCTTATTGTGTGAAATTTATTAGAATCATTACATTTTTCACTTTTGACATAGAAGTGATAAAAATGGAGTGTCTACATTTGCCCCTATTTAAGAAGGTGTCGAGAGATGTAGATGAAGTAACATCTCAAATAATGAGAAAAAACATTAAAATGATCATAGAATAAAATTAATGGATGTTAAATCTGATTATTTTTATAAATATGGTAGTAAATAGGTTTGAATACATCCCAAAATGGTGCTTGGTAAGCACTAGATGCCCCCTTGAGGGGAGAGTTAGAAATAGTTTGGATGAGTGGACCCACTGAAGTATGAAATAATTACATAGAAATAATAAAAAAGGAGAAAAAAATGAAAGATATGTGAAAATGGGAAGAAAAAATGGATACCAAGGATAAAAATGAGCCTCCTAAGAAAAAAACAATGCATAGGGGGAATATTTTTGAAATAACAGTTTATAGATTCACCTTAGGGAGGAATTTGGTTCATTTTCAGCCTAGGCTTTCAAAATTTATCTCCATTATTTTATTAAAGAGTGATTTAGATAAAATGGCTCAAAAAACATGTCTGAGGGCACTTCTAGATTGCATTCAAGAGCAAAAATTACCATGAGGAGTAGGACCATCAGTAAGTACATTTTATTCTTTGTGAATTTATCATGTAAGTGCATCTACTGATTATAGAAGTAAGAAGTAAATGAATTCACCATTTAAAAAATGGTGAATTTTCCCATGTAATTGGTGAATTCATCTATGAAAATGGTGAATTACTAAACATAATAGTGAATTCAATCATGAAAATGGTGATTTGGCACTTGAGAATAATGAATTCAAAAAATGTCAAAATGATAAAGCAAATTCAAAAAAATGGAAAATTGATCAAGATAAATAGTGAATTCACCATCAAAATGGTGAAAACATCAAAATACACTTGATGCCATCCAAACTATGAAATTAAATTTAAAAAACATGAATTAGTTGAGAAAATGGCAAAATTGTCATAATAAATGGTGAAATTGAATAGGTGAAAGTTGAATTTGTCAATCCATGAAAATGACATTAGGAATAATGAAATGGCCAAAAAATGACAAAATGGTTAGGTAAATTGATAAAATCATCATGAAAATGATGAAATCATTTGGATTTGGTATAACAACAAATTCACCATAACATGATAAAGAGATAATTTTCATAAAAATAGAGAAAATGTCCTAATTACATAGATGCATATAAATTAAACAATGAGATAAAGAGAAAGTGACTACCAAATATGAACAAGACTAGATGAAATAATTGTGTTAGAGAAATAGATGTCATTTATAAGTAAAAAATGTGATTGAATTAGTGATAAATGATTAATTATAACAACTTTGATTGTCTTGAAGGAGCAAGTGAATGTGTTGATAGCTCATGAGAGAGAATCAAACATCTTATGCCATATAACATTATGGATAGGATACATGTCTAGGTTCTTTGATGTCATTAGCCTCTTACATGTGATAAGAATGCCAATGATCTAAGTAGATCAAGCATAGATCAATGTCATTGTAGAGTGATGGAGATATAACATGTCTACATGTTCATTACATACAAGTGATGTTACCATCACTTTAGATAATCTCTAGTAGATTTTATGGGTACCAATTAGAGGACAACCCTTATACTAGTTTTCCCCTAGTTATAAACATGCTGCATTAGAGGACTTGATAGGGCCTATAGAAATTAAGATGGTTTGAGGTGGGTACATGGATACCAATGAGATTGAGATAATTATGGATATACCTTGATATGGATCCATGGAGGTTCATGTTCTAGTACTAGTTGTATTTTATAAGGAAGTTATAGTTCTCATGGCTATTGTCAGTGACATTCTACTTCTTGACAAGAGTGGTCAATTTTTACACATGGGTTTGGGAGGAGTAGTGAGAGACATCCTAGAGGATACAATGGTTTTTTCATGATGCTTCGCCATATTAACATATTTATATGATGATCTTCACTGTGTTTTATATTAGCGAGGATGTAGTATTGATCTAGATACATTGCTCTAGGTTTCGGCATAGGATCATATTTTTATTGAGATACCTATTGGGAGATGGCAACAAAGGGGACTAGAGGAGTTGATGGCCTACAAATGGTACCAGGTGTGTCCCTAGCATAGGATTCACCAAAGATAACTCTAATATTATAGGTGAGTAATAGATGACATGAAATATGTAGATCTGACCTAAAGGCCTTACCTAGATATTTAGTTTCAATGGTTGGAAGATGCAAAGTACATGCTTTATATAACACTATGTGTTTTATTATTGGTCAACAAGAGTATACTTTAGAGAAATATAGGCTAGACAAGGTAAAAAAATATGATTTACTTAAAAGACCTCATTAGTTTTCACATGTAGTTAGATAAACATGACAATGGAGATCTATACCTAGTTAGACTAAAGTAAGGGACATATTTGGGTTGGTGCCATAGGTGGAATATGTATATTTAGGAGGGATAATAGACACATGGTTTATTGATGCTTATGTGACATGGTGGTTTCAAAAACATCCATTGAGATTGACTACTCCACTAGGTGGAGATCAAGGATAGGTATATAGAGTTTATCAAGCATATATTTGATTACATTCTCGATTACCTAGTCCTATAATGATGGAAATATATTATAAAGTATAGGAGGAGGTTGGGGAGGAGTATTATGATGTGTGTGTGTGTGTGTGTGTGTGTGTGTGTGTGTGGGTGTGGGTGTGTGTGTGTGTGTATTACATATAGGAGGAGGTAGAGATAGGCTCAGATGATGAGATGGTAGAGGTAGATGTTTTAGGTGAAAATTAGGGTATACATATGAGAGGAAATGTTGGGTAGGCTAGCCCATCTAGAATGATAATATCCTATAAGGCTTAAGATATAATTGATATATTAAGGCATGAGATCATTTATAGAGAGAATGATATCACATGGTTATAGAGATGATTGGATCATTGAACACAATAATTATTCTTAGCTCATAGTCAGATTAGTGTAGACCAGATAGAGATATCCAAACTAATAGAAAAGGTGAGTCAAGTGAATTAGATAAAATCATAATTCACCATTAAGAGGGATTTTATGTGATCTAAGTGATATGTTAGACTAAAATTATAGGATCAATTTATTGATTAGAGAGACTCTATTATAGTAGAGCAAGATTCAACTCAAGCAGAAAGAGATATAACATAGGCAAGATTTTCCAAAGTATAGATAGAGCTTGATGAGGCCTATGAGATAGATACTTTTAAGAAGAGCCTTCAGGCTAAGGATGAGGCTAATTATTATATGAGCCTATATGAGGCAACAATACTAGCTACAACTAATAGACCTATTTTTTTAGAGTATAATGCATAATTATTAATAACTAGATCAAGTTGATCTCATATGTCTTCCACATTAAATAGATTAGTAGCCAACATGCCTCCTTAATAATTATCCATGGGTCCTTTAGCATTGATGACCCCACCATAGGATATGGCATGCAAGATATCTCATTGTGAGCATCCACATGATAGATCCACTAGATATGGGCATAACTAGAGTTGACTTTTTGAGATAGAGATTCATATTTTTGATCTATGAGATGTACCAATTTATATGATGTACTTAGATGATCTAAGATTTACATGTGTTTTCATTGATATACATGACCTATTTTGATATATATATATATATATATATATATATATTTGTCACTTAATAAATGAGATTTATGATGTTCATTATTATCTCATGTGATTCTTATTATTTTTTCCTATGTCTTATTGTGTAGTTTAGACTTGATTGATAGGAATCTAATTTATAGATGCTCCTTCTATTAGTATGGATGAAATTATCATGATGTTTTTAGTTTGATGATTGGATAGAGAGCCATATATGTTTGATTGTAACATTTACATGTGATTAAACCTTTTTGAGTCTTGATTTTAAATATTTCACATGAAAACATGAATCATAATCTAGAAAGAACCATGATAACATTCATTTGTCAAAATGTATAAAATTTGAATTCAAAATTCAAATGTATATAGATTAAAATAAGATATGGAAAGTCAACTTTAAATGTAAAACACAATGCACTTAAATCAATTCCAATTTAGATACAAATGTTCACAACTCAAAATCATGATATGAATAATTAAGACTTAAGTGAAAATCATAATGTACTATATTAAGCCAACTAAGTAACAAAAATAACATATTAATAAACAAACAAATAAAAAACACACAAACACACAAGCAAAATTAAGTGAACTATCAATTCATAAAGTAGTGTGTGTGGCAATAAGGCATTATTCTTTGATACCAAGGGTTATAAAAAAACAAAAATAACCAAGGGAGAATATATAATAAGGAAGGTGTGGCCACATTGATTCCAAATTCTCCATGCAAGTGGATGTTACCTACATAGTCCTATGGACTTTAGGCCAAATGTAGTTCTCCCAAGTATTTAGGAAAGAAGAAAATTGATGACAAGTTAAGAAGATAGACTTTGGAATAAAAATAGGAAAGGACTCATAAAATGGTAAGAGCATATAAGTAATAATCTTAAAAAAATATAAAGAGATATGCTTGAAAAACATTGAGAGTATGGGTTAAGGGATGGTTGAGATGACCTCAAAAAACTAAGTGCTTCCTACATAGTCTAATTAGACCTCAACCCATTGTAGTTAGATAGAAATTAGGCACAAAAAAATACAAGTATGATCAAGAACTAAAAGGAATGATTGAGATGAAATCATTTAACTCATAAAATGATGAGAACATGAAATATGGTTCTACTTTTGAGATGCCATACTCATGAGAAGATGAAAATCACCTGTGAGGTACTTTAGTATGTGCCACATAACTAAAATCATATATAAATCTAATTTGAGTAAGCATCTATAAGTCAAAGTTGAGGAACAAGATGACAACTAGTCAATTACATCATACTAGACATAGGCACATATGGGGAAACTTTGTGGGATATAGATTAATGCAACTTTTTAGGGTTTTCTACATAATGGAATGTTTATTTTTTTAGGGATTTTTGGAATAGGATATAAATAAGAGAATTTTTACTAAAGAATATATAAGAAATAGGAAAATATAACTCCAGAAACACTTATAAAATAAAAAAGGGATTGTGGTTGTGAAAACTCAACAATGAACATGAAACATGAAAGAGATGTCCATATATGAGCAACACAAAGAGTAACATTTAACAATAAATTGTAATAGGTTATAGATTATCTTATAATCATAGATCAGGATGTGAATGGGGTGAATGAGGTCATGTGTACAAGAATAATTAGGAAGTTGAAAGAATAATAAAATTTATACAAGCCATAAAATCATGATGTTCCATATTTTAACATTTCTTTTACAAAGAGATTCTAACAAAAACCATTCTAAAATTTTGTTCTAATACTTTTGAGTGTTTCTCTAATTCACTTATTGTACCTAGATAATCATTATTTGATAAGGGTGATAATAAAGGAAATGAGGAAATATGAAAGGATTCCCCCAATCAATGGAGAAAAGGATATGGAAGATAGAATGGAACAGAGACACCCCCAAGTAGGAACACTTATAGATAAGAGCGTGGTAGCTTAAGAATGAAATTGTTTAAGATGAATAATATTCATTGGGTCATCCAATTAACAACCTTATTAAGTAACCAACCTATATGCACTAGACCCATTAGGTTAAAACTTACCTTTGTTTTCCCACTCAACTTTTGTATTTTTTTGATTTTCTTTGAGCATTAGATAATCAAGCTCAAACTCATGGGAGATAATGAATTAATTCTAACCCTAGCACAATTGATTCTAATAGGTCTTGAGGTGATTTATGGAATCCATGTTTTCTCATCTAGAAGATATAACTCTACTAATATGGACACTCAATAGTATTCTTCATCAAGATTGTCCCATAGTGAAATTCATAAATATGGAAGCTTAATCTCAATAGGAAGAATTGCATCAAAGCCATAGACTAGGGAATAGAGATTTTCACTAGGAAGAGTGCAAATATTAGTATGATACACCCATTAGTTAGGGAATATTTTCAAATACCAATCATAGCCAAATTCATTGACAATAGTTTTGAGGATTTTGATAAGGGTTTTATTAGATGCTTTGTCTTAGGCATTACCTTCTGGGTAATAAGGATTATAAAACTTGTTCTTGATATGGAACTTGGAACATAGGGTGACAATTTCATTTTTTTAAGGGATGTGCCATTATCTAAGATGATGTTGGAAGGGATGCCATATTAGTAAATGATGTGATTTAAGATGAACTTATAAATCTACTTACTAGATATATAACTGAGAGGGATTGTCTCTACCCATTTAGTGAAATATTTAGTAGCAATAAGGATATTCTTGTGGCCATCTGTAGAAGTAGGGTCAATATTTATTATGAGATCAAGTCCCCATGTATAAAATGGCCAAAGAGTCATAATTGGTTAAAGTTCTTGTGTTAGAGCATGAATAATATCACCATGTTTTTAAAATGCTAAAAATTTATTAATAGAAGCACATGCATCTACTTCTATAGTAGACCAATAATAATCAATACAGAGGATGTTTTTAGCTAGGACCATACTACTAGTGTGTGCCCCACAAATCCCTTCATGAACTTCTTTTATCACTAAATCAAATTCTCCTAAATTTAAATAATGAAGTACAGTTCCATCATAGCCTCTATACTAGAGAATGTTTCCAAGTATGGTGTAATGGGAAGTCATTTAGATAAAGGATTGTATTTGTTTATGTGAAATATCAGCATGAATAATTTGATCATGGAGATAGGAATATATTTTTGTGTACCAAATGTTAATTGAGACCAACAAAAACACATATAATCTCAAAAACTTAACATTCATACATTATAACAAGAAGGTTTTCAATTATAAACTAATACTTTTTGATATATGGATAAATTACAATCATAAAACCAATGGTATACATAGCATCATCATACTTGTTATTGGCTCTAGGAAAATATTCAAACTGGATGAATTCAAATTTGAGTTTGTGAGCATCTGCCATGGCTTTGTAAAGTATAATTTGTCATCCTTAATTTGATACTTATCCATGTCTTGATTGATAATTATATGTGAATCACCATATAATTTTAAATATTGAATATTTAAGTAAACTTCAAGATGAAGCTTGCCAAGAAAAGCTTCATATTCAACTATGTTATTCATGCATGGAAATTTAATGCAAAAATCCTTAGAAATAAGATCACCTTATGGTGTGATGAATAGTATTCTTGATATTAAACCATGAGATATGAAAGAGACATAAAAATAGAGCTTCCATTCTTTGTCATCATCTAGAGTAACAATAGACTCATTAAGAAAGTGTATTGTAATAGGAGTATAATCATGAAGAGGTGCTTTATCCAGATGATCAAAAAATTCTTCACCTTTGATAGAATTTTGATGTGTATACTCAATATTAAACTCACTAAGAAACATTACCAGTTTATCTATTCAACCATTTAAAATTGATTTTGCTAATAGTTATTTAAAAATATCTATTTTTCATAATCAACATGGTTTTATTGTTTAGCATATAATTTCTAGGCTTATGAGAAGTGAAAACTAATGCAAGACAAGATTTTTATATTTGACAATAGTTTTTAGTTTAAATTACTAATGTATGGCTTAGATAATAAAAAATTCTTTCTTTTATTTGGCCATCATGATGAGTGAGGAGTGCTCCCAAGGCACTGGTAGTTACATAGTTGTATAATGACAAGGGACTCCTTGACATTGGTGGAACAAACATGGGAGTATTTGATAAGTGTTGATTAATTTACTCAAAATATTTGTAGAATTCAACATTCCATTGAAATTTAATGCCTTTTTTCAAAATATGTGTAAATATATGACAATGATTATTAAGTTGGGAGATGAAGCATTTAATAGTATGTATTATACCCTATAGGCTATGAAGTTGATTCAAATTAGAATCAGGTAGCATCTCAGTAATAGCTTAAAATTTGGATGGATTAAATTCAATGTCCCTAAAAGAGATAATTAAGCCTAACATTTTTCCATATGTAACCCTAAAAACACACTTTTTAGGGTTCAAACACACTTTATATTCACAAAGTCATTCAAATATTCTTCACAACACTTTTGGATGCTTTGAATGAGTTTTAGATTTTCCTAGAATATCATTAACATAGTCTTAAATAATTTCATGCATGAGATCATGAAAGATAACATTCATTTTTAGGTGGCTCTAGTATTTTTCAAGCCAAACGACATGACTTGATAACAATATATGACCCAAGGGGTTCTGAAAGTTATTTTATCTTGATCTTCTATAGTGATCTCGATCTGATTATAGCTAGAGAATACATCCATAAGAGATAGCATATTGTAACCTATTTTGGAATCTATAATTATATGTATATGTATGTATGTATATTTATATATATACATACATACATACATACATATATATATACATATATATATATATATATATGTATGTATGTATGTATGTATATATATATATACACACACATACATATATACACACACACACACACACACACATATACATATACATACACACACACACACACACACACACACACACACACACACACACACACACACACACACACACACACACATATATATATATATATGTATATGTATATGTATATGTGTATGTCTGTGTGTGTGTGTGTGTGTGTGTGTGTGTGTGTGTGTGTGTGTGTGTGTGTGTGTGTGTGTGTGTGTGTGTGTGTGTGTGTGTGTGTGTGTGTGTGTGTGTGTGTGTGTGTGTGTGTGTGTGTGTGTGTGTGTGTGTGTGTGTGTGTGTGTGTGTGTGTGTGTGTGTCTATATATATATATATATATATATATGGATAAGATTTTTTAATATATTTGAAATATGTGCAGATTTGGATATCAACTAGTTTTTTATTAATTGTAAAAAAGTTACAAATCCAATCTGCATAAGGAATAGGTTTCATAAAACCTACTAGAAGCAAATTTTCTATATCTAATTTGACTAGGACAGCAATCTTTAGATACATATTTCTCAATTTTTTCCTAATATGTTTAGCATATAGGTGCATACCTAAATGATGTACTACCAAAGAATGCTCTGGACCAGGAATATCAAAATAGCCCCAAACAAATATATCAATAAAATTTGTGATAAGATAAATAATCACTTAATATTCCTCTAAAGTGAGAATCACACCAAGATTGAGTATCTTAGGATCATCATACATTCCACTATTGATTTATGTCATGTCTTCCATAAGAAGAGTGGAACCATTGTCTAGAATAATAGGTAAAGAATGCGATTGATCATCAAAATCTAAATGTGGAATCTCAAATTATTCCATGTATGAAGAATCAAAATCATTCATATTAGGTAACAAAAAATCAGCTACCAAATTTGGAATCTATAGAACCATATGCTCAAATTATTCATGATCTTTAGGATTAGTTTTAGCACTATATGACAAGAATCGACTTGTAGACTCCTGAGCTTCTTTTGAAAGAGAGTGGACTTCCCTATCCAGTGGTGCCTATAACATGTTTTCACCAAGGGACTTTTATTTTTATTTAATTTTTACATGATCCAAAAGTGCCCCATAAATTTTTTAACTTAAATATATTTATGTTTCATTTTTCTTTTGTCAAAGGAATTTCAATTGATCCCCAAAGTAAGCATCATGATCTAAAGTGTATACAAATACCTACTTGTGGTCACCTAATGATAAACCATCTCTTAGGCATATGAACTTTGAAATAGCTTCTTCATTTGAAAACTCATATAAAATTATATCATTGTCTTACTAGTACCAATCAATAAGGTCAATATAATGAAAATTAAGGGTAAGGGTTAGAATAATGGAAATAGTGAGAACAAAAAATGAATCAAACAAATTAGTGTTTTCAAGCTCATCATAGATACTATAATAGTACTCAATGTCACTATTGGGAACATCATATTTTAATGTAAAGGTTAGATACTTTTAAGGATGTGTAGGGATAGACCTAGGAGATTTATATTTGAGACCTTGTTTCTTTGAATTCTTAGTAGAAAGAATAGGATCTAGTCTACCTTGCTCTTTTTCTCCCAAACCCTTACCTTTATAGGCATGATGAGCCATAATTTTATTAGGAATAGGGTGTTTTTTCCTTAAAAAAGGAGAAAAATCCTTAGTGCATACTCATCTTATTACTTCAAAACTTCTTGATTGAATGATTTTATTGAAATGAACAAAAGATACTCCTTCAGCTATGATTCTACCTTCTTCTTGCACCATTTTATCTTTGGCCTAGAATGGGATTTGGGTGATCTAGGAAGTTTGGAAACATGAAAGGCATATTCAATATAATACATGCCAAGACCTTTCACATGAAAATTGAAAGGGAAGGAATTTAATAAGGGTAAGGGTGTTTCAAAATAAGAATCAAGGGTATTGGGATATAATTAATTAGATTGAGGTGGATCATACATTACTTGCTTGTTATTTTTGATGGTATTGGTAGCACTAGGATAATAGGTCTATTAGAAACCTCATTATTATAGATGTTTATAATATTTATATGGTTGTAAATCCCTAGGAATAGTAATCTCTATTTTAAAATGAGTAAACTTGATACATTGATGGAGTATAGAGGGAACTACATGCATCTAATGAATCAATGGATGGATAAAAAGGAGATTATATGGTAAGTCAAGATCAATTACATGAAAAAGGGTGTTATAGATTACAATGATAACTTATATGGGAAATAAAATTATACCCACTGATTGTCACTTAGTATTATCACACCCCTTGATAGTAATTGTATCATTCTTTAGATCTGTCATAGTATATCCTAAATGTTGGACTATATTTAATGGAATAATATTAAGGATAGAACCATTGTATATAATTACCCACTTGATTTTATGGTGAGTTACTATGATTTTGATACACAATGAATTAGTGTTTTAATATCCAAGGGATGATATATCACTTTGATCAAATATTCATTATGGTCTAGGAGATAAGTACCTAACCAATGCTTGCAATTTATCCAATGAAATATTTCTAGGAACCTAAGACTGGCTTAAGTGTTCATACAAGATATATTTATGAATATGAGAAGTATATAACATATACAAAATGGAAATCTATGCTATCATTTTATTCAATTGATCTGCAAGATTATATTACTTCCTGACTGGTGCATACTTGAGTTTGGATTGATCTAGATGTTTTGCTAAATTTTGTCTATTTCAAATCTAAAGGAAAATGGAAAAGAATGATGGGGATAATTGATTATAATGAACCTAGATTGGTTTGTGCACCATATCTAGATGTTGTGATCACTCATTTTTGACTAGGGAGAACTACCTAAAAGTAAGAAAACACTACCACAAGATGTTTGTTAGTTAAATGAGTGGGCTGCCAAGCTACGTGCTTGTTTAAAGAAGTGTGAAACCTCATTAGAGATGACAATCCACTTTTGAGAGATAAAATAATAATAAATAGTTAAAAGAGAGGTAAAGAGAGAGTGAAAGAGAGATATGATTACCATTATTAACAAATTGTATGTAGTAGAGAGTGATAGGGTGTAGGTGATGTACTCTATTTGTATTTTAGAAGTTGTTTGGGTATGCTTTAAAGAGGTTAGGGAACCCACAGTCATCGACATCAGTAGGGGAGTGACCAAAATTGGTTATACTACCGAGTTTGGTAGTGAGGTGATTGATGTTGATTAGGCTATTGAGGTCAATAGGGGCAATAATTATCTAGGAGCTTGTAGAAGGATTTTCCAAGTCTAGGAAATGTTTAATTTAGGTATGGGAGGTTGGGAGAGTTATGAGAGAGAGATTATGGTTTGGGTAGATCTACTCAGAGGTTTGGTGTGTCAGGTTAAGGGGAAAAAAGTGAGGAAGCTTTGTAACTCCCTCACATGGGTTCAATTAGAAGTGTGTAAAGTAATGCATAGTAGATATAAAGTGATAGCAAAATAAGTATTTTAAAGACCTATAAAGTAAGTGATGTACTTATCTACAGTGGTTACTAAATGATACGTGCCAGATTGATGGTCCCTATTAGGGAGTCTAAACCTGAATGCCTAAAAAAGAGAAAAAGAGGGTATTGTTGCTCCTCAAGAGCTCAATTATTGATCATGATTGACTTATGCAAGATGGCTATAATCTAGGATGTCAAAAACATAATGCCCAAAGCTTGAATGCGAGTAAGAATAGATTTTATTGATTTCTACTGACTTGAACTTCAAGTTGGAATTTTTTTATATTGTTGACATCAGTGATCTTACTGACATCAGTCATGGTTTGACTGACATTAGTGGCCCTAAAATAGGGTAAAACTTACTATTTCTGGCCTTTTTCTATTATTCTTTGTGCCAAGTGTGACACCCATTATAAAATGGTAAAAATAAGAAGTTATAAAGGAGGTAGTTGATTAGGAATTTAGTTTGGAAGTTGGAATAAGTCTTGGGTAGTTAAGATGAGGGGACTAGGTCTTGAGGTGACTCACCATGTGAGAATTAGTCATAGGGTGAGGTGGCCAAGTAAGGTGGTAGCAAGGGTTTTTAATTAAATTAATTAAGTATTTTAAATTAATTAAATATGTGAGGGATAAAAGTATGGGTTAGGGAGGTTAATTGTTATTATTGAAAAATGGGTTAAAAAGGGGTTTTGGCACAGGGAGTTACATACATGTGTGTAATGTAATTTTGATGTCTACATTTCCCCTTTTTATCTTTTAATTTTTATTGACAAGTTTACAAGACAAAAATAAGAGTTTTATTCTCTAAGTATTTGATGAGGTATCCCCCTCAAAATTAGAATTGATGGTGGAGAAACTAGAATCAGGTACCAGTTTGATAAAAAGGTAGTTGAGTGAATGTTTGAGAATTGAGTATCACTCCATATGCATATACTAAAATGAGATATATTCAAAAAATTCAAGAATAGGTAAGGTTAAGGAGGACTCAGATAGAAGTAACCAAAGGATAGCTTGTAAGTGATAGTTGATAGGTCAAAACAATCAAAGTTGTAGCTCTAATGGTCAATGTGTCCTAGGTATCTAAGGTAAGAAGTGCCCCTAAGAAACACAAAAGGCTTGAAGGTGATAGTATGAGCTTGGTTTACATTCACAACACCTAATATACATACATGTAAACAATATCCAACTATAACAAAATAACATAAGTGGTCAAGACAAGTAATGCAAGGTTAGCATAAAAGGGTCAATGAGTGAGGAGATATTCATGATCTCCAAGCAAAGTCATTAAGGGTGAAGATGTAAGTGATATCGAATGGTGTTTTTCATGGTTGGGGAGATATATGTGATCTCTAGTTACCCTAGTGTATGAGTAAAATTTGAAAATTTGGGGTTGCTTAGGTTGGTAAAACTTTATTAGAATGGTGCTAATGTTGATTACATTTACTGATATTGGTAATAAAAAGTGCTTACATCGGTAAACTTAGGGAAATGTTGTCGATGTTTGTATGTGTAAGCATCGATGTTGATAGATCAGGTTAATAATGTTGGTGTCAGTGACTGACCAAACTTGACAAAATGGGGGTTTGGTAGCTGACCCAACTCATTTGCAACTTTGTGATTAGAGAGAAGAAATAGAGCTTGAGAGTGATCATGATGGTAGAGTAAGGAGGGGATGCAATAGGAGGCACACCACCATAGGATCCAACTATGTCAGTTAGGAGGAGAAGGAGAGATGAGTTAAGAGTCTTTGCTAGTTGGTTTACAAGTTGATTTGGGTATTTGTAGTTTTTAGGCTAATTTAGAGGTAGGGGTGTAGAAAATGGTAGTAAAGGGGTAGAAAAATAGTGTAGGTTAGTTTTAAGACAATTTGGATGGTTGTTTAGGAAATTTTTTAGGTGAAATTAGTCATGTTAAGTTTGTGTCATTCAGCCCTAGGGTTGAACCAGTTGAACCAATCACCAATGTTGGTGAGGTCCACTGACATCGATTGATATGGCATCAAAGTCAATAGGTGTCTACCAACATTGGCCATTATTTTAGGCTTACAAAGCACCAACATTAATAACTATGAATGACTAAAAAAATAAGAGAAAGAGTTAAATTAGATCCCTAGTGGAAGTAGTCAACTAGCCTAATGGATAAGCTATCTTCAAAAGACCCTATGTCAATTGAGTGCTACCTACATAGCCCAATTTAGGGCCTTAGGCCAATGTAGTTCTCCTAGAGCCTAGGAAAAATATTTAAAAATGTGTGATAGGGGAAATGGATAAAAAGGTAAGTTGAGATAGGTCGAGAGGTCTAGGGCTTAAAAGATAGGTCATCATGTCAAAGGTTAGGGATATAGGCCATGAGGCTTAGAGTTGTGATAGGTAGGTAGACCTAGGGTAGAGAGAAAAGAGTAGGGTAGTTAGTGAGGTGGGTATATGGCTGAGCTAACCTTAGAAGACCTCGTGTCGACTGAGTGTTGCCTACATAACCTAGTTTAGGGCTTCAAACCAATGTAGTTCTCTTAGAGAGAAGGGAAAAAGGTAGGGATAGAGTATATGAAAAAGTATGTGACTTGAGTTATTGTGTGTATGGATGTATGCAAGGATGGAGATGATACTATGAAATCATTTATTGAGGATATTAACATGTATGAAGATGGATGTCACTCTAGATGAGTGGGAGCATATGGCAATCATGGGGTTAGGAGGAGTATGATGATATGTTGACTCTCACAAGATGTGTCCCTAATGATATCATTGATTGAGAGGTGGGATCACACCACCAACACCTTCCATCTATCAAATGGAGAGTTGAGAGTGACTCAAGAGGATGTTTATAGGATTTTTTGGCTATCAATATAGGGTGAGGATGTCTTTGCATGCTCAAGAGAGGAGTATGATATACACATGGTTGCATTATATGGAGAGCATGTGAGTGAGGTGACCTACCATTTTATGAGTTTTATGTATGAACCACTTTATATGGTTGATGAGGAGCAACATCAACTAAACATCTTGATGATGATCAAGATCATGGTGTATGCATTACCAGATGTAGATGGTGGTAGATTTTTTATTGTATTGATAAGTGTGCTTACATAGATGGTTGAGTAGTGGACTGTTTTTGCTTGGGGTCTAGTATTTTTAGCATAATTATATAGAGAGCTATAGGGTTTGAAGTTGTGATGGTGATATAGTTTATGTGTCAGCCATTTACTATATTATTGGGTGTATGACCACATCATAGTGACATGACCATTTGGGTTACCTATTATGATCCTAGCTTGCTTCAAGGTTGGTTTTAGATGGTGGATAGAGGGTATGGCATAGAATTTAGTGGATGGAATGGCTTGGGATATTTCCTACTATAGGTACATGATTAAGGGTTTGTTCCCTATTGATATTTTGTGGAGACCCTACCTAACATACCTAGTTTTTAGAGGATAGGCACAATAGCTTGTGGATTTGTAGAGCTCACTATGGTTTAGGGGTAGATGAGTTGATGAGTTAGAGATGGTACCTGTGACATGGGTCAAGAGGTAGTTTGGTCTAGTTTAGGATATTTCCCTTGATATATGAGGGATGACATAGAGACACCCCTACCATTGCCCTTGGAGATAGATGGGCCAAATTTTGAGGAGCTTCTAGTAGGGCTAAGTGTTGGAGACCCAAGGTGCACAGTTACCTATATAGCTTAGTGGGTAGGGTTACATCCCATGATGGAGGTCAAAAATCCACCACCAGATTTATAGGGGTTGGTGAGAGAGAGGGATGTAGTGGTACAAGCATGAGATGTAGTAGTGCAAGCTCAAGAGACAACCCAAGCATAGGTTTTAGCCTTAAAAGGGTAGGTGGTGATGTTGTAAGGTCAAATTAGGGTTATATAGGGCCAGGTTGTAGTAGTACAGGGCTAGGTTATTATTTTATAGGGTTAGGTGATTACAATGATAATAGAGAGAGATAGTCTGAGAGTAGTATGCCAGGATACTCCTCCTCCACCACCATAAGGACTAGTATAAGTTGGGCCATCATCAAGTTAGATGGAACCTATAAATACTATATCTAAGGTGAGATATTCAACTTCCCTAGATGAGATTGCCTATTATGAGAGGGAAATTAGAGAGTTTTTATAGATTTAGAGATATTTAGAGTTCTAAGAGTAGAAGTAGTCTATATCATGTGTTACAACTTCTATCTCATGTAGGCATAGATGGGTAAAGAGTGGTGATGATATTGCTTCCTCAAATCCATGTAGAGAGCCTCAAGGACCCTCAGTGTCAAAGTTTTCCATTTTTTACTATCTATGTTATATGTATACTGGCATATGAGTTAAAGATGTGAGATGTATATTTTTAGAGATATGATGTTATGATGATGTAGTTATGGACATGTATTTTGATCACACACACACACACACACACACACACACACACACACACACACACACACACACACACACACACACACACACACACACACACACACACACACACACACACACACACACATGAGATGTTCATTTATTAATATGTTGAGATGTGTTTATTATGATGGATGATGATTATTTTATGCTATGTTAATTTTGATGGTAACCCTGATCATGTTAGTTGAGTTAGACTAGCCTTTCCCATATATGTGATGGTATATGCATACTTGGTTGATTAGTTTCATCTTAGCATTTTTAAATATTTTGTGATGGTGTATGATTAAAATGAATAGATTGGTTATGTTAGTTTATTTTAATATTTTTCCATATTTTTGATGGTGTATGCATAAAATAAATTGAGTATGCTTTGATAGTGTTGGTATGACATTGTTTTTTTCACCTTAAATAAAGAGATCAACATGTGATATGGATGGGAAAATAAAGAGGTAGAATGCTTGAACATTAGGAAAGACCATAATTATAACATAAATAGGCTCAATAAAATGAGCCTCTTTCATTCCTTATATCTTTAAACCATTGTGTTTATTAGAGAAGCATCATATTTACCATATATTAAGTGAGCTTCACAGTCCCTTAAAAGAGTATGAGGGGAAAAAGGATAAAATGAGGAAAAATGTTTGGGTAGCATAACCTATAAAGTAGGGATGATATGCCCATATTGTGGGTGACCCAAGATCTATTATAGGCAATTCCATGACTTAAAGGTTTTTTTTTTGTAAGCTGTTCAATACAGGAAACCTACAATGGGATGTTGTATGGGTTAAGGTCGTATAAACCTATGAAAAGCCTCTTTCATTTGTTTATTTTCCCTTTGAGAACAAATCTTGGATTATCATCTTTCAAGGGAGTGATCTAAGCATTTTTTTTAATTTTAAATAGTTGTCCTTCAAGGGAGTAGTCTATTGATAGTAGTAGAGGGAAGTTATGTAGCTATCCTTCAAGGGAGCAGTCTACATTGAGAAACATGACCTAGGACTTTATAACTTTTTGAGATATCACATTTTTTTGTGATTTTAGTCATGGACAAGACTATAGAGGCTTAGGATTTTTCCACTTTGAGGACAAAACCATACCAATGTGTCAGTTAACTAAGAGTATAAGAGTAAGGGTGAAGAGGAAGGGAAATGAATGTAGTAGGGATGCTCAAGGGATGAACTCAAGTTAAACATGAAGTAAAGTGACACTCATTTAACAAAATAATGGTCATAGGTGTAAGGCATTTAAAGGTTTGGGTTTTGGCCTTATTTTAAGAGAAGACAAATAATAAGTTCCTAAGCCATATTTGTGAGTTATGATATAAGGCCAAAGCTAATAAAGAGTAAACTTACCCCATTATATTTTCTCCATGTTCATCACATGTTGATTTTAATTAAGATAAGATCTCCTATATTGAAATCTCACTCTTTAAGGTTTTTGTTATAAGCACATTTTATATGCTCTTGATAGATTTGAAGGTGGTTGAGGTCTATGAGATGGCACTCATCAAGCAATTCAATTTGAGCTAAATGTTCCTAGTGAAAGTCATCATAAATAAGTATATCTTGTAGAGAAATGTGAAGATAAGGAATCTAAACCTCAAGAGGCAAAATAACCTCCATCCCATATACCAATGAAAAAGGTGTAGCATCCATAGGGGTTCAGATGCTAGTGTGGTAACCCCATAAAGCAAAAGGAATGCGTGTGTGCCAATCATTGCCCATATCATTAACTACCTTCATGAGATTTTTGGTCAATGTTTTATTAGAAGCTTCTACCTATCCATTAGCTTGTGGATAGTATGGTGATGAGAAGACTAATTTGATTCCAAATGTATCACAAAGACTTTGAACAGTCTTATTTTTGAAAGACTTACCATTATCTATTATAATCTTATGAGGGACACCAAAATGATAGATGATGTGATGGTTGATGAAGTCAAAAAAATTGTCAGCTTTAGTAGAGATGAGAGGGATGGCCTCGACCCACTTAGTGAAGTATTCAGTGGCAGTAATGATAGAACAATGATGGAGGGATGAATGAGGTTTAATTTCTCTGATTAGATCTAAGCCCCATTGGGAGAAGGGCTAAAAGTCTTTGGCAACTTCTAATGCATGACTAGGAATGTGAAGAAGGTTAGTGTGTTATTGACACTTGATGCAATGCCAAACATAATCAACACAATTTTGATGAAGTGTGGGCCAATAATAGCCAAGTTGAAGGATACCCTTCACAATTATGTGACCATTAAAATTCCCACCACAAATCCCATCATGGACTTCCTTAATAGTGAAGGGATTTTTAGTACTAGTAAAGCATCTAAGGAGAAGACCATCAAAACCTCACTTATAGAGAAGTCCCCGTAATATAGTGTAATGAGTGGTATGTTTTATAAAGGCCCATTTCCTATTATTGGAGAGATCAGAAGGGGTAATAGAGAAGGAAAGATAATATGTGAGTTGTTTGTATCATAATTCATGCAGGTTGGTTGTTACATTTCCAACAAAGAGGATGTCAGCTGAGACATAGGAGGGTAATGTTAAGTGATACACAATGACATAGATTCTCAAAGAGGAGGATGAAGAGGGTATGTGTGAGGCAAGTGAAGCCATAATTTCAACAAACTTATTTGTAGATTGAGGAATAGTTTGTAAGAGATAAAAGTTAAATAATCCTAAGAGCATATATACACAATGTTTATACCACTACAAAATTTTGTTTTTGCATAGGTAGGAACCATTAACTTGGTTAACCACTAGCTGAGAATCACCAAAAATGGTTATGGATTTGATACCCAAGAAGAGAGTTGTTTGAAGTCCTAGAATCAAATCCTCATATTCGGCCATATTATTATTGCATTCAAAATCTAGTTTAAATGACAAAGGCATAGGCTCACCATCTAGAGGAATAATAATGACCCCCATACCCCCACCATGTTGACATTTATATTCATTAAATAACATCATCATTTGATAGGAGATGTCATCGGTGGATTTTATTACAATGGATTCATCAGGGAATTTGAGGTTTGAAGGTTGATTGTCAAGTAAAGGGGAAAACACTAGTTGGTTAGTGATTTTTTTCCCTTTAATAGACTTTTGATAAATTAATTATAAGTCAAATTTAGCAAGAATCATGAGCCACTGAGCTAAACATTGGTTGTGATATGGTTTGGAATTCATGTATTTGAGGGGATCATTATGGGTGACCACATAGGTTTTGTGATTTAGGAGATAATGGTGAAGTTTAGAGGTGGAAAAGACCAATACAAGGTAATTTTTTTTAGTATGGGTATATCGAGTCTCATAATCAATAAGTGTGTGGATTATGTAGTAAACTACCTACTCTCGATGTTGGTTATCTTGATGTGCAATCATAACACCTAGAGAATGGTCTGTTATAGGGATGTATATGTAGAAAGGTTGATTTTCCTTAGGTGGAATAAGAATTGGTGGGGAAAGGAGGTATTATTTAAGTGTGTCAAAATAATTTTGGAAATATGTATTCCAATGGAAGGAGACATCCTTTTTGAGGAGATGGTGAAAGGGCTAGCAATGATCTAATAACTAAGAAATGAAGTGGTGAATTGATTGAAGTTTAACCTATAGGCTGTGAATTTGTTTGATATTAGTAGGTGGAGGCATCTCTAGGATTTCTCTAACCTTAGCAAGATCGACCTTGATACTATAGAGATAAATGATAAAACCTAAGAGCTTATCAGAAAGAACACCAAAGACACATTTCTTTGGGTTTAGTCAAATGTTATATTAGAGAAGATGAGTAAATATGGTTTTCAAAATTGTCACATGTTTTTGATGAAGTTTAGACTTGTTGAGTAAGTCATCCACGTAATCTTCCATAATTTTTTGTAGGAGATCATGGAAAATGTAAGTCATAGTCATTGGTAGGTTGCACTAGTGTTATTCAGGCCAAAAGGCATAACCTAATAATAAAAAGTCCCCCATGGGGTAATAAAGGTTGTCTTATGTTGATCCTTAGGAGAAACTAGGATTTGATTATATCCAGAGAATCCATCCATAAGTGATATTATCTCATGGTCAGTCGTTAGATCAACAAGTTAGTCAATACTTGGTAATGGGAAGTCATATTTTAGATAAGCATGGTTTAAATCATGATAGTTGGTGCAAATTTAGATTCCTCTAATCACTTTTGTGATAGGAACAAATTTTTAAATCTATTGCAGGTAGTCGATGGGTTGGATAAAGTTAACAAAAAGGAGGCATTATAGCTCTTCTTTGACAAGGAGAGCAATGCAAGGATGCATCTTACAAAGCTTCTACTTAATAGGTTTAGCATCTTGATTGATGACAATGTTATGGGTGATGATAGAGGGTTAAGTAATAGGCATGTCATTATAATACCAAGAAAAGGCTTTGTTATGGTCATTAAGAAATGTGGCATAATCAGCTTGCTCAGAGGAATCTAAAGATTGGCCAATCTTGAGAACATGAAGATTATCATGAGAGGGCAGGTTGATGTCAATGGTTGATTCATTTAACATAGCTTGTGTTTTGGATGGGAGTGATCATTGGATATAGGAATCATCTACACCCATATATGTGAGAATTGCATCATCATCTTGATATTGGATAGTGTTAATAGTGGGAGAGTCTTCATCAATTATTTTAGGATGAACAAGAGGAAGTGATCCAAAACTTAGAAGTTTTGGTTGACAAATATTTCAATAACACAATAACAATGGATTCTCTGAGAAGAGACGTTGTATTAATTAATAACCACAATACAAATATAGGCTTATCTCTAAAAAGAGATGTTTTGTTGAATAAAAAATTTGCAGATAAAAAACATACACTTATCTCTGAGAAGAGATGTCTGCCTTCCCCTTTCGGGTTATAATGCATTTATACATATTTTTAAAAAAAACCTCGGGAGATTGCATGGCTCGAGGAATTAATAGGTGATTATTTAACGTCCCAGCATTAAAACCATACAACACTCACATTAAAACAATACAACGCTTGAGGACATATGTCCCAACATTAAAACAATACAATGCTCGAGGACATAATTGCTCGAGGACATACTCAAGGATATAATGGCTCAAGGAAAAAAACTTTCATCGACAATACAAAATGAAAACAATACAACATTTGAGGAATTAATATCACCAAATGGTCACCTCGAATTGTTTCTCAGACCATTCCTCTCTCCTTGAAAACCAATGGTCCCCATTGCGTCACCGTTTCCCATCAGGTGTGGTAGTTGTGTCTTGATTTGATTCTCGATGCACACTTGGAAGGGACTATGGTTTATGGAACTATGCGGGGCTCAATTTTTCACTATTTCTGTCTGACCATTAGTTTGTGGATGGAAGGCTGTGAACTTCTTCAACACGATATCTATTTACTTCTATTGTTTTGTTGTCAGGGCTGTAACATCAGCCCTTTTGGATTCTTATGGCTTGACCACCATGAAAAAAAATTTCTTGGTGCTAAGTAGAGAGACAGATGTGGAAGGTGGTACTTCTGGTACCCTATAACACCATGTTCCAAGAGTGAGAGTGATCTGTCTAGTTATTGATTTGTATATACCATGTCAATCATACATGAATGGCTGACCAAAGAGTACATCATAAACATCTAGATTGGCCACATCACATAAGACCTCATCTTGGAAAGGTCATATTGCATATGAGAGAAGACATTGGTGGGTGACACAGAGGTCTCTCCCTAGGCTCAACCATCCAATACTGTATGGTTTTGGGTGAGGCTTCATGGATAGATTTAGGCTTTTCACAACATTAGTAGAGATTAAATTCTTTTGACTTTTGCTATCAAGAATGAAATGTAGAGGCTTACCTTTCACCCATAACTTAGAGTGAAATAACCTTTCCTTGTCATCTAGCATCTCATCGTGTGTCTGTGATGAAGCTATAATGCCTTCGAGATTAGCATCTATAATTTCTTCTTCAACCTCTTCGACTGCAAGGTCTATATGAGGTAGAGCAATAGATTTTTTGGATGGTGACTCAGAAAGCAGTGATTTGATAGCGCGACATTCTTATTTGGAGTGAGTTCCAGATTTGTGATAACCACACTACTTCTCGGTCTTTCCTTCTTTTTGCTTCCAATTTTGGCCTCGTGTTTGACCTTCTTTATCACTTTTCCATTTTGAAGATTGATTCTTTATATCCATTCTTCCATGCTTCTACTCAATATTTACTATGAACTTCTATGCCTCACCAATGGTTTCCAAATTGAAGAGATCCATTTCCCCCTGGATGTACCATTGTAATCCACCATGATATTTGAGAGTTTTATGTTTCTCACTTTCTTGAATACCCAATCTTGTAGACAAAAAATGAAAAGTGTCTGTGTAATCTTGCAGAGATTGGTCCTTGCCTTGGTGAAGTTGTTGCCACTATATGTACAGATCATCATACGCACTGATGGGATAGTATTCTTCTTTTACTACTTGTGTAAAATCATCCTAGGTGGGTTCCACCCCAAGGCCAATGATATTCGTATTGAACCTCTTTTTGTAAACTTCCCACCAATTTTTCACGGGCAATGATGATTTCAAAAGATCAAAAGTGATCTTTTCTCCATCGGTGAACTTATTTATAGAGAAGTAGGATGACAATTGCTCCAACCAATTTTCCACTGCATCAGCATTGATTTTTCCTTCAAATGTGGGAATATCAAAATTTACCTAAACCTTGAAGGGTGTTGGGGCATTGAAAGGAAGCTCCCTCGATGAGGAGCCTGGATGTGTAGTCATGGAGCCAGAATTTCCCATCAGAAGTGTTTAAATAATTTGAGCAAATTGTTGGAGCATCTATGCTTGTTGTCACTGGAGGGCTTCATTCACCATTTCCTTGAAAGGATCGGATGTCTCAGTGTCATCCACCATTTGAGGTTGTTTGGGGTGCACAGGTGGAGTGTTTGGAAGCTTTGTAACTTCCCACCCAAGTTTCTTGTATACTGACCTTGTCCTTGGGAACATACACTCTCAAGACAAACCGCTCTAATACCACTGATCCAAAACTTAGAAGTTTTGGTTGAATATTTCAATAGCACAAAAATAACATAATAACAATGGATTCTCTGAGAAGAGACATCGTATTACTTAACAACCGCAATACAAATATAGGCTTATCTCTAAAAAGAGATGTTTTGTTGAATCAAAAATTTATAGACACAAAACATATGCTTATCTCTGAGAAGAGATGTCTGCCTTCCCCTTTCAAGTTACAATGCATTTATACATATTTTTGAAAACAACCTCAAGATATTGCATGGCTTGAGGAATTAACAGGTGATGATTTAACATCCTAGCATTAAAACCATACAACGCTCGCATTAAAACAATATAATGCTTGAGGACATAATCAATCGAGGACATACTCGAGGATATAATAGTTCAAGGAACAAAACTGTCACTGACAATACAAAATGAAAACAATACAAAATTTGAGGAATTACTGTCACTGAATGGTCACCTCAAATTGTTACCTGGATCAGGAAGGGACCTTGTTTCCTTACCTTGATGATAGGTGAGAGGCCCCAAATGGATGGCATTTATTGAAAAAAAATTTAGGAGGTATAGATACCTCCAATTTAGTAGGTGATGGTGGAGAAGTAGAGACTAGTTCTTTGATAATTGGTACATGAGAAGTTTTAATGAGTTTATTTAGTTTGTCATATCCCACTAAATGCCTCTTTTTGTCATTTTCAATGGTGTTT
The DNA here is from genome assembly GCA_037957365.1 of Torreya grandis. Classification (NCBI taxonomy): domain Eukaryota; kingdom Viridiplantae; phylum Streptophyta; class Pinopsida; order Cupressales; family Taxaceae; genus Torreya; species Torreya grandis. The sequence goes on from JARHVA010002979.1 coordinate 1,832,732, forward strand.
CTAGTAGGATATTCAATAGGTGTATGGACACCTTGTTCATATTGACCCAAATCAAATACTTTCTAGGAAAACTTATAGAGATAGATGTGAGAAAATATAGGGTTGCTCAAGAAAGAGAAGTCATAGGTAAATGGTTGTGGTGAAGAAGATGGATTACTAATAGTGGGAGCTTGATCAATTCCCCTATATTTGAAATTGGTTTGAAGTTTATGGGGTTCATAATGGATGACGATACCAATAAGGGGATCATAATTTGGGTGCATGTGAAGTCTTCCATACTCTTTTAGAGTATAGAACATGTCAAGAATCAACAAATGATATTCACTGAGTGACAAACATTAAAAGGTCTCTTCCATGGGATCCTTGTCAGGAATTTGTGTTACTGGTATTTATGTAACTGGGGGAGTGGAGCTTGTGGAAGATTCAAAAGTATCATGTGAGGAAGATGATATTTTTAATGGAATGAGAACATCATTGGGACTATAAGTCATGTTACATGCTTTAAATAGAGGGGGGTCAGTAGGTATGGCATGTACTTATCCATTATGTTCAAACTTGACACAATAGTGTAAAGTTAAGGGTACACATGACATAACACATATCCAAGGTCATCCAAGTAGTATATTATATTATAAATCTCCTTCCACAACATAGAAGAACTTAGGAATAGTGTGGGGACCTACATAGATATGTAAGACAATAGTGCCCACCATAATAGCTATAGTATCATTAAAGGAATGGAATACCACATCAATTTGAGACATGAAATAATTAGGAAGGGATAACTATTTGTAGGCATGGGTGGAAATAATATTAATACTATCTCCCTCATTGATCATGACTCTATTGACACGAGTTTTATCAATATATATGGTAATAAAAATGGCAAAATCTTTATCTTCAAGGTGTTGAAGTGGAATTTTTGAATCACTTACAGAAATCAAGGAGATGGAATTAAGGGATCCAACCGAAGCTACAAGAGGTTGGGGATCATCCGATTGTACCTCAATCTCTTTCAAAGCACTAATCAAAGCTTGATAGTGTTGGGATGAGTTTTGGATTAACTCATACAAAGACATTTTCATAGGAGTTTGGTGAATTTGTTTCATCATTGAACTTTGAATAACATTTGAAGATGTTATTTTAGGAACACTCAAGATGGAAATATTAGGATTAAGAGGAGAAGTGTCTTTAGTGAAGGGATGGGTCTAAGGAGTAGTGAGTTTTTCCTTAGCTTTATCTTTTTGGTTTTGTGACTATATGGCTACATTAACTATGTTGATCTAAAATGTCGGTGAAGGAGGTGGTAAAGGGGTTACATCAATATATTTAGGTGGAATTGTAGGAAACATTGTGGATTCCAAAGGTGGAATAATAATAAGGTTAATGATAGTATCATCAAAGAGAGTGTCAACATTGAAATGTTTTCAAATGACTGTTGTGAGGGCTTTACAATTCTCAGTATTGTGTCTAGGTGAATGATGATATAAACACACTTGTGTATCATTAAACCAAGATGGATTCAATCCAAGAGGAATATAAGGCTTAATAAGAGGAAAATTTATTATGGAAGATTTCAATAACTGATGTAGAAAAAAGCTTTGAGAGCCTACAAGTGGGCTCACACTTATTATGCTAATAAGAGTGGACACCTTCTTTTGTTTTAGTGTTGGAAAGGTAATTTTATGTGGTACCTTATTTGTGACAGTGGAGTTACATGTTTTGTTATCACTTTCTTAGTGTCAGATGTGAGAGGCCTGCCAGATGGAAAAGCTAGGAGTGGAGGTAACTTAACCTTTTATTTTGCTTAGTTAGGCAATATTCTAACTAAGGTAGAGGGATGTGGCCCCAAAATGGATGGTAAAGTTGAGGGTTGAAGAAAGGATTTGCAAGATCTAGGGAGCTTAAGATTTTTATATAATTTAGGTCAAAAAACTATAACTTGTGGTTGAGGAGCTAAATCTAATTTCACCTATGGATGAATTAAACTAGAGACAGTGCATACACCTAAGGGTCTGATCTGATTTAATATAGCATATTCCTACAAGGGTGAGGGTTTCGATATAGATGGATAAACTTCAAGTGATTTTGGTGAAGAATCTCTAGCTTTGTCAAGGACCTTGGGGTAAAGGATAGTAAGAGGGTTGGCAGTAAAGGTTGACATTCATTATGTTAAATAAGGAGTTTTTAGACAGTCCCAAAACACTGCATGATCTAGCTTTGTAGAGTCAAGAAATTTTAGACTTTTTACCAACCATGAGAAGGGTTTATATGAATTTTACGTAGGCCTTATAGTTGTATATTTAGAAGGCTAAGGTGTTTAGGAAAGAGGGAAATTGTTAGTTTCTACTACTTTAGACCAAAGATGAGAAATAACCACAATGGGGTCCTCTTCGACAGAAATAGGAGAAGAGACATGGTCTACCATGGGTAGAGGGGAGTTAGGCAAAGAAGGTTCCTCAAGAGGGTATGGCATAGGTATTATGGATCCCTTAACATGTGGGTGAGGCATGGGTAAAGTATGATCCTTCATAGGTAAAATAAGGGGTAAGAGTGGGGCAATTGGAATAAGCACAATAGATATCTCATCTATTATGGAAGTAGATAATACTGACTCCTCTAAGTACAAAGGTGGAGTGGGTGGGGTATTACTCTCTATAGGTGGATTAAAGGTAGGTAAAGAAGGTTTCTCAAGAGGGTATAATATAGGAATGATGTTTCCTTCAACATGTGGTTGAAAAAGAGGTAGGGTGTGGTCTCCAAGTGGTAAGAGGATAGGTAATATTGGTGTAAATAGAATTAGAATCATAGGCTCCTTAGGTGACAAAAGTAGTGGTAAAGGAGGCTTTTCCTCTCAAGAGAGTGGAATGGGTGAAATAGGCTCTTCTACATGAAGAGGAAAAATGGGCAAAATAGATTCTATTAAATGTGGGGGAGGAGTCAATGAAATGGATGTCTCCTGTTGAGGGGAAGGTTAAACTAGAGGTAAAGGAAAGACCATATTAACCATATGGATACTATGATCACCTGAGTTAGTTGTGGTTTGGACAATATTTTAATTTGGTGAATGGTTAGGAAAAGGGTGTTTGAACACATCCATACTTTGATTGGGGGAGGCATTAAGATTATCCAAGATGAGATCACCTCTATCAAGCATATCTTAAACAATGTTCTTGAGTGTCTTATAGTTATTAGAATTATGGCCTTTAATATTGTCTTTGTTCATACCATTGTTGAAATTGCTTGGTCAAATTTTGAGAAGTTGAGGAATTTAATTGATTTGTGGTTGTGTAAGAGGCTAACTTAACAACCACCATGTTGGTGTAACCTTTAGCTTTTTCATTATAGGGAGAAGTTTTAGAGGAGGAGTCATTTGATTTAGAATTGGGGTTATTATTACACAATTTGACTTTGCCTTCATGTATAGTGTGAACCTTGATTTTTTGTGCCATTGTAAAGGCCTCATCAAATGTGTAAAAATTCTGTACCTGGAGTGTGGATGAGATGTACTTAGCACATTCCCTTGAGAAGAGATCAATTATCTGATAAAATAAAGGTCTATTATAGAAACCTTTTTAAAAATGTTAATATAGAAATGGTCTAGGAATATTTGTGTGAGTTGGGTAAATGAGAAAAGGGAGTGTTGAGGTATAGAGCTATTCCAATCTAAGGTAGCACCTGAAAGAGACATGGGGAAAGTGCAAAGTAGTAATGCATCATCATGCCCTATTAAATAACAAGAATGTATAAATATTCGCAAGTGTTATTATGGGTCATATTTACTCTAAAAATGAATAAATTTTGGGAGTTCCTATTGGCTTGGATAAGGGTGAATAGGCACATAAGGATGGATTGGTTCATTGCATATCTAATCATAAGATAACACATTCTTTGAACCAAAAATGGATGTCTCTAGATTAGAGATCTTGTCCATCAGCATCTTAATGAGGTTTGGATGGGGATTAGTTTATGGAATACCTTCTAAGTTATATGGAACCTGATAGGAAGTAGAGGGATCATATGACATAGCTTAGTGAGGTTGTGTTTGGGAAACATAAGTATAATGAGTCATAGGCTAGGGTATGAAAAGAAAAGGGGCTTATCCCATTGGGTTGGAGACTATGCTTTAGTTGTTTGTTGTTATTGCAAGTTGGATTATTGGCATGGTTAGACTAGATGAAGGGTGAGTCATAACTCATGTAATTATAGGCACAAGGGTAGATGGAATAGGTACCACTAAATTTTGGAATGGGGTGTGACTTGGCTTAACTGGTTGTGGTTGTGAAAGTAGGGAAGTTACATTAGGGTTTAGGTGGGATTGGGAAATTGGAGATGATACACTTTGAACATTGTTTATATTTGGGTTACTCATTGAAGTGGTGGTTTGGGTAACCATGGGGAAAATATTGGAGGTAACTAAAACTGAGGTTGTCTCCATTAGAGAAGTTAGCATACCATAGATTGGGTCACCTGAAGAATTATAGGTTTGACTCATAGAAAGGTAATGCTAAAGGGATGCCACATTACGATCAAGAAATTTAGAAAAATCTTGATCTCCCTCAGGCATGATGGGAATTTGGTTAGGGCTGGAAGTATGCTCTATATCTAAAATATGCTCCATGATAGAATCAAAAGTGAGAGGGGAAGGTGGAAGTGGTTTCCAACTTGCGTAATCGGCAATAATTTTGGCTTGAGCTCATGTTAATACCATGCAAGAAGAATTTTAAATAGTCTTACTACCCTATATTTGAAATAAAATAAGATAAAACCAAGTTTGAGTGTAGGTAATTAGGCTATTTTAGCTTGTTATTTTGAGCTAATGAAATTACATAGTCACCAATGTTAGTAGCTTGAATGATGTTAGTAGAAAAAGTTTACCAACATTGGTGGTTTGACTGATGTTGGTAGGTAAAATTTACTGATGTCGATCACTTGATATCCTAGGAGATGGAAAATATGATGTTTTAAGAAACTAGAAGTTAAAACTAGGTAAAAAAATAGATGTAAGAGGTCTATGTAAAAAGAAGAACACTCAAAAAACTTGAGATAACAAGTTATACAAACTAGGGATTAGAAATAGTATTGATTTTGTGAATCAATAGGAAAATGTCCTTACTAACTCCAAAATATAGAAAGCAATAAAAAAGAGGAAAGAGAACATACATCCAGTAACTATTAAGTCCTAGAGATTGATTTTTAGTCTCATGTTAGAGTAGGCCTTAATCAGATAGTGAGAAGGGAATTTGGTTATCAAAGGTACTAAAAAGCAATCTAGAGCTAGTTTTAGGTTAGTTTTAGTGATCAAGAGGAAATCTATGTTAGACTAGGTATGTAGCTTGTTATAGGAGCTTGCTCTCCACACTTCATGAACCTAGAGCTGAGCTAGGCCACTTAGCCAATATATACCTTCTTTCTAGATTTTATACTCCACTAGAGAATGAAGTGGGTCCTCCCCTTGGTGGTGAAATCTAAGTAGGATAGCCGGGTAGGGTAAGTTGATCCACCAGGTGATGAAATATTGATGGGCCTTTTCTTAGGTGAGTTTAGATGTTTATTTATGTGAATGTGATTTGGTTGTGTAACATAGGTGCACTATAATTTATTCAAAATGCTTGTAATTAACTAGATGAGTTAACATGCAACAAATAAGCAATGAAATGCAGTAAGTTTTAAACCCAAATCTGAAATATTTAGATTCAAATGAAAATAGAGATGAAATATGAATAGAGTATGAAATTCACTATCTTAATGTGCATTCAAGAATAACTAAAAAAGAGATTCTTTTTTTTTCACTTGTAAAATAAAATTACAAATTATTTTTAGAGGCATAGAGAAAAGAAAGAAAATTTTAGTTTAATGATTTTAAATAAAAAATAAAAAATTGATTTTTTCATTTTAAGAGAAAAGAGAAGGAGGAAGTGAAAGAAATGAAATTTTCACTATAATGTACCTATATGAATGCTTAAAACAAGAAATGAACCCAAAGAAAAATTAAAGGTCCCACTGGGCATGCCATAAATGTTTCGCTAAATTTTGTCTATTTCAAATCTAAAGGAAAATAGAAAAAAATGATGGGGATAAGTGATTAGAATGAACCTAGATTGGTTTGCGCACCATATATAGATGTTGTGAGCACTCCTTTTTGGATGGGGAGGACTACCTACAAAAAAAAACTACCACAAGATGTTTGTTAGTAGTTAAATGAGTGCACTACCAAGTTACACACTTGTTCTAAGAAGTGTGATACTTACTTAGAGATGATAGTCCACTTTTGAGAGACAAAAGAATAATAAATAACTAAAAGAGAGGCAAAAAGAGAGTGAAAGAGAGATAAGATTACCATTATTAACAACTTGTATGTAGCAGAGAGTGATAGGGTGTAGGTGATGTACTATGTTTGTATTTTAGAAGTTGTTTGGGTAGGTTTTGAAGAGGTTAGGGAACCCACAGTCACTAAAATTAGTATGGGAGTGATCAATATCAGTTATACCACTAAGGTTAGTAGTGAGGTGATCAATGTCAGTTAGGCTGTCGAGGTTGGTAGGGGAAATAATTATCTGAGAGCTTGCAAAAGGCTTTTTTAGGTCTAGAAAATGGTTTGGATCTGGTTTGGGAGGTTGGGAGAGTTATGAGAGAGAGATTATGGTTTGGGTAGATTTGGTTAAAGGTTTGGTGTATCAAGTTAAGGGGAAACAAGTGAGAAAGCTTTATAACTCCCTCATAGGGGTTTGGTCAGAATTGTGTAAATCAATGCATAGTAGATATAAAGTGATAGTAGATTAAATATTTGAAAGACCTATAAAATAAGTGTAGTACTTAGCTACAATGGTCACTAAATGATAAGTGCTAGATTGATGGTCCCTATCAGGGAGTCTAAACTTGAATGCCTAGATAGAGAGAACAAGTGGGTGTTATTGGTCTTTAAGAGCTTAGTTGCTAATGATGATTGACTTACACAAGATGATTGTAAGATAGGATGTCAAAAATAGAATGCCCAAAGCTTAAATGCAAGTAAGAATGATTTTTTTTTAATTTTGTTGACTTAAAATTTAGGTTAGAGTTTGGCTTATATTTCTAATGTCAGTGATCCCACTAACATCAGTTGTGGGTTGACTAACTTCAGTGGCCCTAAAATACATAAACCTTACTATTTTTGGCCTTTTCTATTGTTCTTCATGCCAAGTGTCACACCCATTATAAAATGGTAAAAATAAGAAGTTAGAAAGGAGTTAGTTGATTAGGAATTTAGTTTGGAAGTGGGAATAAGTCTTGGGTAGTTAGGATGAGGGGACCATGTCTTGAGGTGACTCATCAGGTGAGAATTAGATATAGGGTGAGGTGGCCAAGTAAGGTGGTAGCAAGGGTTTTTAATTAAATTAATTAAGTATTTTAAATTAATTAAATGTGTGAGGGGTAAAAGTATGGGTTAGGGAGGTTAATTATTATTATTGAAAAATGGTTTAAAAAGGGGTTTTGGCACAAGGAGTTATGCACGTGTGTGTGACATAATTTTGGTGTCTACACTAGAATAAGATTAGAACAAGAAGGTGGATTGGGATCATTAGAATAAGCTATAGTCCTTTGAAAAGTGATTTAAGCACATTGAGTTTTAATAACACAATATTGAGTGGGAACAAAAACACCAAAATTTGAAGAATAATAAATACGTCTTAGAATAATAACTTGAGAATGAGGATCATGAGAAGGAATAACTCCTAAAATAGACAAACATAATCCTAGAATGGAAGGATTTGCTTATTGGGTGTTGTTATAACATTAACGAAGGTTGATTCTGATTGTGTCTATGTGATGTTCCATGATATGTTCCAATACATTGTAATATTAGGGGGTAACATGATAATTAGTGTTTTTAGCCTAGGAACCCTAATTTTGTTTATAATAATTATTTTGTTAATGCTGCCACTATTCATTCTGATTAGTGTGATGCTAAGGAAAAGTGTCTTTATATATCATGATGTTCTAACTAGAATTAGAGGATGATGCATTGTTTAACTTAATTTCTCCTCTTTATAACATATCTTGAATAAGATGTCAATGTTCCACACATCTATGAATTTCATGACCTTTGAACCAATGATATTCAAAATATTCATTATCCTTATACCACTTTGCTTTAGGTTGAATTTCATTAAAGGGTTTGGTATTTGGATAACGAATCATATTTATAATAAGTAACTTATGAAATACATTCTCAATGGGCTCTCCCAAATTAGAAAATCATCTTTTGTTGAACTAATTCCTTGGAGGAGGTTTCCTTTTTAAAGCAAGTGTTGTGGTTGAGGAGCTTTTTTGTATTGGTGGTGATTTCACCATGTGGACATGTCTTACTTCTATAACTCCATTACCAACCACATTCTTGTTGTGATTAAAAGGCTTTGGCTTCTTTAATGTATTTTTTGGGTTTGAAGTTGAAGTTTGGTTCTAATTTTAATTCTAATTTTGAGACTGATTTTGAGATTCATTTTGTGAATATATTTTAATCAATCCTTTATAAATGAGAGTTTTATTTATTTTGACACCTTTAATACCAACATCATCAAAATTATCTAGACACTATAATCTAAGATTAAGATCTAGTTCTACATTTAATTTCATCATGAATATGTTTACTAGCTCAATATAAAAAAATGCATATGGAAATATACTATCCAATTCTCACCATATTTGAAGATAAGCAACAAATCTCTCACCTCTTCTTTATTTAATAGCACACAAATACACACAAGGTCAACTCACGTTCAATGTTATAGGAAAAGTGATTAATAAAATTATCTAATAAATCATCAAAATTTATAATAACACCTTTTGGTTGGTGTGTCAACAAATATTAAAGTAGGACCAACCAAAATCCATGAGAATAGGTGAAGTAGGAAATTTGTGTCATAGGTTACTTCTTGGCAAGTAATAAAAAATAGGATTAAATGCTCTCTTGGGTCACCTTTTCCTTATATTTGTTTAATTTAAGAATCTCAAAATGAAATGGAAAGGTGTTATAGTCATATTAAATGTGAAAATTTTTAAGTGTGGTTAATGACACCTAACCCATGAGTCCCTCCTACTTGCTTTCATGACCCTCCTAGGTTTATTTTCACTAATTCATAGTCATATATAGCCTTTCAAACTTGATCTCAGCTCATCCAGACTGCTCTTTCCATGACAAATCCATCCCCCTAGGCCTCGTTAGCTAAGGATGATAACACCTAACTTAGACTATAACACCGATGCCACTAGTGTCCACTTTCAACACTCCTATCCAAGTGTATTTTTAGCCCTAATGGTTAGTTCCTTCTGGTTCCCCATCCTTTTCCTTGTTATCCTAATGAAATTACATTTAACCCATGACCAATAGATCTTTATATAATCCCATTCAAAGATCAATTGGAAAGGGTTGGTAATTATCACTAAAAAAACAAGAATACAAGCAAGACTACTTAGGTAATCTTCCTTATTATTTGCATACAACCAACAAATACTATTATAAGCTTATTAAAATACTTACACCAATACCTAAACACCTCAAACATATCTAGTTTATCATTTTTCATCTCCATACACACTATTACAAAAAGCACATCAAGTGGGAGAACTACATATGGCTTGATCCCTCTTTGGAGTATTGGTATGTAGGTAGTGTGCCCACACAAGGGGTGTGGATACACGTCTAGTGAATATTACACAAAATAACCCCCTCTCTTTCTCAAATTTGGTCAAGCAAAGATTAGTTTAGGGTTTGAAGACAAAATCTACTTTATAGGGAGTTTTATGAACATCTGACAATTAAAACTTCATAGGTAGGGTCACACAGACACAATGAATAAAACCTAGAAAGCTAAGGTATCTTGGATAATAGTGATAGAGGTAGACTACAACATTGGTGCCACTAGTGTCCTATTTTAACACTCATATCCAATCATAAAATGAACTCTAGATCCTAAATTTCAACACTATCCTAGTCATACATAGTAAATTTCAAACCCTGCAACAACTATCTCAGTCAGTTTCTAGCCAAGTCTTATTTTCTCTCCTTTATTACTATTTATTAAAAGATTAAAATTACAATAAAATTTTCAAAAATTAGTGGATTAATTATTAAATATTTATTTATTTATTTTTCTACTCATACCCTTTAACTAAATTAGGAATAATACACCAATATTCCTAAAATTGTTAAATCATTTGGTGAACCCGACTTACTTCATTTGCATGTAAAAACCCTAGAAAACCTAGGGTAAAATTCCTACTAATTTTTCCTATATTTTTTTAATTTTTTACCTGCATAATAAAATAAAAAATTAGCATTAAATTTTAAAACTTCATAGTAATTTTAAAGTAATTTTCTTTCAAACCCTAGTTGCCCATAATAGGTCTAAGTATTTGCCCAGTAATTTTCCAATAATTTTTTGATTTTTTACTAGCATATTAAAATAAAAAATTCACCTTAAAATTCAAAATTCAATAGTAATTTTCAAAAATATGTATTCTTCAAAACCCTAACTGCATATACTAGGTCCCATTGCTTCTTGAGGTATCACCTCACTAGTACAAAAATAATAATATATGATTTAAAAACTACTAAAAACTACATATAAATGACCAAGCATGATCACGTGACCATTAGTAGTTTATTATCAGTCATTTATAATACAACCGAATTGATGACTAAACCATTTTATTCATTTATTGGTTGTTTTGACTGATCAATTTGGTAGTATATTTAGTCATTGATTGTTGTAATCTAGTCACTTATTTAGTCATTTTTTATTCACTGATATATTTAGTCATGGATTGTTGTTAATGTTTTCAATCAGACTCCCACCCTTGTGAAGGTATTTTTAGGCCTTCACAGTCTACTGAAACATGGAAATAATCCTAGGCTATGGGTGGCCTAATTAGTAGATTGAATCTCTAGATTCTAAGGGCTAGCTACCTTTGGTGTATCAATTAGGATCTTTACTCTACACTAAAAACTATCGAGAAAAGGGAAGAATGAGAATTGAAGGAAAAATCCTATCTAATGATGGTGATACACCTAAATTTTGGTTCATCCACTCAATTTGAGATCCTAAAAACATTGATTAGATAATAAAAAAACTGAACTTTCAATTCCAATTGACTCCTAGCATCAGTATTTCATGAAAAATTTACATATAGTGATTAAATCTTGAGGGAAATGAGGTAACAGGCATAATACAAGGCACTAACTAGCCACTTACATCCACTTTACTTCAACCAAAAGACATCAAACATATAACATGACCTACATAATCTGATCAACTAGTAACTAGGTAAGAATCAGGGCTTGATAAGGAAGAAAATTCAATCATATATGCAAATCACTGACATAAATACACTATACCATCAAATTGGAATCTAAAAATAGTCCTTCTATTTATCTAAAAAGGTAACAAAACTCAAATTTTGGTAGAGTTTGGTCTTGTCAAGAGAGGGATTCTTAAAATGGCTGGAAAAGCCAACTTATATAGAAAAACATACAAAAGCCATGTAATTGGCACTGGAAATAGAAGAGGAGATCAACTCCCACATCACCCTAAGTCTAACTTTAGCTATCAAAAGATAAAAAAATCCTTCTAATAATATCCTTTTGTCTTATGTCTTGCATGAAAAGCTCTTTGGCGTTAAAAAAGGATGTTGAGGCCATTTCATAATCATTATTTAAAATAAACATTAAATTATTCAAAATTCATTAAATGTGCATGGATCTTTGGTAATTCAATTCTCTCCATGCATGATGCTATACCAATCTTCAAAGAGAAACTCCACTGATACATTTGGAAGCTGAGTCAAAACAAGAGAGAGTCCTTATTTGCATGGAAAATAAAGAAGATGCATGATAAGCTTCATCTAGTCGACTCTAAGTAACTCCATGTTTACTCCTTGAATAACCATCCAACACTAAACTACTTGAGCCCTTAATTCATTCAAGTCTCCCTTTTAAAACTGAGAGATTCATTCTTGAAGGCAACTGCATATCTTTTCCAAGTCTGAATAATTTGATTATTGCATTAAAAAACTCGACGTGATCCTTACTGCAGTCTAATCTTGCTTGGGCCACTTTGCATGCTCTACATGTATTCCTTAAAAATTTGTTTCTATCTTTTATAATGGATAATATTTATTCATTCATTTCCTTCAAGATTTCCTCCCAAACCCTTGTCTTCATTTAGTTTCCTAAAATTATTTCTTCAGATAATTTGCTTGGTCCATTTCTCACAGACAATTTGCCTGAAACTTTTTCATTTGGACTTTTGTTAATCACTTTCTCATATACAAATTGTCTATGGGAATTCATAGCTTCAAGGTTTTGAAAATAGTCACTCAAATTATTAGAATGTGCCCTTCAGACTTTTTGAAAAGTCCTTTCATAAAAATTGACAAGCCCTTTTGCCTTTTGGAAAAGTTGTAATGAACCTTCAGACCTTTGGAAAAGTCCCTTAAAATTTTTTAAATGGTCTTTTGGCTGAAATAAATGACCCTTCAAAATTATTGAAAAGGGATTCAAAAAACTTGTAAGGGGAATTAGAAAAAATGTTAAGCACCTTTCAGAAAAATTGTTAAGCACCTTTCCCAAAGGTAAGAGCCCTTCAGAACTTTTGATTATCACTTTCTAAAAAGAAATAACCATTTAAAAAAGTTAAGTGACCCTTCAAATTTTTTCAAGTGCACCCTCCCGAAAAGAAAGAACCTTCAGAATTTTTGCCAATACCCTTCAGAAAAGTTGAAAAGCACCATTTTTTGCCAAGAAGAATACCTTCAAGATTTTTAGAAAGATCAATTCCTTCAGGAAAGTTGCAAGTATCCCTTTGGAAATTTTGAAATGGTCTTTCATTTGAGAAAAGACCCTTTAGATTTTTGTAATTACCCTTTTGGAATTTTGAAATGGTCCTTTCAAAAAATTTGGAACAATGCCCTTCAAGAAAATTGCAAAGGTCTTCAGAACTTTTAAATTAACTTTTCTGAAGGAAAATAACCCTTCAGCAAAATTTAAATGGACCTTCCAAAGGTAAAGATACCCTTCAGACTTTTGAAAATTTACTTTCTCAAAAGGAAAAATACCCTTCAGGATTGTTGAAAAGCCTTTTTCGAAACGAAAAATCCTTCAGACTTTTTGTAAAAAGGCCTTCAATTAGCTTGTATAGAAAAACCCAAAGTATTTCTTCCTAAAAAAGCCCGAAGTCTTCTTCTTTGAGAACCTGAAGTCTTTTTTCAAGACTCACTCCTTCTAACTACTTGGATCAACATGAAAACTTTCAAAGCAAACTTGCATGCTATGTAGAGCTTCGAATGATAAGGGTGATGATTTTTTACCTGTAGGATCAAAATTGTCAACATTTTGGTGACTCAACTAGGAAGCATGCTTGTTATGATTGAGAACTAGATCAATTACATGACATTTTAACTCCCAAATAAATGATAAATATGATTTCAAACTCTCTTTTGACCTAGCATGAGACAACCTTCATCCTCCAAAATAAGAAGGGAAACACATAAAATAAAAAAACTAACTAAACAAATAAAATGTGCAAATAAATAACTTATTTGGGACAAAACATAACTAAACTAATGTGCTTGAATAACACTTGGAGGAAAATAAACAAACTATGTACAAGGATCCTAGATCCTCAATAACAATGTTTTAAATGTATCCCATTGACTGGGATTGGAAGCTCCTTACCATCCATCTTTGTAAGTTAGAAGGCATTGTGGGATTTATAGCTAGAGATTATGTATGGGCCAATCCAAGGGGAATAAGACTTTGTTTGCCTTCCTAGTTTATCTCTATCCTCATCCCACTTAAGGACCAAATCTTCTTCTTTGAAACTTTTTGAAGAATCTCTTTTGTCAAAAGATCTCTTCATTTGTACTTGATGAATTTCCATGGCTAGCATGGACTAATTTATTATTTCTTCCAACTCTATAATATTAGAATACCTGATCTCCATAGGCTCATTCTCCAACAATTGAAGCTGATACATTAGTTCTAAAGTAGGAAATTCAAAAGAAATGGGTAACCTTGCTTCCTTACCATATACCATCTTGTATGGAGAGTTGACTAGTGATATTTTATAGGTGATCCTATTAGACCATAGAGTTGACTTCAAATTGGTATGCTATGACCTCTAATTATCTTCAATAGTCCTCCTTATGATCTTTAATAGGTTCTTATTTGTAGATTCAACAAGGCCATTACCTTGTGGATAATTGTTTGATGAAGTGCTAAGATAAATTCCATGTTGGATAGCCCATTGGATGATCATAGATCCCACAAAATCCATTGAATTATTAGAAATAATAGTTGAAATAACTCCAAATCTAGTAATCAAACCTTCATAGAAATCTAGAACATTGGTTTCATTTGCTTCTTTCAATGCCACTGCTTCTATCCAATGTGTGAAATAATCTATAGTAGTTAGAATCAATTTATGTCTTGAAATTGAAGGAGAATTTATGATACCAATAAAATCCAATCCCCATTGGATAAAGGGTTGATCCACCGTAATTGGTTGAAGAGGTAGAGCTGTAAGTTTCACTTTTCTTACAAATATAGCACATTGTTTGTACTTTCTAACCCATGCATGGCAATCACCAAATATACTAGGCCAATAGTACCCACCTCTTATGATATTAAGGGATATATTCATTTCTTAAAAATTTCCTCCACCATGTCCATCATGGAATTCTTCAAGCAATCTTTGAGTTTGACCAGGATCTATACATCTTAGCAACATGACATTGATATCTTTTTTGAACAAAACACCATCAATAAGAAAAAATGGAATTGATTGCAACCTAAAATATCTTATTTTTGAAGAACTTAGATGAGAGGGATAAATATGATCTTGGAGATAGATTACTAAGTCATGAAACTATCTATAAGATTAGGCATGAAAATCTACAACCTCTTCATCATTTGACATCAAAACAACATCATTAGTCTCTTGAAAGTCTTGAGCTAAATGCTCATAAAGTCTTTTGCCTCTAATCAGATTTGTGACCTTAACATCCCCATCATACTCCATTACCTTGGTTATCCAACTAGCTCTCTTCTCATTTATATCTTTGCTCAAAAGGAACTCCTTGATGTTTGGATGAGAAACCATTAAGTGTATATTATTGTTATAAAACAAGTATCTAAACTTTTTAAGAGACCTCATAACTAAAAGTACATGTTTTTCAACAAAATAATACCTTGTTTCATACTCTTCCAAGCCTTGACTAAAGAAGGTTATTGGTTTCTTTGAAGCCTCATGATTTTGTTGGATAAGAATGCCTGAAATGGTATCCATGTTAGCATATGTATACAAAATGAAATATTTTGTGAAATCTAGATTTATAAGTGTAGGAGAACTTGCTATGGCCTTCTTAATATCTTCAAAAAAATTTACTCCTTCTTCGGACTAGTTGAAGCTCTGATTCTTCTTTAGCATGGCTTTAAGTGGCTTAGCTAAAATGGCAAAATATGAAATATATCTCCTTATGAAGTTGATTTTCCCAAAGAAGCTTTGCATAGACTTTTTGTGCTTAGGCAAGGAAAATACAAGAATAGAGTTTACCCTTTTAGAATCTATTCTTAAACCATGCTTTCAAAAAACATGTCCAAGAAGCTTACCTTCATAAACTAAGAAGATACATTTTTTGGGATTTAGAGATACCCCAAATTGCCTACACCTTTTGAACACTTGATTGAGATGCACCATGTGATACTCTACACTCTTTGAAAACACTATTATATCCTCCAAATAAACAAGTAAAAAGTTGTTAAGAAGGCCTTGGAATTCCATATTCATGGCTCTCTAAAAGGTTTCTTCAACATTATATAAACTAAATGGCATATTTATATATGAAAATATTCCCAACTTAGTTATGAAGGTTGTCTTAAATTGGTCCTCTTATTTGACTAAAATCTGATTTTAGCCTCTATATCCATCCAACAAAAAAAACCTCTCTAAACCTGAAACAAGCTATAAAATTTATTCCATTGATGGCAATGGATAATGATATTTAAGTGAAGGCATGTTTAAATCATAGAAGTTGACACACAATCTAATCTCACTATTCTTCTTCCATACCAGAACAAGATTTGCCACCCAAGTTAAGTTCTTGATTGGAAATATAATAGTTGACTCTATGAGCCTATGAAGCTTAGCTCTCATCAAAAGCTCAAGATTAGGATTGATGGGACTTTGTCTTTGTCTCATAGGTTTAGTTTTATCCTTTAAATCAATGGTGTGTTGAGAAAAACTTGGTTCAAATCCCTTGAGATCATATATTTCCATGCAAATACATCAAAAAAACTTGTGCATAACTCAATGAAAACTTATTTTTGTGAAGGAGTGTATACCTTACCCAACTTCAAAATCTTACCAGCTGTAATCTCTACATTGGAATAGTGTTCTTATTTTATTGACAAGGATGACTTCTTAATTAACTCATCATCACCACTAGAAATTTTCTCAAGTGTGACCAATCCCTTGGGTAACTTATTTGTTTTTAGTTACACAACTTGATCACCATATTGTTGCAAATACTTTGATTGGTTTCTTAAAAAAAACTCAGTCTCTTCTTGAAAGAATCTCAAAATTTGATTATCATCTTCAAAAACCTACCAATTCTCATGATTATCTAGAACAGAAGGCCTTAAAACCACCTTTATATGTGACTAAATTTTCTCTCTCTTTATATTAACTAGAATTCTAAATTGTGACCCAATGCTAGCCAACCTATCAACATGTTTATTATTGCATCTTGGTATTACCTGAATGTTAAAATCTTAGAAATATTCAAGTAAGTCCCATATTATATGCTTGTAATATTTAATCAAAAAAATTTACATATATTTAAACCTCTTACTTTGTGAACTATAAGTTCACTATCACCAAAAACATGCAAGGAATTAACTTTCATCTTCTTAGCCAACTGCAAACCGTGAACTAGTGCTTCATACTTAGCAACATTGTTTGAACAATAAAACTAAAATTTAATAAAAGAGAAATAAATTTACTTTGTCCAAGAAACTAACATCATTATAGCTCTGGTACCATGTTTATTCCTTGATTCATCAATGTATAATTGCCACAAACCTTCACTAGATTCATCATCCTTAACCATGGCTAGAATTAGTACATAATTCTCTTGAAGGCAATACACATTGAGTCCTTCTTCAAGCAAATTATAAGGATCATGTTCATGAAAATCATAATCCCACTCATCAATAAACAAATATGGAACTCCATTAAAAGGTGATCCATTTTCTACTCCACTAATTTCTAGTACATCATCTGAGATGATGTAGTTAGTGTTCACAACACTTGGCATATATGGCTCCATATGGAAATGTGTAATAGGGTTATAATTAATAATTAACTTATTATCATACCTAGTTTTAAATAATAAATAATTCTAATCAGCTGATAAATATCCCCTAATATTTGAGGTGAAGTCCCTTGAAAGGCACATTACAAAGTAAGGAGGCAAGTCTACCACAACAACATCATGCTGAATAGTAACATTAGAACAAGAATGTAACATAAATTTTATATCTTTAATGATGCCTAAAATATTTTTTAATAAAACATACAATTACAATACCCCCTTAGTGTTTGGATCATAAACAAGGCCAGGCTTATCTGTAATCTATTTAGGCATGACTATATTACTAGCTCCACTATCCACCATACAGTGATGAACCAATGTATCACCTACTATCAAAGAAAGGTAGAAAGGAGGAGTTTTATTTATTTTTACCTTATTCATTTCCAAATTTTCTATCTTATTTAATTTTTTTACTTGTTTCTTAGTTGGTTGATTTGAACTAGTTAAGATGACACCTTCTTTCTCAACTAGTTTTAGATACAATTTGTGAGCTAAAATCTCTTAGATGAGCATATTTTTTTATTAGAATGGAAAAATAATCCCAAATGCTAATGATAATATTAAAATTCTTCATTTGATCCACTATATTGAACTGAGATCCACCAACCTTTGGTTGCACTTTCTAAAGCACTGGTTGCTCATGAACTAGAGGTATTCGATGAACTTTACTAACCTCTATATTCTAATTTTTTGTGTTGTAGGGGTAAAAAGTTGTTTTTTATACTCTTAGAAACAACATTATGAGTAATTGAATCATTTGTCACCTCTTGAGCCTCATCAATATCTCTTATTTTATCTCTAGTTACAGTTGTAACTTGACCACTCGTACTGTTAGTTTCAACACCCTGAGTAAAAGCAACATGATCATCCACTTGAAAAATTAAATTAATCGTATTAAGCTGCCCTTGAAATTTTTTATTCTCTCCTTGTGATTCCAAACTTGTATCTTGATACTGACCTCCTTGAAAATAAAATTCTTCTTGTGTCATTTGTGGCATAGTGATGTTTTGTGATATCAAGGCTTGGTTTTTAGCATCATTGAGATTTAAGGACTGCCAATCTGAATCTTGAATCAAGTTGTTTTGAGGTGGGGTGGGAAAAATGGCTTTTAAAGTGAAAGGATAATTAGGACTAAGGGTAGCGTATGGTTTATCTAGAGTTATGGCTCCTTGTGTTTGATAAGGTGGTCTATTCTCTCTAAAACCTTGATAAGGAGGCCTTTGATCTTTAAAGGGCTGATAGGTGGCCTAATTTTGTTTTTGATTGGGCACATTAGACTAATATTATTGTCTCTTGATTTTCACTATTGCATTCCCATAGGATTTTAAAAATCTTTTTAACTCTCCTATCTCACTAGATTGACTAGTAGGGGCTACAATTTGAGCTTGAGGTGATGGAATAGGAGCTAAGGATGGAATTTAAGGAATTTAAATAACTTGAGGGGTTGGTATGTAATTTAATTTTGGTCATATAGGCATTGTAAAAAGTTCAATAACTTGTATCAAACTATTCTTTGCCCTTATTGCAACCTCATAAGCATCTGGTAAGGTAGTACCACTTATTGACCATATCATCACACTAATGTCAGAGTTAAGGTATTTCAAATAGTACAAGAATACATATTTAGGGAATGGACTAATCAACATAGGTATCCTAGTCCATGTATTTTGGAATCTGATGTTAAAATTAAACATGAACTCATGAAGAGCTCTATTTATGGCAGTTAATTACTCAACTAAAGATAGGTGATCAGATTTGTCCTCAAATTACTTGACTAAGGTTGATATCAATTCATATTAGGTATAAATGGAATTTAGTGGGAGTTTCTATACCATTGAAATGATTTTACTTTAAAGGAAGCAACAAGCAATCTAATATCAACATTATCCTCAACAACATTATGGATTGAATAGAGATTAGCTACATCTTGGATATTCTCAATAGGGGTTGTTTGATTTTCTCATAAGAATAATGAGACACTTTTGAGAGTAGACATAGGAATATCATCAAACTAGGATAGATTCAATGGGCTACCTCTATTAAATGGAACAAACACTTGGTTTATGATATCCATTTCAATAGTGGGGATTGTAGTGCCTAGAATAATATGATAATAAGGAGACAACTATTTTATTTTGAGGATATGGATTTTCCATCCTAAACATTGATCTCTTATATGATAAAAATTCAAAATGAATACCTTTACTTTCTGACCTTGTGGTAACCTTTGGCATGAAATAATTGCTTGAATGATGATATGATCTCTATAACTACATGTTGGTGATGATGAATATCTTCTTCTACTAAAAAAATTCTTCAGATATGCAAATATTTTATTCAAGGTCCCATTGAGAATGCCAAAAACTATCATCAATTAGACTCACACCCTTGTGAAGGTAGTTTTAGGCCTTCACAGTATGTTGAAACATGGAAACAATTCAAGACTGTGGGTGGCCTAATCAATGGATTAAATCTCTAGATTCTAAGGGTTAGCTCCCTTTGGTGTATCAATTAGGATATCTACTTATGCTAAAAACTACCAAGAAAAGGGAAGAAACAAAACTGAAGGAAAAATCCTATTTAATGATGGTGATACACCTAAATTTTGGTTCATCCACTCAAATTGAGTTCTTAAAAACACTAATTAGACAAGAAAAAGATTAAAATTTTAGTTCTTATTGACTCTTATGCATCGATATTTCATTAAAAGGTTCTATCTGGTGATAAAATCTTGAGGGAAATGAGTTAATATACCTAATTTGAGGCACTAACCAGCCACTTGCATCCACTATAACTTAAACCAAAAGATGTCAAACACATAACATGACCTACATAATCTGATCAACTAGTAACTAGTTAAGAATCAAGACTTGATGAGGAAGATAATTCTATCACATATGCAAATCACTAACATAAATACACTATGATATCACCCTAGAATCTAAAAATAGTCCTTCTATTTATCTAAAAAGGTTACAAAACTCAAATTTTGGTAGAGTCTGGTCTTGCTAAGAGAGGGATTCTTAAAATGGCTAGAAAATCTAACTTATATAAAAAATATATATATAAGCCAAGAGATTTGCACTAAAAATAGAAGACAAGATCAACTCCCATATCACCCCAAGTCTAACTGTAGCTATCAAAATATAACAAAGACTTCTAATAATCCTTTTGTCTTATGTATTGCATGAAAAGCTCTTTGGTGTTGGAAAAATATGGTGAGCCCATTTCAAAATAATTATTTAGAATAAACATTAAATTATTCAAAATTCATTAAATGTGAATGGATATTTGGTAGATTAATTATCTCTATGCATGATGCTATGCCAATATTCAAAGAGAAACTCCACTTGATATGTTTGGAAGCTGAGTCAAAACAAGAGAGAGTCCTTCTTTACATGGAAAAAAAGGAAGATGCATGATAATATTTGTCTATTCAACTCTAAGTAACTCCATGTTAACTCCTTAAATAACCATCCAATACTAAACTAATTGATCCCTTCATGCATTCGAGTATCCTTTTTAGAAATAAGGGAGTCATGCTTGAAGGGGTTGCATGTCTTTGCTAAGTTTGAATAATTTGATTATTGCATTAAAAAAACTTGACGTGCTCCTTACTACAGTCTAATCTTGCTTGGGCCACTTTGCATGCTCTGCATGTATTCCTTCAGCATTTGTTTCTATCTATTCCCATGGATAATATTTCTTCATTCATTTCTTTTGAGCATTCCTCCTGAACCCTTGTCTTTTTTCACGTTCTCAAAATTATTTCTTCAAATAATTTGCCTTGTCCATTTCTCATGAATAATTTGTCCAAAGATTTTTCCTTCAGAATTTTGTTAATCACTTTCTTACAAACAAATTGTTCATGGGAATTCATAACTTTGGGCTTTTGAAAATGGTTTCTTAGATTATTTGAATGTGCCCTTTGGGCTTTTTGAAAAGTCCTTTTAGAAAACTTGGCAAGCCCTTTTGCCTTTTGGAAAAGTTTTAATGAACCTTCAGACCTTTGGAAAAGTCCCTTCAAATTTTTGTAAACACTCTTTTAGCCAAAATAAATGACCCTTTAGAATCATTGAAAAGGGATTCAAAAAACTTGCAAGGGGATTTTAAAAAAAATGGTTAAGCACCTTTTAGAAAAACTGTTAAACACCTTTCTCAAAGGTAAGAGCCCTTCACAAATTTTGATTATCACTTTCCTAAAAGAAATGACCCTTCAAAAAAGTTAAGTTACCCTTCATATTTTTTCAAGTACACCCTCCCAAAAAGAAAGAACCTTCAAATTTTTTTCCAATACCCTTCAATTTTTTTGAAAAGCACCATTTTTTATTGAGAAGAATACCTTCAGGATTTTTGGAAAGACCAATTCCTTTGAGAAAGTTGCAAATATCCCTTCAAAATTTTTGAAATGGTATTTCATCTGAGAAAAGACCCTTTGGATTTTTGTAATTACCCTTTTGGAATTTTGAAATGGTCCTTTTATAATTTTTGTAACAATGCCCTTCTATAAAATTTCAAAGGTCTTTAGAACTTTGAAATTGACTTTTCTAAAGGAAAAGAACCCTTCAGCAAACTTAAAATGGACCTTTCAATGGGAAAGATACCCTTCAGACTTTTGAAAAGTGACTTTCTTGAAAGGAAAAATACCCTTCAAGATTATTGAAAAGACTTTTTCTGAAACGAATAATCCTTCAAATTTTTTGCAAAAAATCCTTCTTTAATTATCTTATATAGAAAAACCTGAAGTATTTCTTCTTAAAAAAATCCCGAAGTCTTCTTCTTTGAAGACCTAAAGTATTTTTTGAAAACTCCCTCCTTTCAAATATTTAGATCAACATCAAAAATTTCAAAGCAAACTAGCATGGTATGTAGAGCTTCAAATGATAAGGGTGACAATTTTTGACATGTAGGATCAAAATTGTCAACAGTTAACTGGTCATTTATTTAATCATTTATTCACTGATTTCTATCCATTGGTAGTGTATATAGTCATTAATTTTAATCATCGTTTTGATTAATTTGGTGATATATTTAGTCATTTTTGTTCATTGATTTCACTAGTCATCATTATGTCTTAATCACATTTATTATGATTATTTCAAAACAATAATATAATGAGATCACATGAGGCAATATATGATTAAAAAAACTACTAAAAAATAAAATATAGAAATATATCGAAGAAAATCAATATCACCTGAGACAACCTCAATATTTTAAGGCACATTCTTGTATGAGAAATCTTATCAAGCTCTTTCACATGTGCAATCATTATAGGATCAGCTTGCATTTTACTAAAGATTGGGTGTGGGCTTTAAAATATTCCAAATTTTTTGATTTAATTTTTGTTAATCCTTGGTGGTGGTTCACTTTGGTCTAGGTCCCTTTTCAGTTGTGCAATAATTCAATGAAGTATTCAGTCATGGGAGGAGAAAAATTTAGAACTAAACTATTATTATGTGATGAAACCAAAGAAGATGCTATGCTCTAGAGTATATGTCATGAAGGTGGAATTTATCATTTGATTGAATGTTCAAATGTATATGATGAGAAAATTTCCATTCATTTTGCCTCAAGTTGGGATGGTGATTGTAAAGTTTAAGTTATAGGTATAGAGTTTTTGTTTAGTGAAGAGTTAATTTCTAAGGCCACAGGTTTACACTAAAATCACAGAAGATTGAAAAGACTCACCAAATTTCAAGATCTAGAGGGGTTCAAAAAATTATTCATTGAAGGAGAAGCATCGATGAACTTACAGAGAGGATTTGATAGAGAGAGATTGATTAACCCTTGAGATAAGGTATGCTTTGTGATCTAGGAATTTGACTCAAGAGAGGGTGGTTAGTATGGTGTTAGTTCTAAAATGAAAATAAAGTGAAACAAACACATTAATAGCATAACATCTCTAGGCCTAGACATTATGGAGAGATTAGTTAACAAAATCAAATGACAAACATAACTAAAAATCAAGGAATCAAATATAAGAATTACTCCACCTTCTTTCGATGCTCCAAATGCCTTTGTAGTGGTGGCTTGCTCAACTTGTGCTCATGAAGTCCTTGGAAATAGAAGATTGGTTACCTCCATCTCTCTTTGGCACCTTTAGCTTGTAGATTGGCTTGGCTTGGAATCAATTTGGCATGCTAACACTAGTTTCTTGAAGCTTTTGAAACCATTTATGCATTATAACTCTACATAATCAAGACTTTGAAGATATTTGAGCATAATAACTTTGTACCAAAAAATAGCTTAGAAATGATGTTGTGAGGCCTCATATTTATAGATTTTTGGATTTGATTAGAATCAACCTTAACCATCCACCTCAAGATTGAGATGTGTGGTTAAGGATTAATTCAATTTTTGGAATTAAGTTTATAATTATCCTCATCATGCCATTATAAGAAGGGGAAATTAAGAGGCATGAAGGGCATCATGGAAGGCATTGATGAGGCATGGGAGGCATGAATCTTGATATTTATGGCCTAGGGATGTCTTCCCAAGAAATTAGGTCACTTGATGATGTAGATATTCCATATTCATTTCCAAAAATAAGTATTCAATAAGTTTCCATGGAATTATTAATTAGGCCTTGATTTGGGTTAATTAGATCTTAAGCATGATTAAGCACTTTATGCATAAATTACTCAAATTGATCAGAATGCCCTATTATTGGTCCAAAATTTGACTAGATTGGAATTGAAAGTCCATGTCAAATGCATTGGAACTATTATCCCATTTAGGATGTTACTAACAACACATAACCAAAGCACACATCTTGTGTAGAAGATTTGATAGGAAAGAGCAATCCAAAGCACACAGGTGTAAATTTATCATTTTGACTCAAAATGATTTGATCAAAGTTAATTGGATCATAAATTACATTACCCTATTTAGGGATACCCTGGCTAAAATCGGCACTTGAATATGTTATTTTCACATCATTTAGCATGTTTTAGCATTTTTAGGACAAATTATGCATTTTGGGTGAAAATTAGCCAAAAGCTTGATTGGAGGTTATTGGTGGCCAATTTTAGGTGTCTACAGTTTTCCCTTATTTGGGAAGGCATTGCAAGCTATAAGCATAGTAATATCTTCTTAAATAATAAAAAGGTCCTGTAGACCTACAACTACAATGATGATAAACTAGCTATATGATGCCCCCTCGAGGGAATGGTTGGCATAAGTAGGTTAACAAATAGTCCCCCCAAAAGAAAGAAGTGAAATGAGGAGACCAAATAAAGGAAAGATGATGGGGTGAAAACATAATGATAGTGAAAAAAGGTAGTCAAAATCATTGAGAATGCAAGTGGGATGGTGTATAATGCTTTACCCAAAGGTAGTTATAAACATTGTACCCCAATAATGGCAACGTGGTATGACAACATAATGATTTGCCCAAAGGTGGTTATAATCATTGAGAAGATGGATCTTCCCTAGTTAAGATAAAAAAACAAGATAATAACATGCCCCTGTATGGGAAAAAAAATAAAAATGGTGACAACATAATGATTTGCCCAAAGGCAGTTATAATCATTGATAAATGTAAGTGAGATGGTGTGAAATGATTTACACAAAGATAGTTATAATCATTGGACCTCGATTATGGAAAACATGATAAAATTAGCCAAGGATGATGAGAAATTAACACCAAGGGTAATGATGAATTGGAATAACCTACTAGTAGGGATATGCTCATCTGAACTAATAAAGGTTGAAATTCTTTCATGGTCAATTACTCTATTTGGGATATGATTGGGAGTGGAATCAGGATGTCAGTGCTGAAGAGATGCTTCCATTACTAAATATACTTCTTGAAGCTGAGGTTTGTTGTAGCACATGTTGTTAGGCATCATGGTATAACATCATGAAGACTTGACTAAAATATGCATGAGGACTGACTCTTGTAATCTAATACTCAAAATAAAACAATGCACCAATGATAGAAACCATGATGACAATGTAAAAATTTGAATATGGATGGATTCAAGTGTAAGTGTGGGCAAGGAATCAACTAATGAACACACATAAATTGAATCAAGGCAATAGTGCTAAAATCAAATAAACAGATAGACAAACAAGCAAAAATAAACAAACAAATAAAACCCTACAAACATTGCCCCTAGAAAATAGGTGATAACTTAACAAATAAAAAAAATGGGGGAATAAAAGAAAAGGAATGGGGTGTCCAAGCTATCTCCATAAACAGTAGGCAAGTGGATGTTACCTACATAGTTCCATGGATGTAATATCCAATAAAAAACTTTAATCCAAATGTAGTTCTCTTAGGGAATGGGAAGAATGTGATAACTGAGGAAAATAAATAGAATGGATGTGATAGAAGAAGAGGAATTATCTTGTAAAATGGTAGGTTTATGAGAGAAAAATATAAAAAAGGATGGGGAAACTAAATGACAAGTGATTTTCTTGTAGCTTAGTAAGGGTTCCCATAATCTTTAAGGTAAAGAAGTGGTTAAAGTTTTTGTTATTTTACAATGTTTTTTCAAATGTTTTTGCAATTGTTTGAAGTATCTCAACTCAATCAAGAATGATAAGGAACTAAATGGTTCAAACTCACAAAATGGCAAGAGTGTTCAAACTAAGGTTGTTCACAAAATGGTGAGAACATGGCTTAGGTTGCTCACAAAATGGTGACAACATGGCTCAGGTTTATCACAAAATGGTAAAAGCATGGGGAAAAAGGTGACTGAGCTAACCTCAATAAGTATTGAGTGTTGCCTACATAGTCCCAAAGTTAGTCCTCAAGTCACTTAGTTTCACCCTTATAGTGGAAGAATTTAACCAGTGTGGCAGTCAATTAATAAAAAATAGGCACAGTTGGTAAAAAGGCACAACATGGCATATGAAGTGTCAAGTTAATAAGTCAAGGCTTAATGTTTCCCCTAGTTTGCCCATAGGTGGTTATAACTAGGACATAATGGCATAGGTCAATGATACTATTTTTCCAAAGGTATTTATAATTAGTAGCAAGACTGGTGATAATAAAAGACTAACAAATGAAGGATGAAACTGTCAAAACTTCTATCACACTATCCCAAAATATGCTCCCTATATAAAATACTTAAACTAATTGATGAAACTGATCAGATACCTAGATGATAAAAATGTGAAATGAATGGCAAAAACCAAGGTCAAATAGGCTAGGTGTTAGAGCACACTAGGTTGGTAGGTCATAAATGGAAAGTGGATATGGCAAAGAGGATGGATAAGGCTGGTATTTATACAAAGAAGAATAGTATCAAAATGGCATAATTGAAATGGTCCTTATAGATAATACACCTTAACATTCAAGCATAGTACCACTTAGGATGAATAATATTCATTGGCTCTAGAATTTCATCATCGTCTAGTGTGGCAAGCATGTATGCTCCTGATCCATAATCTACAATGATGATGAAAGGCCCTATCTAATTTTGTTTAAATTTCCCTTTATGTTTCTTCTTAGCTATGGTTTTATTTAAGAACAAGATCACCAAGTTCAAATGTTAAATACTTAACACATCGATTATAGTGTCTTTTGAGTTGGTTCTGATATGCTTGAATATTTTTGAGTGTGGTTGTGTGTTTTTCATCAAGTAGATCTAGATCTTGTAGGTGAGCTACTCGATAGTCATTATCATCTAGAATATGCTTGAAAGAGATGCATAGTGAAGGAAATTTGACCTCAATGGGAAGGATGGCTTCAATACCATAAATAAGTGAGTATGGAGTGGATTCTATGGTGGTATGATGATTGGTATGGTATGCCCAAAGGGCAGGGAATATATGTAGGTGTCAATCATGACTGGCATCATTGACAACCTTTTTGAGAATATTGATAATGGTTTTGTTAGGATGCCTTGGCTTGGCCATTACCTTGAAGGTAATATGATATAGAAAAATGTTGGGTAGTGTTGTATTCAATATATAACTAATATACATCTTTGTTCTTGAATTATCCTCCATTATTATATATAATGTCAGAGGGGATACCATAGCAGAAAATGAGATGGTTAAAGATGAATTTAAAAATTTGCTTTCTAGTCACATAGGTGAGGGGTATAGCTTCAACCCATTTAGTGAAATATTTAGTGGTAGTAAGGATATGCTTATGTTCATTAGATGAAGTGGGGTTAATCTTCCTAATGAGGTCAAGTCCCCATGTATAAAATGGCCATGGCATCAGCATTAGTTTTAGAGTTTTTTTTAGGGCATGAATCAGATTAGCATGCCATTGACATTTGTCACACTTATTTACATAGGCAGTGGCATCTGCGTCCATTATGGTCCAATAATAACTAGTACAAAATATATTTTTGGATAGGACTACCCCATTATAATGGGCTCCACATACTCCATGAACTTCTCTTTACGCTAGTGTAGACTCTGCCAAAGTTAAAGAACAAAGCAGAGTTCCACCAAAACTATAGTGATAAAGGGTGGATCTAAGTGGAGTATAATGATAAATGAAGGATTTGGTTTGTTTTTGAGATAGGTTATGTGGTATAACTTGGTCATGAAGGTATTTATAAAGGTCTTAGTACCAAATAGAGTCAGGACCAACAATATCATAAATCATAGAAATAGTTGAAGGTTCATGAGCTGGTACTGACAAATTCTTGATGAGGAATTGATACTCTCTAGATTTATCTATTTGTCAAATTAGAGAGCCAATGGTAGCCATGGAATCTATAGTTATATTACTAGCCCTCAGTATGTGCTCAAACTAAATATTGGTAATTTGTTGCTTAAGAGTGTTGACTATGGCTTTATATGGAACTAGCTTGTCATCTTTGGTCTAAAAATTATCTGTGACCTGATTGATGATTAAATGAGAATCACCATAAACTTGAAGATGAGATATATTCCAATGAATTACCTATTGAAGTCCTACAATAAGTGTTTCATACTCAGCCATGTTGTTTGTACAAGGAAAGTTGATTCTGAATGACTTAAGAATTAGATCCCCCTATGGTGTAATAAACAATAGGCCTACCCCCGATCCAAGTGAAGTGAATGAACCATCAATATATAGTTTATAGGGATGATCCTCAAGGGGTGTTTCCATGATGGTCATGATGGATTCATTAGGAAATTGAAACATGAGTGGTTGGGTGTCTATGAGAGGTGCTTCAGCAAGTTGATCTATAAATATTTATCCCGCGATTGCCTTCTAATTGACATACTCTATGTTAAACTCACTGAGAAGCATGATCCATTTAGCCATTCTACATTGTAAATCTATTTTAGATAGTATATATTTGAGTGGATCTAATTTTTAAATGACCATGGTCTTATTATTCAACATGTAATGGCATAGTTTTTGAGCTGTGAAAACCATGGCTAGACAAGCTTTTTCAATAAGTGCATAGTTATGTTCATATATAACCAAGGTACAACTTAAGTAGTATAAAACATGCTATTTTCCATTTTCATCATGTTGAGCCAAGAGTATCCCTAGGGCATGATCAGTAGTTGATAAGTATAATAAGAATGGATTTTCTGGCATAAGAGGTAATAAAATAGGTGGATTAACAAGATAATATTTGATCTATTAAAAATCTATTTGGCAGTGATCATCCCAATGAAATGAAACTCCTTTATTTAAAAGGAGTGTAAATGGATGGCACTTATCTACTAATTAAGAGATGAAACATCAGATTGACTAGATCTTACCCTGAAAACTATGGAGTTGTTTTAAACTAGTTGGTGGCAACATCTCAACTAAAGCGTAGACTTTACCTGGATCAAATTTAATAACTCTACGAGACATAATGAAGCCAATTATTTTTCCTGAGGTTACACCAAACACACATTTCTCTAGATTTAGTCTAACTTTGTAATCTTTTAATATTTCAAATATCTTCCATGGCACTACTGGATGGTCAACCCTGGTTTTGGATTTTCCTAATATGTCATTGACATAGTCTTCAATAATATCATGCATCATATCATGGAATATGATATGCATGGCCCTTTGATATGTATCTCCATCATTTTTAAGGCCAAATGGCATCACTTGATAATAAATTTTCCCCATGGAGTGGTGAACACTATTTTATGCTAATCTTTTGGTGATATTTTGATCTGATTGTATCCTAAATAGCCATCCATAAGTGAAAGCATTTCATAAACTATTATGGAATCAATGATCATGTTGATATTAGGCAAGGGAAAATCATATTTAGGAAAAGCTTTATTGATGCCTCAAAAATTAGTACAAATTCTAATCCCTTCAAGATTTTTACTAATAGGTACAACATTAGATATCCATTTAGAGTAGTCAATGGATTGGATACATCCTACTTTTAAGATTTTTTCTAACTCTTTCTTTACTAATATAACAATGTGAGGATGCATCTTGCTTAGATTTTATTTTACTAATTTAGCATCAAGAGTAACCACAAGGTGGTGCTGAACCAAGGCAGGGTCTAAACTTGGCATGTCAGAATAGGCCCATGCAAAATATCCATAAACTCTCTCAATAGAGCTATAAAGACATCGCATTCCTCACCAGTGAGAGATGCTCCTAATTTTATCCATTTTAGGTTTGATGGAGTCTTGTTATTTACCTCTATTGTATCTTCAACTAGAAGGGTCAAACCAGCTTCCAGGATAGTAGGTAGTGACTTGAAATATTGGACTATGTCAGAGTCCTTTGTTAGGACTTGATCTTCAACTTCTCCTAGCCATGATGAATTTGAATCTCCTAATGGGAGATCTAGCCATGTAAAAAAAATAGTCAATTTTTTTTTGATAATTTGATCAAACACTTGTTATTGCTCAAAGCTGAACTTGGATCCATAGTCAAGTTCATCATTGGTGGTCTCTTGGTCTAAATTTGAAAAAGAATGAACACCCTCATCTAATGGCACTTGAGACAAGTTTTCACCACTAGACTAGCCTTTATCTTTACTTTTCCCTCATCAAAAATCACCTCAAAGAGGTTTTCACTTTGGGACCTCAATGTTTTACTTATTTTTTTTGGCTAAGGGTGTTCATGCGCTCTCCAAAATAGGCTATAGGATCTAATGTGATTGAGAATCCTGATTTCTGATCTCCCAATGAAACATTGTCTCTAAGACCTAAGAAATCATAGAATGCCTCATCATTTTGGAAGTTATCAATTAATAGACTAGATTCTTGTTGGTCCCAATCTATCAGTTAGGGATAGTATAATGGTAATGGGTTTTGATGAATGGCTAGGGTAAGGGTACAAATGACATTATTATAAAACATGTTGGTTCTAGCTAGGTCATCAAAAGTGAGGCTATGATTAGACTCTACTTCACTATCAGCATCATCATCATCACTAGTCACTGGTGATGGAGTTTGAATAATATATGTGGGGTCACCCCCAGTTAGTTTAAATCCAAGTCCATAAGGTCTTTCATACTTAGTCATAGAAATTGGCTCAATGGTTCCTTGTTGATTTGGTTTGAGGCCTCTTCCTTCATAATTGTGATGTTCCATGATCCTATTGGGAATAATATACTTTATATTTTTTTACAACAATCAGTTTGGTCATTTTTGTATAACCATGATTTGTCCCCTTTAAGAGGGTCAGATCCTCAGCCAAATTCTAGTATAAATGTGATAGGTTCCTTATCTTTGGTCTTTTGTTGCCAATGCATATGTGTAATGACTTTAGGTCACCTAAAGGTTATAAGATTTTGAGGAAGATTGGAAATATGAAATGTATCATGGGTCACATATTCTCCTAGTCCATTATCTAAAATGATGAAATGATTAGAAGCTTCAAGAGGCAACATGTGGAAAAGGGAATCTAAGGTATTGGGATCTATGCAATTATCCAATGAAGGACCAATAAGTATAGCATTTTATTTATCCTTATTGGAACTTAGATTCATACCGTACTAATAATTATAGATTTGAAACTTGGCCTCAAGATGTTTGCAATGTTCATATGGGTGTAAATCTCCTAGAATATTCACTTCCATCCATAGGTAGAAAAACATGATACATTGGTGCAGTGTTGACGGGACTGCATGAATCTCATATAACCAAGGCATGCCTAGAATCATGTTGTATGATAACTCAAGATCTAACACATGGAAAAGTGTATCATGGTTTAAAGTCCCAATGATAATTGGCAAACTAATGGTGCCTTATGACTCTTTTTCCTAATTACATAGGCTTTGATAATTATTTTTTCTGGTTGGAAATCTATCATTGTGTACCCATGAAGTTTGATGAGCTTTAGAGACACTATGTTGAGGCTAGATCCTTTGTCTATAAAGAAACATTTCACTTTATTCCATTTGATACAAACTTCTATGTATAATGGGCTATTATGGAGCAGGCCAAGGGAAGACATTGCTTTGGTTTAATGTGATTTATTGGGCTGGAGATAGGTGTCCAACCAAAGCTTAAAATTTATCATGGGATATGTCACTAGCACTAGTGGATTGGGTCAAAAACTCATTAAAGATGTTTTTTTGGATTATTGATGTCTACAGCAAATCTAAAATAGAAAATTTTGATGGTATCTTTTGAAATTGTTCCATAATAACAAACTTCTTGTCTTGGTCAGTAGTGAATGGTTTATTCTGAGGCTGAACGGTTGGTTGGATGACAGGAAAAGTGGTTGATGGTTATGGGACTAGGATAGTAATCTTCAACCTCTAAGTTATGATTTCATAATTGAGATTAAATACTAAACCATTATTGCTGATCGATGCTTGGAATGGTGTGGGACCAGATAGGACAGTCTAGATTGCCAGTGCAATTGCATGTGGTCACATGACAAGAATGAGTTATTGTTGTAAGATCCAAAAGGGGAAGTCTTAGTTTGTTATTTTTATTGTATCCACTCCTAGGTTAAAGAAATATTATCCATGTAATTTAGTTGAATGTTGTTATTTAGAAATGGTCTAGACTGGTTAGTTTTTGGTCTAGGATTAATGGAGATGGTATTAATATTACCCCCTACAATATGACCTACAACCCTATTTTAGTCATGTGAAACTACATGGCAGTTTGTTAGTTGTTACCATTATAACCTTGGTTATGTCCATCATTTTGTCATTTTGGGTTCTACTACAAATTTTATTGGTTCTACTAGTTCAACCTTTGATTTTTATACTATTGATTTTGCTTCTACACTGGCCATTGTTGTTGTTGCTGATTATTCTATGACTATTGATTGTTATGTTAGGGAAAGGGGTTTTGATAGATCCCAAGAGTTTTATTAGAAGTGGAAGCACCATTATCCAATTTTATCTCCCCATTATCCAACATATTCTCAATTAAATACTTGATTTAGAAATATCTTCATAGATTATGCCCATTGACCTAATGATAGTTATAGAATTCATTTTCACAGTATCAATCAAGATAAAGAATGCCTCGTGGATAATGTTTTGCTATGGGCCAACTAATTATATTAGTGGTAGAAAGATTTAAAAATATAGACTTAATAAGTTCTCCTAGGTCACTAAAGACATGACGTGTAGGGATAGTTCTTCTAAGAAGAGGGGTTTGCAATGGTAAAGGCTATTGTGTTTGTTGTGTAGGTCTTGGTTATTACAATTGCAACATTGGTTAGAGAGGTTACTAGGTAGGATTAAGCTAAAAAGGTGGTGTAGATGATGTTTGCATAGTTTAGACATGATGAGATTTGGTTACTCCATTTCCCACAACATTCTTATTGTAGTTAAATTACTTTGGTATTTCATGATTATTGGCTTGTGCCAGTTGTGATGCTTGTGCTTGGATGGGATGTTGGTCATTTCCCTAATTTGTACCTTGATTTTGATTAGTTAAATTAAGCTTGATGAATCCTTTATTTATGAGTTCCCTCTCAATCAACAAAATTTTATGAATGATCTCCTTGAATGTATGTGCACATTGTAATTCCAGATGATAAGCTATCTCACTATGTAAATTTTTAGTAAACACAGTGGCTAATTGTTTATCTAGTAAACTATGGGTGAAGTAACTTGCAAGGGCTCTTCATCACTGCAAATAACTTACAAAACTCTCACTAGCTTTTTGCTTAGCTTGTATCAGGTCCACTAATGAAATCTCATGCTTGAGATTATAGGAAAATGTTGCATAAATTTATTAGAAATATCATCAAAGTCCATTACTGAACACTTGGGAAAATTTAAAAACCACTCCAAGGCTTGTCCAACCAAATTAGTGTAGGTTTTTATTTTTCCATATTTATCAATTAGGAAAATTATATTTCTTGTGCATACATGGAGTTTTCCTACATTTGTGGGATAGGCTAGCTTATGTGGAGGTGTGTGTCATAGATGTGTCATAAGTGTCATAAGTAACTCCCTTGATGGGAGTTAATTCTCTATTCTTAGCACCTTGTCACCACCTTTCATGGAGGAGTTATAGTCTATTCTTGGGGTGCCTTGTCCAACTTTTGTGGAGGAGTTACTTACATACTCTCCTATATGCATTCCTTACTTTGGCCATCTCATATTAATCAGATTTTGGTTTTCTCCATTTTGTCTTGTTCAAGTTATCTTCTTGTGTTATTTTCAAATTACTTTAGCATCTATGTGGTGTGCACTTTCTTCATCTCGTGTGATCACATCTCCATTGCACTCGCATTATCTAGATTCTGGCAACAACTCCGATAGTTCCTTGGAAACAACAATAAAAGGTATATGTTTTTATATGCCACTAGTTAACATGCAATAAAGAATTTGATCAAATGAGCCTTAAGATCACCTTTCCCTTTATATTTATTAAATTTTGGTGGTTCATATCTTAGAGTAAATAGTATCTAAAAATAATCCATGTTGAATAGATAGGAACATATAACATCCAATTTGAAATTTTTGGTCTACTTCCCAGCCTAAATGGCATCAATTGCATCCTTCATTTGTTGTGATTCTTGGGATAGGAAACTAGATGGAATATTAGTTTAAGGGAGAATTTGGGTTTTGATAAATGGTTGGGAGGTCACAAGTGGAACACTTTGACCAAGGTATGATGGATATACCTATTAGGGTGTATTATCTTGGTTGGGGAATGGACTAGGAATACACATATGTGGACTAGGATGTACATGAAATTGCACATTTGGTTATGGGATATTCTAGTTTGGGTTGGAAATAAAGGTTTGACTTGGAGGATTTTGTGGTTGGGATGGAAGGATATAACTATACTTTACCTATTATGGTTTAAAAGGGACATGATGCTAACTAATCAAACATTGCTATTGAGTGGGAACGTGTGGACCAATACCCTGTCTCTAGATTTATGGCATATTTTGGACCAATGGTTATCTAGTAGGTACTTGAGAAACATGGGAACCTCCTTATTAAATGAATACCTATGAAGAAGTAAAATTAGGTTATAGATTTGGCATCTATTTCTGATCAATATTTGCACATTGTTGACTAGTCATTGTTTGGTTTTAAATTAGCATATTAGTCTGTGACTAAAAAGGTATGTTTGTCATTACCTAGTGAGGTGAAACATTTATTGCCCTTGATTGAGGTGGTAATTTATTTGTCCTTTGTTTCATTGATACACTATATTATACCTATTTTATGGAATATTACTCACTACCTATTGAGGGGGAGTAGGATTCATCACATTCTATCATTGAGGTATGACATTGGCCATTGTTTTATTACCTAACCCCATAGGTTGTACACTCAAGGAAGCAATTGGTTCAGGTTGGGGTGTAGAAACCCCTACTCCCTAGTATGATGATCTACTCATGGGATTAACTCTAGGTACATGTTTTTGGCTAATTATTTGCACATTAATACCACTTTGATCAGGACTGGACATTATTTGCACATTATTCACTACATTTGGCTCACTATTCAATGTAGAGGCCGAAGACACTTCTTCAATAATGGGAATATGAATTAGGTTATCTATTGAAGTAGTTTGTACAAATGGTTCAGAATTGGATTCTCTTGTCTAGTTAACTCTATCATCACTCCTATTGAAGGAACTAGGTCAATGAGAGGCTTACTTACCATGTTCATCTGATTTAAATCATGTGTTATATTTAGATATGTTTGATATGTTGTCTACATTTGGTTAAAGTGCTCTTCCATGATGTTTTTGCCTTGACTGGATATATTAGGGTCTTGATACATTATTTGGACTAAATCCATAGGATTGCTAAAAGAAGCCTGTTGATTGTAAATGATATTGTGGGGTACTCTTACTAGACTTGGTAAATTTTCATGGGGTAATTCTGTTGGAAACTTAACCCCTACCTCTATGGCTCTAACTAAAATCTCATCTTTGTTCTCTAAAAAATGTCAGTCAAATAAATATGGATCATACATAGAAGCCATATTAGTAGAATATGACTATTGAAGTACTATTTCATCCATCATGGGTATTGTAGCTAGGTATTGCATGGTTTGCTCTTGGTCCTATTCTATGTAAGGTGGTGTGTTAACGAGATAGTTGGCCAATGGTTCTTGGCTTTGTGCCCTTGATTGAGTATTATAAGATAAATATGAATCCATCTCATAAGCAATATTATCCACATAAGGGTCTTGCACCATTTCTTCCTGTGTAACTACATTACTAATCACTAGATTATACATGAGTCTACTAAAAGTTTAGGAATACATGTTGGGATCAATAGTTAATTCATTGTGATAAAAGGTCAAAAAGTTATAAAAACTCTAAAAAGGACAATGTTTAAAATAGATGATGTTCTGACTTGGTCTAGTTATATCAAAAGGTTTATGAAAAGGTTTGTGAGGAAGTAAGATAGAGTGAAGTATCTAACATTTCACTGTTCACATAGACATAAGCAAGTAAATGAACCTAAAATCAAAATGCTAAACTCTAAGGTTGAAGTGTTTTAAATCAGTCTAATCTAAGAATTTAAAAGTTGTTAGGTTTTTTGGCCAAATGTAACATTAAAACCTAAGCTCAAACAAGGTATGTGCTAGGACTCTTGGCCAAATGGTGTCAAAAGATATACTTTGATAATAGATGAAAGTTTTAATCTAAGTTTTAATCTAATGGATTTTAAACACTTCTAACAAACACTAGGCATTTTATTCTTGGACATGAACTTGGTCAACTAGTTATAAGGTATGAAATAAAAGGCACTTTAGCTATAGTTTATTTTCTCACAAAAAATGGTATAAAACTTGGTTTTATTTGAATAACAGGTTAGACAAAAGTGAACATTGTAACCATTTTAGACAAAATATCATAAAAGTACATTTGGATTGGTCTAAAAATGTAGGAACAAATTTGGAACTCTATGCAAGAGGGTCTATGAAACAATGTTCAAAATGTTTTGGGCAATGTAACGATGCTATACCACCTAAAAAGTGTGACAAAAAAGGCTTGCTTCAAAAACTCTCCAAGGCAAAAACTTTTTTTTACAATTTTGATAGCATAACACTACATTTCTTGACTCAAAATGTTGTGGTGTATAGAATTAAAGTGCAAGTGTTTAGCACAAAATGGCTTAAGTCTATCAAGTGTTGATAATGATTATGAGTATTTAAAAGGCCTTCAACCCAAATTGGAAATTAAACCTAAGTTCCCTCAAGTTTAGTGAAAATGGTGAATCCACTTAAAAAATCAACCCTATGAACTTGTAAAGGTGTAATTTTGAATCTAGATTTTAAGTGAAGGGCTTAAATAACTTTGGTAAAGGTCTAGACTCAATTGGGTAGCTTAACTATGCTAAAGTGGATGATATGACTCTCAAGCTTTTGATGAACTTTTTGAACAAGGAAAATTGATGATCTCACACAAGAAACATAACACCTATTTGTTCAAATAAAAATTTATACTATGTGTTTAGTTTGGATTGTTTGTTTACACCTAGTTTTGAATCCAAACAAGACTTTAATCTAGGACAAGACCAAATAATTAACTATTTTTAGATCCTAAAATGACAAGGTTTCTTGGTATTGTTAGAATCTATCAATATATGTCATTTGAGAGGATTTTAAGTGTTCATCCAAAAGTAAATGCACATTATATAGTAGGGTTTCTATACCCCCCCCCCCCTTCTCTCAAATGATAGTACTATGACATGGACCTTAAGGTACACCTTGCACCAACAATACTTCCATGGCAAGTGGTGATTTATCTAAGATCTAATAAGGTTTTGAATGATCTAGGGGAATCAATTGCACAATGACTTTTATGTCAAACAATGTGAAATAAAAGCATGGATTTTGGGTTTGTATCACTTGGATTATTGTAAAAAGCTCTAGTCCTTTTTGCAACCACTATATCTTATTGTTCACTTAGTGTAGTGTGATGTCCAAAGTGCCACTATGCCCATGTGTAACTCCAAAGGAGCCAAATGAAGTCAATGCTAGGAGATGAAACCCTAGGTCAAAGCTTCCTTAAACAACTTATGGGAGGTGATGAAGTCCCCCTTGCAAGCCAAGATGCATAAAAAATAATGAAAGCATGAAATAGAAAGACGTTTGGGTCATTTTCAAGGTCACCCAAACTTTGATGAGTTTTTGGGGATTGCTTTAGATGACTTTCTTTCTAAGCCTTGGACTAGGCTATTTACAATAGGAATGGTGATTTTGATTCCAAGGGTTCCCTATAGGGCACAAATGGAAGATCATACATGAAACATTCCTCTATTTACTAAATAAAATCTAACTAAACAACTATTGTAAATAAAAATTGACAAGTGTGTTCAATTTTATACCCAAATGAAATATTTGGTGGTGTTCATTTGATGCCTTGGTCTTAGTTGTAAACTTTGAAAAAATTCACCAAAAACACCTAAATTCTTTGTTAAAAACCCAAAACAAAGTTCCTACTTGATTTTTAAGCATGAAAAGGTGATTAAAACATGTTTTAAACAAATATCAAGCTTGGTCTTGTAATAAAAATTGTTAGCATGTCCTTTAGCTTTGAATCCCTTTTGAGTTTGAAACAATAAACTTTGGAAAAGTAGCTCTCAATTTTGTGTTTTTGGCAAAACACAGTGACCAACATCTATTATTACCACTGACGTTGGTTACTCTGGCTAACCAAAATCTAACTGATATTGGTTTTGTTAATCTATATTAGTTAAACATGTAACTGATATCAATATTTCTGTCAATGTCAGTTACCGTGTAAAAAATATGGCAACCAAAAATGGAAAAATAAAGTTAGAAAATAAATTTAAAAGAGTTTTAAGAGCTTAAATAAATATTTTAGAATTGCAAAATGATCTCCTTCAAGTTTGAGATGTGTCTAGTCCCATCAGACATACCTTTATGTGATCTAGAAATTTGACTCAAGAGAGGACGGTTAGTATGGTGTTAGTTCCAAAATGAAAACAAAGTGAAATAAACACATTAATAACATAACATCTCTAGGCCTAGACACTAAAGAAAGCTTAGTTAATAAAATAAAATGACAAACACAACTAAAAAGCAAGGAATTAAATACAAGAATTCTTTCACCTTCCTTAGATGCTCTAAATGCCTTTGTAGTGGTGGCTTGCCCAGCTTGTGCTCATGAAGTCCTTGGTAATGGAAACTTGGCTACCTCCATCTTTCCTTGGCACCTTTGGCTTATAGCTTAGCTTAGCTTAGAATCAATTTATCATGGTAACACTAGTTGCTTGAAGCTTTTGGAACCATTTGTGAATTATAAATTTGCATAATCAAGACTTTGAAGATATTTGAGCATAATATATTTGAACCAAAAAATAGCTTAGAAATGATGTTTTGAGGCCTCTTATTTATAGATTTTTGGATTTGATCAGAATTAACCTCAGCCATCCATCTCAAGATTGAGATGTGTGGTTGAGGATTAATTCAATTTTTGAAATTAAGTTTGTAATTATCCTCATCATTCCATTGGAATAAGGGGAAATTAAGAGGCATGGAGGGCATCATGAAAGGCATTGATGAGGCATGGGAAGCATGAATTCTAATATTTATGGCATTTTTGGCCTAGGGATGTCTTTCCATGAAATGAGGTCACTTGATGATGTAGATATTCCATATTCATTTCCAAAAATAAGTATTCAACAAGTTTATATGGAATTATTAATTAGGCCTTGATTTTGGTTAATTAGCTCTTAAGCATGATTAAGCACTTTGTGCACAAATTACTCAAATTGATTAGAATGCCCTGTTATTAGTCCAAAATTTGATTAGATTAGAATTAGAAGTCTACATCAAATGCATTAGAACTATTATCCCATTTAGGATGTTATCAACAAAAAATAACCAAGGCACGCATATTGTGTAGAATATTTAATAAGAAAGAGCAATACAGAGCACATAGGTACAAATTTGTCATTTTGACTTGAAATGATTTGATTAAAGTTAGCTAGTTCATAGATTACATTACCCCATTTAAGGATACCCTAGCCAAAATCAACACTTGAATATGTTAGTTTCACATCATTTAGCGTGTTTTAGCATTTTTAGGCCAAATTGTGCATTTTGAGTGGAAATTAACCAAAACCCTAATTGGAGGTTATCGATGAATAGTTTTAGGTGTCTACATGCTTCACCATCATGAAATATTTTACTCTTGAAGGTTGTTATAAGTGATTTTACCATTACCATTTCACTCTTTTGAATCACTTCATCATAAGGTGTTGGTTAATTTCCCCTTCTTCCTATTATCATCCTTGAAGACATCTATTAAGTCCATCAAAAATTACCAAGAAAAAAACTAGTTGCCTCCACCATTCTGCTCCACCAAGGTCTTATCTTTAGGCTTTATCACTTTCACCTTGCATTATGTCCCTCTAAGCCTTTAAAATCACATGTGTTAGATAGTTCCCATGAAAATGACCCTGATGAATATCACATCTCCTTGAGAGTGGGTCCCCATGGTTCCCTACCCTTTTCCAAGAACCTTGTTCCCCCCTCTTCCAAGCTATCCCCTAAGTTTGAAAGATTTTACCCTCTTTAGTTAGGCTCTAATTTTCCCTTCCTAATAGATGCGACTTCCAGATCCCCCAACCCTTCTCACTCTTTGGTTGTTGAAGGGTTGTAAAAGCTATAAAATAACCCTTCTTTTCTGATAATAAAAATAGGAAATTGATTGCTTAGATCAATTTTGAGAAGATCACTCAAGGAAAGAGTAAGAACAAGAAAGTGGTAGGGGTAGAGCCTCAAAATTTGTCTAGTGGCAAAGATCACTTAGAGGCCCAGGTGCAAGGTGAGGAGACTATGGAGGAAGGGTTTGGTTTTAAATTTTAGAGTTGTAATGAAAGAAAGATGAATATCAAGAGATCTAAGAGACTAGAAGGGGGAAAAATTCCATTGGTAAAGACTGTGGATGATCTCTTTACCTCAGATTTGAGGGAGGAAGTAAGTAAATTAAAAGATAAAACCAATCTTGATCAATAATTGGAGAAGGAGGGAACCAGTTATTTTGAGGAGTTGAATGAATCCACTTACAATTTTGACAAGGAGGATTTTATGG
Source organism: Torreya grandis (assembly GCA_037957365.1). NCBI lineage: Eukaryota > Viridiplantae > Streptophyta > Pinopsida > Cupressales > Taxaceae > Torreya > Torreya grandis. The sequence goes on from JARHVA010002979.1 coordinate 1,873,538, forward strand.
ATACTAGTGAAGAGGAGAGCCATATTGAGAGGGAGTTAGAGGAAGTGAAGAAGGGCTTGCACTCCCTTCAAAATAAAATGAAGGCATTAACCACTATTTTCTTGAAAGCTATCCATCATGTGGCTTCTTCCCTGTTGATTCTGTAAGATCTCCTAAAAGAAGATAAAGATATAGAAGGAAAAATTTCTAGCATGGAGGACCTTCTCAAGTTCATCAAAGAATATTGGAAATATTTGATAAAAAAAAAGTGTTTTTTATTATGGTTAATCCATAATATGTTTGTTGCTTCCTATTTTGCTTTTGTCTATCTACTATTTTTTGGTTGTTAGTGGCCTTTGGCCTATTTTTCTACCTCTTGGGATTTCTATACTTGGGATCTGCACCCTATTTGTATACTTATAATATCAAAAAAATATAATTGATGTAATTGTAAATGCTCACTTCTTGAAAGAAGAATTTATAAAAACTTCAATATGGATTACAAATGATGATTATAGACACACTTTACACTATTTTACTTGTTACATTCTGTAGTCAGGGGTATATTCTTGACTTCTATTAGATGCAAAAGTAGTAGTAGTATAGATATTTTAAATATATCTATCTAAAAAATTTGGAGATATGTCAAAATTTAGACTCCTATTTTAGATTTGTCACATACCATACTGATTAAGACTCTATTAACTTCATTAAATTATAACTGACAAGAGTATCAAAAATTTAAGTCATAATATTAAGTACAAGAAAGGTAATTCTAATTAGGCTATAGATTTCTTAAGTCACCTCTAATTAAGTAATAAGAGTACCTTAATATTAGGCACAAGAAAAGTATCTCTAATTACGTTGAAAACTAATTATGTCACTTTTAATTAAAACACTAACAACAGTCCTAGATTCATGTGGCCATGAGACTTTTAAAAGGCCCATATTATATGGCAGTGATCCTTAATTTTATTCATAAACCATATAAAATGCATAAATATTATTCTTATCAATATGTAAAGCATGACTATGATGAATCCATGAATATTTCTCATGAATCAACATTTATAGCATTAGGGAATATAGCTTACTCTAATTTGAAACTCAGAATGAATTAGTAAATGTCTGGGTATTAGATACATGTGCCACTAAACATATGACATAATGATGAGACTTCAAAACATATGACATAAATCATAGAAAAACATAATTAATCATTCATTTTCACATAATTAAATAGCTATTAAGAAGGTAAAATACTAAAATTTTATTGAGAAAAGGTGTTCTTACAGTAGATACAAGATAGAAATATGTGTCCTTGCTTTGAAAAATGTGTTAATAAAAGTGTGTTTCTCAATCTTGTGACTGATAAAACTGAGTTAAAATGCCTTTTTTACTTATATAACTCCAAAATAGACAAAAAACACTAAGAATATCCTTAAACAACACATTCAAACTATTACATAAAGTAGTGGGCCAAGTTATCTAATAGGTAGTACATGATAAACATAACCTATGTAATTTTGTCAAATATTTTATTGGCCACCACGTGAATGTCCCTTCTTTCTCTTTTAGACAGATAGCTCCATCTATTTTGTCTTCATAAGCAAGGGGTATATTACTTGTGACCTTTAAAATGTTTACATTTGCATCTCTTGTTCCTTTCAATTTGACTCCATGTATAATAGATAGTGAGTGAATCTACCTAATGCCCATAATAACACCATCAAATGGATCTAACACCTAGAATTTATCCCCTTCTTGGAGTTTATCTATAACTTTTTGAAAAACAAAAAAAATACACATTATATTGTAAAAATGGAGTGGGGTAACGATCACATACAAAGTTGTAGAGGAAATTTGAGCTAATTTTGGGTGCTTCAAGAAGAAAATTATGACCTGAGGAAAGTTAATTCATAAAGTGTTAATGTAAATTTAGGATATGGTAGAGTTGAATCGAGTCAAAGGGAGAAGATTTTGGTTATCAATTCTCTTTTTAATGTTGTAGGTGGTTATGCGTGAAGCTAAGATGAAAGAGTGCCCTTCCCAATGATATAATGGCTTTATTTTAATACTATCCCAATATCAAAATACATTATACTTATCATTATTTATGGTTGATAAGTCCCATAATTCTATTTTGGGAACTTTGGAAGAAATAGAACAAAAGACTATTTCAAGACAAGGAAATGGGTCTCAAATCCCTCCAAAATAAGATTGAATCAAGTATTATGGAAATAGTTAATATCAAATTAAACTCTATTAAGTTAAAATAAAATTTTAAGCATGAATAATGAAAAAATATTGGGACAGACAACTGACAACTATTATATTACCTCAACTAATTCAGCACAACTATGACAATTGTGCTACACATTCTTGTCCAGTTCATCATGATCACTATCAATTTTAGTAGCTCTATTGACATCATGAGGGCATTTTTTTTCCTGTTGCTTTGATAAAATTGCTTTGCATGTGGTTTAACCATCATGCAAAAAAATATACAAAGCATTCAATAGTCAAGAATGCAAGCTATAAATTTGTCTAAAAGAACATTTTTTGGATCTCTCCAACAATAAAGAAACTAGGTTGGATTATCCTATGCTTAGATTTCAATAATATACATATTAAGAGTTATTTTTATATAGAATTTCCAAACAATAAGAAATGAGATCAATAGAAATTCTTACCTCAGCCAAATTCATGGATTTATGCTCATTCCATGCATAAATTATAAGGCTAATGGAGGCAACCAACTGTGAAACTCATTGAGTGAGATTTAATATGAAAATCATTACCTATTGGTACCCTTAATTTGATTTTATATGATCTATAGAGGCTCATCAAGGGAATTTAATATATGGTTGTGAAATCTTTGTTGATGAACTAGATTTCAACTTCATCCCACTCTTAGATTTACTAGGTTGATCTAGTGTTGCCATATAATTGATAATATCTTCTGCATCTACTTCTCTATTACTATTTTACACTTAAAATACAATGTCAATTTCAACATATAGTCCTTTCAATAATAAATCAAAATAAAGAACACAATGTAAATTGAACCAAAAAGCCATACACTTATTATAAATTTGTCCATTTTGGTCTACAACCCACCTCAGTCAAATGCATATCTAGCCCTCACATTATCTCTTTCTCTCTTACCTCTATTACTCTTTTCCAAATATTCATTAAAATGCATAATTTATTTCAATGCCTCCCACTTTTGGGAGATAGAGTGGAGTCTAAACTCTCTTTTCCCTAAATGATTGTTTTTCAACAATTGTATCTAAAATTGTTCATCAAAATTCTCATCTTTTGTTTGTAATATTTTCTAGAGATCTGTCGACCAATAGTCTCAAAAGCATTTTACATTTTTTATATAACATTTTCCATAGTTCATGGATCTTTCTCTACAAAACTTGATTTACAAATATCCAAATGGACCCTACATCTTGCACCCAACTTAGAGGCCCACTTTGTAGCATTTGGCCCAATGGGCTCACTATCTCTCAATACCTCAACCAAGAATGTATTTTTTACTTCTAATTTTATTTATTTTTCATTCCTCTTTGTATATTTGTACAAATATTGACTCAATATTTGTCTTTTAAATAAAGTAGACACATCTTCTATTAAACCACTACTAGTATTTTTGGCTGATCTACTAGTTCCATCAAAAGTTCTAGATGCAATAGGTGTACTCTAAGGCATAGTAGATGCAAGAAACCTCTCTTCATGACTTTTATTAATCAAAACTTCATGTTCTTTGGCCACATTAGGTGTGGTATTATTAGGTAGATTAGTACTAGTCTCCATAGATTTCACTTCAAACACAAACTTTAATGTTGAATAAATCATCTGTAGACCTATTGTTCCTTTACTCTAATTTTGTTAATAATCTCTCTTAGACTTTGTGCTAAGAGATCATCATGATATTACACATCACCATGTGTTATATTAAACTGCACATCACTATGTGCTATATCAGGCTATACATCACCATATGTTATATCAAGCTACACATCATCACAATTATTATTTTCACTAGCTACATTTGTTGAATCACAAATGCATTGGCTTCTACGAGATGGCAGCATTGTATCTTTTCTTTCCTTTTTTTTTTTGCATTTTTTTTTACTTTTTTCTTTCCTATAAAATTAAAAAAATATCATATTATGTCTTATGTACATAAAGCTCTTGCCTGTAAAATTTCATTAAACACTATTAAATAAATAATATACTACTTAGTGGATTTACAACTTGTCTGTTTGTCAAACTAAGACAAGATAAATATTCATTATTCTTCGCCACTTTTTCTCTATGAAAGCACTCATAATCTGTCAATGAAATTTCAAAAATATGATCACTATCATCAACCAATTTATGCCTTATAGTCTTTTTCCTCATTTCCTAAAGTCCAAATAAACAATAATGTATAAATTAGCAACTTAAATTAGTAAAAATTTATTGAGTCATAAGTTAAAATGGAAACTTAAAATAGAATTTAGTTTACAGATTAAAAAAATAGCAAAAAACCAAGAAGATGTTGACAATTATAGATAGCAAACTATCAATATGATTATCACTTGTTTCAAATAGATATTGACACTTATGAATCCTAATCACTCTTGTTTGCATCTACTTTATTTTCTTCCTCATACTTATATGTGACATGCAATTTATTATCTCTCCCAATCTCTTCATTGGTAATCAAAATCTCTTCTTTAAACACTCCATCATCATCTTCATCGACTTCTTCAAATGTTTTTTTATAAATTAACATATTGACCATCAGGCATTATATTGACAAATTCCATGAATTTTTGTTTGGAATGAGCTCTATTTAAATGACACACAACCATCCTATGCTTCTTACATCATTAATTAGAAATGATTGGTTCATTTGAAGAGGGGAAACATATGGCTCATCCATCTTTGATAAAAATTGTCATGTATTTACATGTACAAATCCATACTCATCAAATTATACTATAGATGATCAGATCTAGAGTAGCTCCTATTAGGGTATGATGATTGGTTTTATATGCCCAAAGGGAAAGAACGAGTTGCAAGTGCTAACTATGGCTAGCATCATTGACAATCTTTTTTAAGATGGCTAGAATGATTTTATTTGACACCCTAGCTTGTCTATTGCCTTGTGGGTTATATGGAGTGGATTTTTTGTGCTTGATCTTGAATTTTGAAAAAAGATATTTCAAATCTTGGTTCACAAAGGATCCACCATTATCAGATATAATGTGGGTTGGGATGCCATATCAATAGATGATATGGTAATGAATGAATTTGACTATTTGTTTCTCGATAACATAAGTGAGAGGAATGGCCTTAATCCACTTGGTAAAGTATTTGGTTATAGTTAAAATGTGTTTATGGCCATCTAAAGATGTTAGGTTAATTTTCCCAATGAGATCAAGACCCCATATTGATAATGGTCATGGTCTTATAATTAGATGCAATGGTAAGGAAGGTGCATGTATCAAGTTGCCATGCTACTGATAAGGAACACACTTATTTACATAATTACAAACATTTGTATCCATTATGGGCAAATAATAGCATATTCTAAGGAGTTTCTTTGCTAATAATACATCATTGGTATGGGCCTCACACATTCCTTCATGAACCTCCTTTATTGCCAACTTGGATTCTCCCAAAGATAAACAATGAAGAAGAGTTCCATCATAGCCTTTATGATAAATCATGTTTGCAAGGAGGATATAATGTGTTGAGTGATGAAGGAATAGTTTTTGTTTATTGTTAGAAAGGTTGGTGGGAAATATATGACTAGGGAAATAGTTATAAAAATCTTGGTACCATGGTAGCGTAGGTGAGGGATTATGATCAACAATGGTGCACATCCTTTCTAAATTTGATAGAATATGTGCTAGTTGAAGAAGATTTTCAATCAAGAACTGATATTATTTAGCACTGTCATGCATTTGAATCATGGAACTAATTATTTCCATGGTGTTGATAGATCTATTGTTGACTCATGGAACTTTATCAAACTATAGAGATTTAAAATGTGTTTTGAGGTTATCAACAATTTGCTTATAATGAATAATCTTATCATCCCTTAATTGATACTAGTCAGTTGTCTAATTTATGATTAGCTACAAATATCCATAGACTTTTAAGATTTGAATATCCCACTGTATGGAAAGATGGATCTCTATAACTAATGCCTCGTATTCAACCATATTATTTGTACACTAAAATTATATATGGAAGGCTTTAGAGATCAAATCCCCCTATGACATGATCAATAATATGCTAGCTCCAGACCCTCAAGATGTGAAGGATACATCAAAATAGAGAATCCATTATTTAAGTTCTTATGAATCTTGTTTTATCATCATGATAGAATCATTTGAAAGGTCAAAGTTGAGAGGTTGAGTGGCCATAATAGGAGCTTCTGCAAGTTGGTCAAAAAGAACTTGTCCTTTGATTACCTTTTGATTCTTGTACTCAATATCAAACTCATTGAGGAGCATAATCCATTTAGCCATACATCCTTGAAGAGCTACTTTAGATAAGAGGAACTTGAGAGGATCTACCTTGGTGATAATAATAGTTTTGTTATTTTTCATATAATGTCATAATTTTTGAGTTTTGAACACCATAGCTAAACATGCCTTCTCAATAGGCATAGAATTATGTTCATAGGATACCAATGTGTAGCTTAAATAATAAATAACATGTTCCTTACCATGATCATCATGTTGAGCCAAAAGTTCCCCTAGTGCATGTTCTATGGCTGATATATAAAGAAGTAGTGGTTTTCTTTGTGTTGGAGGTCATAAGACTAGTGGATTAGCCAATTATGTTTTAAGCTTTACAAATTCTATTTGATAATATTCATCTCACTAAAATGTTACCCCTTTCTTTAAGATATGGGTAAATGGGTGGCACTTATTTTTGAATTGACAAATGAACCTATGCATAGAATAGATCTTTCCTTGTAGACCTCATAATTATTTAATATTTTTTGGTGGAGGCATTTCCATAATAGTGTTGAACTTTTCAAGGTCGAATTCGATCCCTCATTGTGATACATTAAAGCCTAGCAATTTCCTTGATGTGACTCCAAAGACACATTTCTTAGGATTCAATTGAACTTTGTATGCATAAAGCCTCTCAAATATTCTTCATAGAATGTTAGGTTGTCCAGATCTTGTCCTTGATTTTTCAAGTATATCATCAACATTGTCCTCGATAATGTCATGCATCATGTCATGGAAAATGATAGTCATTACACATTGATATGAGGCTCCAACATTATTCAAACTAAATGGCATGACTTGGTAACATAATGTATCCCATAGAGTGGTGGACATGGTCCTATGTTGATCTTTAAGGGTTATCTTGATCTGATTATAACTAGAAAATCCATCCATTAAGGATATCATCTTGTACCTAGTAGTTGAATCGATGATCATGTGAATGTTGGGTAGAGGAAAATCATCTTTGGGGCATGCTTTATTGATATCATGAAAATTAGTACAAACACATACGCCTGGGGTATTTTTAATCATTATTACTATGTTAGAAACATATTTAGAGTAGTCTAATGGTTTGATAAAATTGGCTCCTAACAACTTTTCCAACTCAACCTTAACTAAAAGGGTGATGTTTGGATGCATCTTTCTCAACTTTTGCTTGACTGGCTAAGCACCAGGGTGAATAACAAGATGATACACAACTAATTCTAGGTCCAAGCCTAGAATGTTAGAGTATGCCCATGCAAAGATGTCTATATAATCCTTAAGAATGGATATAATATGTTCACATTATACTTTAGTAAGGGAAGCTCCAAGATAAACCATTTTGGGATCCTCATGGGTTTCCAAATTCACTTTTATTGTGTGCTATATAAGAAGTGTGGATCTATCTTCTAGAATTATAGGAAATGTATGGTCATGATCGTTTTCCTCTGCTATATCTTCTTGTTGTTCCTCCCAAAGATCTAGATAATATGAAGAATCAAAATCTACCTTCTTAGGTAAAGGCCAATTGGCAAAAATCTCTAGAAACTCAAGATCAAGATGCTCAAATATTTGATGTTATTCTAAAGAGATGCTTATACTAGCTATGGAACTTAGTCTAGGTGGGCTTTCTACATCTTGAGGGGATGATTAAAATTTCCTGCCTAGGAGCATCTAAAATAGGTTTTCAATCAAAGGCTTGTCTTTTTCTTTACTCTTTCCCTGATCGATAAGTGCCTCAAAGAAGTTTTCACTTGAAGATCTTGATGTTTGTTCTTTATTATGACCAAGAAATTTTGCCTTCACTCTAAAGTAGGTAGAAGAATTTAATGAAAAATCAAAACCCTACTTATGATCACCAATGGGAAATTCATCTCATAGGCCCATGTATTTTGAAATTGATTCTTCATTTTAAAACTCATCAAGGCATATGATCAAATTTTGTTGATCCTAATCTATGAGTTCAGGATGTCAAAGGCATAGGTTATAGTGAGGGTTTACTTTAGGATGGGAAGAACCAATGGTAAAGATATAATGTCCTACTTTAAGAAGGAAAGCAATATTAGGATGGGTTTTTGATTCAAGATGAGAAGCTCTAATAGGCATTATGATTAATATGGAATTTGAATCAAACAAATTTTAATCAAAAAGATCATTAAAAAGGCTATAATGGGACATTATGTCACTACTAGAAGTCTCATTACTAGTCACTTCAGAAGAGTCACTATCAAATGTCATGAGGTCATCCTTTGGTGGTTTAAATTTGAGACCATGATTCCAATTGACAACTCTAGATGATAAGGGTTCTAAAATTCCTTTGGTCTATGGGCTATGGCCTTTCCCTATATAGTCAAGATGATCCATTATCCTATTAGAGATAAGATACTTTGGATTTTGAAAATAATTAGCAAGACCTTCAAAATATAAACAAACTCCTTTAGTAAAAGCCTCTTGATCTTTCTTTGGTGCAATTATAGGTACAAAAACCACATGAGGTTTTGGTTATTTCTTCTTTGGTATCCAAAAGTGATCAGGTTTGTTAAGAGTCTAGGAAGTTTTAGGCTTACCAAATGTCTTAGGAGATTTTGGTAATTTTGCAATATGGAGGATGTCCTTTAGATGGTACATGGAAATACCTACATCTTTAATAATAACCTTCTTAGCTAGAGTTGTAAGAAATGGATTAGCCAAAGTGGAGGCTAGATCACTAGGGTCTATATAATTAGATGGAGATGCATGAAAAATGAATGTGCCCCTATTTTTATGTGGATCTATAGGGAGCATATACATTTTGATCCATGACTTGGTTCTGATTTTCTCCTTGAGTTGAGAACATAGGCCATTAAAAAACATTACCTGAATTTGGTTGTTTTGTACTTTGTTGATTTTGGAAATTTCTATGTTTATTTACCATTTTTTGGGTTGGTTGAAAATAACTATCCAAATTGTCTTGAGGTATTTCCTCAATTTGAACTGAATGCTTGGGTTTTTGAGTTTGTAAAGTGACAAGAGGTTCTTGATGATTGAAGAATGTATGTTTCATGTCAAATGGAACATTTATAAGGTCTCTTTTGCCTTTAAATATTCATTTAGATTACCTTGATCCACTATGGTAATGTCCTCATCCAATATTTATTATGTACTTTCAACCACATTTCCTTATTATTTTGAAGCATTTTTTTGAATTGAAGTGGTAACTAGGGAGTTAGTTAAGTCTGTGATAAGTTGATCTGCATATCATTGAATTATTATCTTTATCTTAGCTATAAGTTCTAAATTTGTGGGTTTTGACTCTATTTTTATTTACTTTCCTTTGTTAGAGGAAGAAGGTATGTCTATTTGTGCAAAAGCTTGCTCTTTCTGTCATTGTTCTCCTTTTATAACTAAGGTATATAATTATTCTGCAAGAAAGTTAGAAGGTAGTCTAGCACCTGATTCTATCAATATAATAAGGGATTCATCTTGATATTCTTTGGGTTGATATTCATTGTAATCATCTTTAGATCCTATTGTTGTAGGGATATCATACAAAATAATGGGGTTATCTCGACCATCATAAAATTGCTCATCTTCATAACTAAGGCCATAAGAGGCCCACTACAAGTGAACCTTTGAGTCATGTCTAAAAGAGTTGTTTTATGTGTTTGAATAACTTTGGACCAATGTTTGGCAACCAAATAAAGTATTCTTCAGCTCTCTTTTAAACAAATAACCAAGGTACCAGTGAGACTATAAGGGAGGGTGGTTTGAAACCATGCAAAATTTAGAATATTTGGTTCACAAGTTTACTCAACCTTTGGTAAGGTTGAAATCATATAGATCAGAAGAGGGTAAGGTAACTCAAAGACCCAAGGTGAAAAATAGTACACCAAAGCCTAGATCTTTGTGATACGCCTATACTGTAAAATCTAGTTTCAACTTTGACAAGTTGACCCTAGAATTTTAGAGGAAATCTCTCCATATTATGAAGAAGATAAAATGAACTAAGCAAATCAAGATGTAAAAACATACATGAATTACTAAGTATAAAGCTAGGACCAAATAGGTGGCACAATGTCACCACATGATTCCAATAGGATAAAATATGTTCTAGGACTCAAAGCTTGAGTGATATACAAGATGACTTGAGTCCACCAAGATGATAATGTGATTTTGAGTCTTAATAAATGACCTTCAATTTGAATGGAAAATTGAACCCAATTTAAAATAATATTAATGCATAAATGGTAAACCCACATTGACACACCAACCCTTAGAACTCAGAAAGGCTCAATTTTGAATGTGGATTATAAATGAAGGATTTAAACAATTTGGGTAAAATATATAGACTCAATCAAGTAACATGACTACACCAAAGTGGATGACATAATAAAAAGTTTTTGATAAAAATTTGAATACAAAAAAGTAAATTTTCTAATTTGACAATGTAACGCCTCCCTTGCTTAAGAAAATTGAGGACAATGTGTTTTGGTTAAGCTCATTGGGTTAACAAGTAGTTTTTGACACAAATCAAGACCAAGTAAGCCAATGATAAAAAACAAATGTCTTAAGTCTAAACTAACAAGTTACGATAAAGTGGGGTCTACTAAACTAGAAAGGTTTTGATCATTCTAGGGGAATTAATTGCACAATGAATTTCACGTCAAATGATGAAAAATACAAGCACATAAATTGGGTGACCATGACATTAGCTAGTTTTAAAAAGGTCTAGAACTTTTTACAACCACTACATCCTATTGTTTTCTCAGTGTAGTGTGATGTCCAAATATAGATACATCCCATGTGTAACTCCAACTAGGAGCCAAATGAAGTCAATGTTGGGAGATGAAACCCTAGGTCAAAGCTTCCCTAAAGAACTTGCGGGAGGTAATGACGTCCCCCTCACAAGCCAAGTTTGCATAAAAATAAATAAAGCATGAAATAAAAATACTTTAAGTCCATTTTCAAGGTCACCTAAACTTTGATGAATTTTTGGGGAGTGTTTTAAATGACATTCTTTCTAAGACTTGGACTAGTATATTTGCAATAGGAATGGTGTTTTTGATTCCGAAGGTTCCCTAAAGGGGACAAATGGAAGAGCATACATATAACATTCCTATTTTTGCCAAACAAGATATAATTAAATAACTATTTCAAACAAAAATTGACAAGTATGTTCAATTCTAAGCCTAAATGAAATATTTGGTGGTGTTCATTTGACCCCTTGGTTTTAAGATTGTGAACTTTAAAAACATTCATCTAAGCATCTAAATTTTTCATTAAACACCAAAACAAAGTTCCTAATTGATATTTAAACATGCAAAAGGTGATTTAAAACATGTGTTTAGTAAATGTCAAGTTTGGTCTTGCAAAAAAATTTCATCATGTCTTTTAGCTTTTAAGATCTTTTTTGTTTGAAACAATAAACTTTAAAAAAAGATTTCTCAGGTATGTGTTTTAAAAAAAACATAGTGATCAATGTCAGTTTATATAACTAATGGTGGTTATATTTTTTAAGTGATATTGGTTATCTAACTGACATCAGTTATACCAATGTGATTGATGATAGGTATACAACCGATGTCAATTTTGCTAACTGACATCAGTTAAGATATGTAACTGATATTGGTCTTTCTTGCTGACATCAGTTACTGTGTAAAATCATGGAAAACAAACATGGAAAAATAAAGTTAGAAAATCAATTTGCAAGAGTTTTAAGGTCTAAATGAATATTTTAAATTTGGAAGATGATCTTCTTCAGGTGTGAGATGTATCTAGTCCCACTGGGCATGCCAAGATGTAGTGAGGATTACAAAGCAAGTTAGTCAAGAATTAGTCCATAAGTAATGAAAAATGCATACAAAACTAACTAACTAATCCTATCTATTCTTATGGGAATTACAAAGGATATAAAAAAACAAATGGAAGAAAGCAAGCATCATATTACCTTCCCAAATAGATTCACCATACCCATGTGGATCAAAATCACGTTCTCCCTTGATCAAGCATCCTTGGCTTTGTCAACAAAGGTGGCAAACTCCTCCAATGTCTCAAGAACACTCCATAAAACCTAGGATCATGATTCAAAATCACTAAAATAGCCTATAGATGAATCTTTCAAGAAAAATCAATGATCAAATTCAAAGGATTATGGAAACAATTTAACATTATAACTTTTCAATATTCAAGCCTCTCTTAATTCATGTCCATGGCCCCTCTATTTATAGATTTTTGAGATTGGTCAGGATCAACCATGATCATCCATCTCAATATTGAGATGTGTGGCCATGGATAATCCTAATATTTAGAATTAAATCTGTAATTATATTCATCATCACCTTGGAAGAAGGGGCATTGAAAAGGCATGGGAGGCATTAACTAGGCATGGGTGACCCATAATCCTGATATTTGTGGCATTTATGGCCTAGGGATGTCTTCCCAAGAAATGATGTCACCTAATGATGCAATTAATAAGAATAAATTTTCAAAAATAAATATTCAACAATGCTCATGTAAAATCCACTTAAGCTCTTGATTTGGATTAATTAGCCTTAAACAATGTTAATCAGTATTTTGCAATTATTTGAAAACTAGCCCTCAATTATTCAAAATGGTTAGAAAGTCATATTACTGGGTTGTAATTTGAATAGAGAGGAAATAGAAGGTGATGTTAGATTTTTTGGAGATTTATTCCCATTTATGATGTTTTCAACACCAAATAACAAAGGTACGTGACGTGTACCAATGAATTAGAAGAAAAGAGTGATCTAGAGCACTAAATGGTGAAATTGTCATTTTGATTCAAAATGATCTAATCAAAGTTAGCAAGCCCATAAAATGAATTTAACTATTTAGGGATAATTTTACCTAAACTAACACTTGTAAGTGACAATTTTGAACCATTTAAGGTATTTTATGGATTTTGACCTAAAATGTGCATTTGAGTGCAATTTGAGTAAGTTGACAATTTCAACACAAATGGTGTTAGGAATTGGATGTCTACAGGATCCACTTAAATTTTAATAATATAGGACTATTTTCACCGAAATACACTTGAATAATTTCTTGGATGAATCCAACATAAAATTTCTTCTCAGTTTCATGAAGAAATTTAACACTAATAACACAATCACAATTTGTCTTTCCTTTGTCTTGTTCTTCCACTTTAAATGACTACCATAGGTCCACATTCCACTAAAATACATAGCCCATAAATGTGGATATTTTGAAATCTCACTTTCCTTAGTTTTTATATCTTGACCTTCTTCTTTTGCATCACTGACTGCATTAGCTATCTATTCTTCAAATTTTGGAAAATAATCACCTCTAATCAAATCATGATGTCTGTACTTTTGAGGTTGATGTTGCATTCAATATTGATTCTCTTCTTCATATTTTATACATAAAATATTAAAATATAAATATTAATATTAATAATATAAATATGTAAATTCAACTGATTAAATAAATTGTGTAATTTTTTTACCTATGCCACTTATCGAACGAACATGTGTTTTGAAGAATATTAACATGTATCATACTTCTTTCTTAATTTGATAGCTTGAAGTGACATCCATTGCCTTCTAATAAGTCACCTACAACTCTCTCATCTTCATCATCATCCCATACCTATTGATTGACATTTTAAAAATCCTTCATATATTCTATGTAAAATCCCATGGCCTTTTGCATTGAATATCCCTCAGACATGTTACCTTCTAATTTTGCCATAGTATGAACAATTTTTTTCAAAACCTTCATATAAAATTCTAAAGGATACATCCATCTCATTCTTAATGGGACACAATGCTCTAGTTCATATTCTAGATGTATCAAAAGATGCATAGAAATGTTAAAGATTGTTGGTGGAAATTCCCATTCCAATAGACAAAGGACTTCAACAACCTCCTCCCTCAAACTATAAAATTGAGAAGGATCTAATACATGTAAAATCATTCTCTTTAATATTAGGCCCAACCTTATAATTGTCAATCTTGGCCCCTTTTCCAAACTTGATATATTTACCATAATAGGTAAAATATTCTTGATTATGACATGATAGTCTTGGGTCTTGAGGCCTTTTAAGATAGTAGTGTTAGTTTATATTCTAATACTAATACTTACATATCCAATAGGAAATCAAGTCTGAGAGATCAACTTTAAGAATTGCACACATTGGCCCTTTGTCCAAACATAAGGAACATTAGGTTTTATATATTTTTCATCATCACATTTTTCAACCCAAAGATTTTGATGAATCTTTAATTTTCAAAAGTCTTCACATGATGAAATAGTATCAAAAGCACCAAAAAGAGATTCTACAATAACATAGGCTATATTTTTCTTAGTATGCATAAAGTCAATTGTATGCCTAATGGCTATATCCTTAAAGTATGGTAACTTATAGAATATGCACAACCATTTTACACTACTTTCATTACATGGATCATTAAACTACCAGTAATCCTATCATTTTCAATAAATGACATTGTTTTTTTTCCATTCTCAATAATGTAATCACCTATTATTAGTAATGGTGCTTCATGATTCTCTTCTTGACCATTGAACTGTGTTTTTTGTTGATGATATGGATGATATATTTTAAGGTAAGCACAATGTCCATAATAGATACACTTACACAAACTTTTTGAGTGCCTCACAAAATCCTTAAAGTTGAAATCATGACATATATGGTATCTATGAACATTGATACCAAAAAATGTATCATATGCAGGAAGATCATAAATCATAAACAATAAAGACACTCTTAAAGTGAATTTGATTGAATGATCATCCCTTAAATATTGAATTTCTTCAATTCCTTTTCAAAATTTCATTATCTCATCATATAATGGCTCCAGATAAGCATTGATTGTATCTAAAGTCACACTTTTATTCTTGGTATAATCAATGATAGCATTAAGAAAAATTGTTTAGTTGCTAACCATGGAGGTAAGTTATAATTTGTTAAAAACACTAGCCAAGTTTACCATTTAGTAATT
Organism: Torreya grandis; assembly: GCA_037957365.1. Lineage (NCBI taxonomy): Eukaryota > Viridiplantae > Streptophyta > Pinopsida > Cupressales > Taxaceae > Torreya > Torreya grandis. Next base: position 1,889,010 of record JARHVA010002979.1, read on the forward strand.
TGATTTAAAAATGGGTTCACACCATCTAGAGCCAAACCCAACCTTATATTATGAGGATATTGAGAAATTTTAGGCTATCTATTATCAAATTCCAGCCACATCTTAGAATCAGGCACATGTCATTTTTTTTCATCAGTGCTCTTATTTTGGGTATGCCATTGCATAAATAATAACTAGGAGCAACTACCAATTGCATTTACTTATCATGGAATTCCATGAGACCACATTTATTTGAGGAATTTTTTCAAATAGTTCACTACCTTGTCTATGCTACCACATTTTTCATACATGTCTACGAAAGAATTTTATCAAATAGTTTACTTCCTTGATGCTATGGATAAAATCCTAAAATAAGTGCTTTCAAACAAGTTATAGATGCTTGGAAAAAATCTATCAAATCATAATAGTAAGTAATAGCATAGATAAGGTAGTGAATTGGCTAAAAAATTCCTCAAATAAATTTGGTCTCATGGTGATGGAATTCCATGACAATCCATAATAATTCACTTGTCATAGCATTCATCATGGCATTCCATTACCATGAGACCACATTTTTTTGAGGATTTTTTTTAAAATTCATTATAGGAGTCCATATTCCTTTTATAATTATTCCATGAGTCATTCATAAGCATCCCATATCATGTTCATGTGAAAGACATTTGTATTTAAGTCATTGATGTGTTTTTTGTCTCTTATCATAGCATCACCGTATAGTCAAATAGATTTGGTGGGTGTGCGGGAACTAAAGGAAGTGAAAAGATAGTTACCACTTCCTTTTAGCATGTAAGAACTTTACTTGAGGTGTTATGGTATATAGAGACTAGTTACCATGGCCCTAGGAGGTCTCAAAAGTAATTGGTGGGCTGGCAACATGAGTTTGAGTAGCATATAATATAAATGCCTCAAATAAATGTAGTCTTATGGTGATGGAATGCCATGATAATCTATAAAAAATTTATTATCATAAAATTCATCATGGCATTCCATCACCATGAGACCACATTTCTTTGAGGAAATTTTCCCAAAATTCATAAAATTTATCCTAGGAATCCATAAAAATTATTTCATGAGTCATTCATAAGCATCTCATATCATGTCCATGTGAAACACATTTGTATTTTGATCATTGATGTGTTTTTTGTCTCTTACCATAGCCCCATAGTACATTCAAATAGCTTTGGAAAGTGTTTAGGAACCAAAGTAATTGAAAATATAGTTACCACTTCCCTATATCATGCAGGAACTTCACTTTTAGTGTTGTGATATATAAAGACTGGTTACCACATCCCCATGGAGGTCTCAAAATTAATTGGTAGGTTGGCGGAAAGAGTTTGAGTGATCCCATGATAAATAAAATATTGACCTATGGTGATGTGGTAAGAGTAAATAGTAAAGGTTCACTGCAGTCCCACAACAAATAAGAAGATAAATAGTGGTATGGTAGTAAGGGCTAAACTGATAGATAACACATACCATATCCTCATGATATTTTAGAGAAGGTCTTGTGGGCTAACGGTAAGTGGTAAAAGTTATATAAAGTATGTCTCACACTCACATGATAAGTTTCTACATAATTTTCTTTTATTTTGATATGTTGAAAGATTGCTTATTTTAATTTTTTACAAATACATTTAATCTATTTTACATCTCATCTATTATCCATACACTTATTGATCTACTTGATATTAAATTGATTGATATTTTTATATCACCCTCTATTATTATCTTTTTCCATCCCTTCAACACTACTAAATATATCCCCTTTAGGAGTTCTAGGTTGTGTCCACCTAATTATTTTCATCATTCCCAATATCTAATGAGCATACAAGACAAGGTTGACCTTGGTGGTCTCTCAAGATTCCTCCATTACCTACTATTATTAGATTACCTTATTTGATATAATTCTATTTTTTGAATTTTTTAGCTGATACATGATCTTTTTTTTCCTTAGGAAAAAATCATAATTTCATATTTAAAAATAAGAAATTGGATAATATCATATGCATCTAAAAGCATACCATAGGGATGAAATACATGGATATAACCATCCAAAAACCCAAAACATAGAAAGAGTTGAAGTGTAAGGAAATTAAAGAAAAACAAACCAATATAAACAAAAGTTTTTTAAGTAGACAAGAAAGATGTTAAAGGTAAAGAAGTAGCCTTACCACATTAGTCTCATCTAACTAAGTGTTATAGTGAGCATTCACATTCATTCATAGAGTTAAGTTTGATTTGGAGTGTTTTGTTATAATACTTGGATTGTTTTATTTGTGTACATGAATAATATTTTGTTGTGTATTTATTTAGACAATCCACCTATAATCTGATTGATCACAATAATCAAATGGTTGTTTTAAAACCAACTCATTAGCCTATTTAGCACCCCATATCACGTCCATGTGAAAGAAATTTATATTTTGATTATTGATGTGTTTTTTTGTCTCTTAATAGATCCCTATAGTACATTCAAATAGCTTTGGTAGGTGTGTGAGAACCAAAGGAAGTGAAAAGATAGTTATCACTTCCCCATAGCATGCAATAACTTCACTTATGATGTTGTGGTATATAGATACTAGTTACTATGGCCCCATGGAGATCTCAAAATTAATTGGCAAGCTATTGGAAATAGTTTGAGTAGTACATAATATTTCACCATGACCCCATGACAAATAAAATGTTGAACTATGGTGATGCGATCAGGGCAAATAGTAAAGGTTTATTATAGTCTCGTGGTAGACAAGAAGATAAATAGTGGCATGGTGGTAAGGCTAGACTATTATTTTAATAAATATGATGTATGTATGGTAAGGTGGCTTAATGTTATTATAAATTTATATGATTTGGATGGATAACTTTTGATTGGACTTTTATGAAATGAAGTTGGAAACTATATTTAATTGGGGATTGGTGGATTGGGTAGGGCTAGTTTAGGGTATTTTAAAATGGTTCCCTAAGTTTTATTTATATTTCTATATGTATACTTAATTTTTTAAATTGAATGATACTAGTATTATGGGTGGAGACCACTTTTTAAAAGTTTCATAACAATTATTATGTTATTTTATGTTTTTGGTATAATAGCGTATAATCTCATAAAATTTCATGACCTTCTTTTATGATCATTTGTCATCTATTAAAATTATCAAATTTGAATTCAAATTCACTTATAAATAGATAAGTGTTATAACTCATTTCATACATAAGCATTATAAATTACACACTTAAATTTGAACATATTCATAATATATGAGACACACATTTTGTTATTTCAGTATTCTCATCAATTTTATTATTCTATCACATAGTGTCTCACTATTAAAGGGTCAATCAATGGAGATTAGCCACCCAAACCATAATATACATAGTTAGAGATATTAATACTATAGAGTTTACACTCTAGATTTTTCATATATTTTTCTTGACATGCTAGGTCAAAAATTTAACTATAAAAGGTACATATGAATCACAACGAAGGAATTATCTACTCGATAACTCTATTAGGAGAATTTTGTATGATCATGACAATCATCTCCTACCAAATCCAAATGTTAGAGGAACAATAATCACAATTGTAATTGCACATTTCTAGGGTCAAATTTTTTACCTAAATTTTATGTAACACTCTATACAATATATGTTATTTCTATCTATTTTCATATTTCAAAGAAGGTCTTACAGGATATTGGTAAGTGATAAAAGTTATATAAAGTATGTCCCACACTCCTGTCATAGTCAAATCCAACACTTTTAGTGATATGGTAAATAGTGAAGGGATGCCAAAGGATCCTATGGTCCCATAATAGTCAAATCAAAGGTTGGTGGTAACATAATATGAGGTATAAGGGGTAACATGTATCCTACCATCCCATGACGATGTGTATCAAGGCTTGTGGGGTGGTGGTAAGTGGTGAAAGATGTGATATAACCATCCAAAAGATCTTATAGTCCCATGATAGATCTAAATAGGTCTTGCAGTGATATGGTAAAGTATTAAATGCTAAAATGACTATATTACCACCATACAATGGTTATCATTGATGCATATGATTAAAGTTCCCATCCAACCATTGGATTTGACCAAATCAATTATCTATGTTTGAAATACTTGAATGTTGAGATTTGTTAATTTCATGGTATGAACTAGAGTAATGGTGAAATGATTAGTTGTATATAAGAATGAAATTTGGAATTTATTTGTATTTCATCACTAAAGAAAATCTAGTGGTGATTTTAGATAACAAATTCAAGCTCTGTGTGTACACTTCAGCCATCTTTGAACTAGGTAAGTCTACCTTGCCACTCTCTTCATAAAAGTTGGTATTTAGTTTGTGCTTTATTTTCAACTAGTTTGGTAGAGCAAGTGACTATCAAAACCTTAGTTTATAAAAACATAAAACTATGGCACCTAAGAAATTTAAGTCTACAAGTAAGATTACTAAACCCCCTATTCCCAAGAAGTGGTCCCTTAAATAGTCACTATTGGACATTTTGCCAAATTTATTTGACAAAGGGTATACAAAACTATTTAATTATGTAGTAGAGGGGTGTTAGGATGCTAGAGTCCTTATCTCAGGATGGAACCTTTTTTGATATTTTTTTGAAAATAAAGATGGATAGGGATTGGTTGTAAACCCATAAAATTTAAATTTGGCTAATATTATGGTTCTAAATGTATTCATTGATGTGGATTTGATCAGGATATTGGCACATCACTATCATCTAGCCACCAAAACTATCAGGTTGCCAAATGTGTCACCATTATTGGATGTGGATAGAAATGCAATCATTGATTGCTTCATTCTCAACATGCAAGTCCTTATAAAATTTGACTTGAAGAAGAGTGAAAAAGAATATACCATTCTGATAAATACACATAGGAGTGATGATTTACCCATGTACATGAGGAAAGGAGCCAACAATAAAAGGATTTCAATCCTGACCACTATAGTTGAGCCTTTTCCAGTTGATGACTTTGCTGTGTATTTCAAAAGGAAATATTTTGTTGTGTTAAGTGATAGGAATTGATGCCCAAGATATAATGCTAGTTGGCATCATGATTATGGCCATGAGAATAAAAAACCCATAGGTTAATGTTGAATATGAATTTGCATCATTTATTGAGAAGAAATTGCATGATAGATTTTTGAAAATAAGGGAGAGCAAGACACCTATGGAGTTCAAATATTATTCTTTATTGTGTCATTTAATTTTGTATCAAAATATAAGGACTTGGTCCAGTAGGATGGACTTGGGCATGATTGATCAAAAGGGACAAAGATTGACTACATAGTGATGGTGTTACAAATGGGACACTCATTTTCAGAACTATAATTATGTTGTGTTCCATGATAATTTTTTAGTCATAATAATGAATTACCTTGGTAGTCTTTTTCCTAGACTGACCAAAGAGGTTAGAGAAATGTTGAAGCCTCTTGCTCATAAGCTAGAATAGGGTCACAAACATAACTTTATTGATTGTTATTTCTTATCTAACCATACTATAATCAAAGTATATGGGTGTACTCAACCACCCCATGTGTTACCAAAATTTGTGACAAACATAATTAATTTTATTTAATTCATGTGGTAGATGCTCTGGATGGAGAAATATGTGATGAGAAACAAAATAAGGGCACATTTATTCTAGATTCCACTGTGTTTGGTGAATGGTACATTGGTGTAGATACCTTGGAGGAGTTGTAAGCCTATTCGAAGGCTAAATAATATTTGAAATTAGGGATAGAAATGGTTTGTGATCTATAAGGTCACATGACCTTTTTTAGACAAGTCATCCTTACCAAGATGGGGATATCCCATAAAATCAATTTTGATGAGGATGTGATAAAAAATTGTGTCACTTTTGAAGAGGTATATAATAGGAAAAGAAAATCATAAATTTTGAAGAAGATTGAGGATGAAAAAAGAAAATAAAACCCTAATTTTTCAATGTTTTTTGTTGAAGAGAAGGACCCTTTGAAAAGAATAGATTTGATAATTGATAATTTAAAAAAATATATATGGCAAGTCTGAGAAGCATCCTACAAAGGCTACCAACCTCCCTATCAAAAATCCAACAAGATTTATGATTCAAGAACCTAGTCCAAATGCAATGTTGGTGCAAGATATAGTTGTTCTTGATTTACCACCTACCAAAAGGCAAAAGACTAATGATGTTTCTCCACTAGTTCCATATAAAATGACTAAAGGAGTTGGTGACTCTGAGGAGGTGGATAATATTTTGAGGCATATGGGAGAGGAAGAGGAATTTGATCAACCCCTTGTTAGTCAAGAAACAAAAGCACATAAACTAGAAGCAAGAATGGATGAACATGCACAAGGTGAGCCTAAACTATAAGAAGATGAAAGGGTTGTGGCTTGTATGAGGTTTATCAAGGATGATGATTTCATCAATACCCTAGAATTTAAAGATTTTTGGCTCAAAATGATGATGAAATAATTTGAATAAAATGTGGAAATAAATAAAATGGGTGCTAATGAATCTAGGCATGATAAAATTGTGACACAGACTTTCAAAGATTTGAAATTTGATGAAATAAATGTCAGACTTGATGAGGCTAGACAAATGGTTTTGAAGAGTAATATGCTGATCATCCCTAGCCTTGAATTGAATAAAATGTTTTTTATTGGACCAAGTGAGAAATCAAGATGATACCATGATGGTTTTTGAGTTTGACTATGAGGATGGTGTTAGTAGTTGTGGGTTTAGCCAAAAGATAGAGAATCTAGCAATATGGGCCACATAGAAGAACACCAACAAGCCAAGATTTCTTGATGTATTCTAAGAGTTGAGGGGAACAGTTATGGTGAAAACATTTTAGGACACATCAGTTCTTGAAGATGCCACCCTTACTATGCACTCTGTAATGTTCACACAAGCTACTATCAAGAAAATGGAGCAAAGGTTCCTCAACTATGAAAAAACTCAAATTGAGATGAATGATGAAGTGAATAGTCTATATTTGGAAAATGTCAAATGAAAGTAGAAATTGAATGGTATTGATTCTCAAATCCAAGAAATTTTTCCATACTAATTCCCCATGCCATAAATAACCAATGATAATGCAATCCCAATTGATCAGTTGAATGCGTTAAAATTAAAGTTAGAGAAAGAAATTGAAGATTTGAAAAAGCAAAATGAGAAGATAAAGGATGAGGCCAAATTGAAAATACCTAAAGTGTTTGAGAAGATTTTGGAATACAAAGTAAAATTGGTTGTTGAAAAGTTAGGAGATGTGCATGAATGTTATTCTTCCTTGTCTCAAGCCATTGATTAGTTAAAGGTCATTCTTTCTATTTTGGATCCAATATATAAGACATGGAAACCTACACACCATACATTGATAACCTTATGAAAAGTCATACAAAGAGATCCAAGTGCTTTGGCCTCACTCAAGCCAATAGAGAAGATAGTGAAAATGATCTTTGATGAATTTTAGTATGTGAATGGTGAGAGATAAAAAATTTAGGCAAAGATTGATTCTTTTTCTACCTTCAAACACTATTTTATTCCTTCCATTTTGATAGAGGATAAAAATATCAAAGGTTTTGATGCATGGAAAAGTGAATATGGTCAAACAATTCCTCAATTCATTAATTTATTGAAAAAAGATCAAACCATAAATATTCTCAGTTTCAATGTCATTTTGGATAGAGTAATTGCTTGGGATGTTACATATGCAAAGTTCATCATTGATGTCAAAGTGTTTCTAGACAAAAAATGGAAATATCACCAGGCTAAATTGCTCCAGATCCAAGAATATAAGTGGCCTAACGATTTCACATCATACCAATGGGAGAATCAATATTTGACAACTAAAGAATAAGTAGGCCAAGCATGCAAAGGAATAATGAGCATCAAACTAGTGTCAACATGGCACCAAAAAATTTTGGACATCTTCATATTTTGTCTTTTTCTTGTTTTTATTCTTTACAATATGTATTCAAAATATATCTGGAAATATTTTTAAGACTTGTAAAAAAGTATATGTTGTAATAGGTCATATTAAGGGGTGGGTATATGAAAAGTCATTTTTTGGAATGTGAAAGGTCTGAATCTTGTAGCTTCCTTCACCCCTATAAGAAGGAAACCAATACCTTGGGAAAACTCTCTAGGAATTTTATTTTGGAAAAAGACATTGTAAGGCATTATCTTAAAAGATATATCAATAAAAGCAAACCACATTTCTCTAGTGCCATATATCTAGTTCTAAATTGCTTGTTGAATATTCATGTTATACTTTATCTAGTCTCCATTTTCGTTTCTCCTTGTTATTTGAATTAAGATGTCAAGTATATGTTTAGTTCTTCAAAACACATTTTCTATTTTTGGGTGGTTTATCAAATTGGGTTTCCTCAAGTAGGGATTAAATTTCATTGAATATATCACTATAACTTGGAGGATACAATTTGGATAATTAATAAAACCAATATAATAATAATTTTGCATGTCTATTAAGTCATAGACAATCCCATACCAAGTAATTTGAGTTTTGGCTAGATAGAAAGCACAAATCTTTTCATGAATAGACTATGTTACCTAATTATTAAGAAATGCACTAATCAATTATTTTCTATAATAATTTCCTTAAATCATATTTAAAAATTCTAATTTTAATTTTCTTTTGTGTAGGAGTAGGAGTAATAATAGAATAGAAAATTAAAAAAAAAATCTAATTCAAATCATATGTTAGTTTTGATTAGGGTGAATTGGATGATTTAATTAACAAATTTATATAAATCCCTTAATATACTCTAAATTTGCCAACAAATTTGAGGAGTAATTAATCATTGGTGAATATAAAGTAACACCCACCTGGGAAAAGCAAATTCTAAAGTGTAGATAATCCTAACCACTTGGGTTGATTCTATCAGTTGGCCAAATTGGTTGCATAACCTAATCATAAATCTTGGCATCATTTTAAGGTTTTTCATACTACAAATTTGAGAACCAATAGAAGGCTTTAGAAATTTTAAGAAATACAACTCACATATATCCATGTGATACCCATGCATTTATCAACATGGGTGATTTATTAATATCATCAGACTCTAATGCAACCTTAGATTCTCTTAAGATGCCAAAGTCTCTTTTGAAAAAGATAAGAGAAGTACCCATTTAATTTTTAAACAACATTGGGGTTATTCATTTTGAGCATGATGAACTAGAGTTGGCTCAAAAAACTTTTATGGAGGCATTAGGAAATGATGTTCTGCCTCTACATAAATCTATGTGGTCAGTTTTGTGCATTTTTTAATTATAGGATTATCATAGCTATTGAAAAAGGTAGTGTTCATGAAGGAATAAAAAATATGAATGGAGCCTTTGAATTACACCCATATTGTGCAATGGCATTGAATCATTTAGAAAACCATTTTTTCTTCATAGGGTAACATTTTCTTATGGAACAGTTGAATGAGATAGCTCTTATTTCAACTAACCACCCTCTCATGAAATCTAATTTATATTATAATATTGCATGATATTATCATAGTAAAGGTGATTATGACACCACTAGTAGATACTACATGGCATCAAGAAAGGAAATATAAAGGCCACAGGATTTTGTTGACAGGTTTAATTGAAGATGGGACATCTTAATAGTTTTCTCTCAAATTTTGAAAAGGTTCTAGAGGTCCACCCTAAGAAATATGAGAGCTTGAAATATGTAGGCCATGTATATTCTTAGCAAGGGTAGGCAAAGAAGGATTTGGAAATTTTAATAAAGGTAACTCACATAGATCCACATGATGCCCATGCATTTATCAAGATGTGTGAGTTATTAATATCATCAGACCCCAATGTAGCCTTAGAATCTCTTCAGATAGCAAAGTCTCTTCTGAAGAAGATCAGAGAAGAATTACCCATTGAATTATTAAACAACATTAGGGTTCTTCATGTTGAGCATGATGAACTTGAGTTGGCTCAATAAAATTTTATGGAGGCATTAGGAAATGGCATTTGGGTTGAGTTTATAAATAAAATACTTAGTGCCAATTCTACATTTTTTATATGTGCTTTAAGGATATGGAATTCTTCCATTGAGTAGAAGAAGGTGGTGTTTCACTTGAGTTACAAGTTCAATTCCCATATGGTCCAAAATGTGTAGAGGAAACTAATGAAAAAATAGTCCTTAAAACCTAAATGATATGTATGTTTTTGGTACTTAGTTGCCTATGTAACTACTATAAGTTGCCAATACAAAATCTATAGATTTTGTGTTTAACGTAATGAGGGTTTCAAATTAACTCTAAATTCACTATAAAGGGTTTCCCCAAATCCAAATTCATTGCAAAGGGCCTCATCAACTTCAAATTCTTTGTAGCAAACTCTAAATTCCTTACCTACCTTTCAGAAATCTTCAGGTCCTCCCTAAACAAGATTTATCACCCATGCAAGTAGCTGCTATAACCCAAAATGCCTCAGTGCCAGGCTAGTTACCAACTAACAAAATGAGGAAACATTCAATGAATAATGAACCACATGCAATACATTCCCACTAGATTTTTTTTTTAAATTTCATCTAATTTGTATTTGCATGAGTTATTATTAGTCATTTTTATTTGTATGAATAAATAATTTTTTAGTTGATGACCAAATTAGTCATTTGTTTACTCATTTATAGCTGAGTTGCAAAAAATTAGTAGAATTTAGACATTTTTAGTTATTGTGACTAAAATTTCTAGTCATGTAGTCATTTATTTGCCAAATTCTACTAGTGCTTTACACCTAAAATCAAATTTCAAAAATAGATCTCACTTATTTTCAAATATTTCTTACATTTTTAGCAAATAATAAGGAGACCATACTTGGCACTATCATGTACATTAATGATGATGTTTACCATATGTTAGTACAAAGCTTCATTCTTTGCATTTCATTCTTACTTTTTATACTAAGGGATGATATTAAGAAAGTCATTGTTAAACATACTAAGATACCTCTCCTTGAAAGCAAAGTTGACTTATCTTTAATTCAAGGTTTCATCTCTTGCTTTCTATCTCTCATATGGGACAATTTTCAAGTTTATCATGGTAAATACATTCTAAATGTCATAGCACATACAAAAGTTTCATATGTATTCATGCAAAAATTCATGCTTTCTATCTCTCATATGGAATTTTTTTTAAGTTTATCATGCTAAACACATTAAAAATGTCATAGAACATGCCAAAGTTTCTTATGATTTCTATCCCAAACTTGATATATATCATGTGGAATGATCTTTATACACATATTGTAATAAAACTTATAAATCCAATTTCATACATTTCATTTCACATTCATGATTTATACCTAGATGCATATAACTCATTGACAACCTTTGAGTATTTTCCCATCACTACTAGACATAACAAAACACTAACAGGTATATCTATCCCTCCTTTATTCAAACTTGGTACATATAGCTCTTATCCCACACCTACTACTAGCTCTATGCCTATATTAGACCATGTGGTACATGATATCACCCTATTTTATGAAGATATGAAGGTTGATTACACCCATGGCTATAGATTTATAACTCATGTTAGCACCCCTTTCGATACAATTTCAATTATTGATATCCTTCAACAATTGGATGTTTATAAAGATGTATTATATACATCCCTTCACAATACTAGAATTCTTATTTCCACCAAATAAGCTTATGTTGCCTCTATCCTAAAAAAATGCAATGGACTGAAGAACATATTTCCTTTGAGAAAGAGGATTTACCCTCATGACACATCATTGAACAACATCTACCTCTATATATTTAATTAATAATTAATGATGTGGGGGTAAAATGAGTCTTAGTTGATAATGATTCATGACTCAACATTTGCAACATTTCTTTTCTTAAACATCTTAATATATAACCTCAAGATCTAGACCATTTTGACATGAACATCAGAGGCTTTGATAACATCCCATGGAAAGTCATGGGTCAAATAACACTTAATCTTAACTTAGGGCCTAAGACATTTCCAACTACTTGCCAAGTCATGCCAAATGAACTCAATTATAATTTATTACATGGTAAGCCTTAGATTCATGATATGCATGTAGACCCTTCTACACTTCATGCTTGTCTAAAATTTAATCACAAAGGCTATATCTACACATGCCCAATATACAATGAACCTTTTAAATATTTCCAGGTTATTAAATCTCCACATAATTATATTTTGCAATTTAGTCTTGGTAATATACCTACACAACCCATTACTTATAGTACACCCTTGGACCATGCAACACATCAGATAATTCCAAGTTTTGTAATAACACCAACACTAAATTACTAGTTTACTTCCCCTTTTACACTTAAATGTCTTAATAAGATGGGATATCATGGAAAAAGTCTTAGAAAACATGAACAAGGAATCATCAATCTTGTTGAGGCATCAACACAACTTGGAAGGTAAGGAATAGGATATCATCTTACCCTTCTTATTGATAAACCTTCTTTCATAGCTTCAAAACATATAAAATTTTGTCCACCCATTACATCGGTAGATCACACCATTAATCATACTGCAACATTATCATTGATCTATCCTGATCTAATTAATGATATAGTTTCACTAGATATATACACATTAGATGAATTCTCTAATGATGAATCCCTCTTATAATTTATTAGAGCATATGAGGGCCTCTCATCTTGCTATCATAAAAATATATTTCCTCATCACAAAAATTCCCATGCATACTTCAAACAAAATCTAGATTTTACCCAAGGCATACTAGTTGATTCCAATGATATTATTCCTATAACCCCATACACACTAGATCATTCCACATTGCCTAATGAGGAAATAGTTAATTTCAAATTTGGAACCGATCAATATCCCTGCATTGTCTCATTAGCCACTACCCTATGAAAGGAAGAGGATACATATATTCATCAAATTTTAATAGATTTTATAGAATTATTTGCTTTGTCTTACTCAAATATGCCAAGAATTTATACATCTATAGCAGTTCATCAAATTATTTTATACCTAGATGTTAAACTAGTTAAATAAAAAATTCGTAAAATACATCTTAAGGTGGCTCTCTTAGTCAAAATAAGATCCAACACCTCTTAGATGTCATATTCATTTAACCAGTAGCACACCCTGAATGTGATTCCAATGTAGCCCCCATGGTTAAACCCAATAGACAAATTTAGTGTTGTTCCCATTCTTGAGATTTAAATAAAGCATTCCCAAAAGATGATTTTCCTCTACCTAACATTGATATGATCATAGATTCCATAGTTGGGTATGAAATGTTATCATTTATGGATGGATTTTTAGGATATAACCAAATAAAAATTGCTAAAGAAGATCAAGAGAAAACATCTTTTACAATACCTTGGGGTACAGTTTGTTACATTATCATGCCTTTTAGATTAAATAATTCTAGAGCCACACACCAGCGTATCATGACACATATTTCATGATTTGATTCACCATATTATCGAGGATTATGTCGATGATATATTAGCTAAATCCAAATAATGACAACATCATACTATTGATTTATGAAAGATATTTCAAAGACTCAAATAATATAATGTCTGATTGAACCCAAAGAAGTGTGTTTTTTGAGTTACATCAGGAAAAATCTTAGGTTTCATTATTTATTAGTGTGTTATAGAGGTTGAGCCTAAAAAAGTCAAAGCAATCATCGACATGCCACTTCTAATGAACTTATAACTTTGATCCCTACAAGGTAAGATCCAAGCAATCCATCATTTTGTATCTCAACTTGCTAATAAAACTTAGTCATTCACTCTATTACTAAAGAAAGATAAAAAAAATTGTATGGGACCAAGATTGTCAAGAAAACTTTGACATAATTAATAAATATCTTCCTAATCCACCTATCTTAGTACCACCTATCCCTGACAGGCCTTTTCTATTATATATCTTAGTAACAAACCATGACTACGAACACTCTTAACACAACATGATGCTCAACACACCAAATGAGTAGTTTATTACATCAGTCACACATTAGTTGAATATGAAAAAAACTACCCTATAATATAAAAATTATGTCTAGCATTAGTTTTTTCCACACAAAAACTTTGACATTACATGGTAAATAATAAGACTTAGGTTATCACAAAAGTAGATCTCTCAAAGTTTACCATGGAAAAAACACATATCTCTAGTTGCATCATAAAATGGGTCATGTTTTTAACAGAGTTTGACTTAAAAATAGTTCTCCAAAAATCAATAAAGGGTTAAATCATTACAGACCGTTTGGCAGCAACATCAATCCTAGACACTAATCCTATTAGTGACACATTTAGAGATGATTTCAATACCTATTTTACTTATTTCAATACTTGGACCATGTTATTTGATGGTTCTTGATGTGTATCCAATTCAGGGGTAGACATTGTCTTTGTTGACCCTTCTAATCACACAGTTCCTATTGCATATCGATTATGTTTCTCTTACACCAACAACATCCTAGAATATGAACCACTTATTTTAGGTTTAATTACCACTCGATCCCTCTAAATTATATCTATTCAAGTCTTTAATGATTCTCAAATTTTTTTCAACCAAGTCAATAATGTCTATTAGACAAAATAAGAACATCTTATCCCATACCAAAACATGGTACAATATTTATCATCATAGTTTGACTACTTTTCTATAGAAAGCATACCAAGAAAAGACAATCAACATGCAAATATAATGTAAAGTTCCATATCTTTGATTCCTATAAACATTAATGATGATCAAGCTATTTTTAAAATTAAACAATTATAATCACCTTCAATATCTAATGTGGATTTGATTTCACTATCCATTTTAGCCACTACATGTAGTTCTACAATTTTAGAATGGTTATCTGATATCTATAACTTTATAAACAAATATATTACACCAAACACCTTTTCATGAATTGATAAATGTAAGTTACACAAACAAGTAGGTTTTTATGTAATCATTGTTGGAGACCTTTTTAAATGACCATTTAATGGACAATTATTTCAATGTTTAACTTTAGCAAAAGCCAAAATTGCTCTAACATAGATACATAATAGTGAGTGTGGTGGTCACTTCAGTGGAAAAGCCATGTCAGAAAAATTGCTTAAACAAGGGTACTACTATCCTACCATGGAAGATGAATGTTTACAATATGCATAACTATGTGATAAAAGCTAATGACATAGTAACTTACAACATGCACCATCACAATAATTGTATCTTATTATCTCTCCATGGAAATTCATGTTACATGGATTTGATCTTATTATAAAAATTAACCATAAATCTATTGATGGACATGGTTTTATAATAATAGCTACATAATACTTTACTAAATGGGTGGAATCCATTCCACTTCAATCTACTATAGGTGAGGAAATTTACAGCTTTCTCATGACTCACAATATTTCACACTTTGGCTTTCCCACAACCATCATTTTTTATAATGAAACATCATTCAGGAACAAAAATGTCAAGATTTTTTTCAAAAAATATAATATCAAACACACATTCTCCACTCCATATTACCCATAAGGAAATTTTCAAGTAGAGGCTACCAATAAAACCATTAATAACATTTTGAGTAAAATAGTGACTAAATTTGGAGATGATTGGCACTATCAACTAGTCTTTTCACCATGGTCATATCACACAAATATCTTCAAACCCATAGGAGCCACTCCTTATTAACTTGTTTATGGCATATAAGTATTTTTACCATTAGAATTAAAAATCCCATCTCTTCTTTGTCTCCCTTAAAGGTATTCTCACTGATGACCAGTATCATGAAAATCATCTACACTAGCTTGAGAAGTTAGACCATACACACATTCAAGCAATATAAAATCTCAAAATATACCAAAAATGTATTCAATTATCCTATAACAAATGATTTCATGCTAGATAATTTAAATTTAATGATCTCATTCTCAAAACAATCTTCATAATGTCAATGCTAAAGAAGAAATCAAAGGAAAATTCAAACCAAATTGGCTAGGTCCATACATTATTACCAAAAATATTATCCCTAAAGTGTATCATATATCCTCACTTGAAGGAAATAAACTAAAAAATCCAATGAATATTATGTATCTACGTAGATTCCATGTTTAGCATTTCATTTCACACATTATTTTGTACCAAATTTTTCAAAATTAACTGTACATAGTTTCTCATTATTTCTTGTACATAATTTCCTTGTGATTGATTGTACATATCTTATATCAAAAATTAAAAAAACATTCAAACATTCCAAAAATACCAATAATAATACAAACTTCTAAAAATACAAAAACACTCAAATAATCCAAAAACACCAAAAATATTTTAAATGTATGCATCATCCATGCTTTACATTTATATTATCATGCTAGACTTACATTTGTTATTATATGCTATTTTTTATTGATTTATCTACATTACCATGCTTCAATTGATCTTCTTTGATTGTGTGTAGTGATATCTAGTTCCTTGATTGCTTTACTCTACCCATTAAGGGGGCATCCTACTTCTGCATTCAAGACACACATCGATATACATACCCACTGGGGGAATATTCTACATGACTACACCATAAAAGTTTTGTTATTCCTACACCAAACACTCCAGTTATCATGATGATGTACATTATTTACTAGCTTACATATATTACTCTATCGACACTCACTAGTATATAACACATATATTTCATAACATATACCTAGTCTTGTACTAACATGTCTTGCATACTTTCACCTCTTGCTTTGATTAGTTAGATGTGATTATATTTCCATTTTTTACATGTTTTCATAACTTTATTTTCATATCTAGATGAAATTGTATTTATGAATTCCTATTTATCTCTTGTATGTACCTTAGGACATTTGCTAGTTCCCTTTACTTATATTCATGTGTGTGCCTTAGGACATTTTCCAATGTGTTTTACTTATACTCTTCTATGTGATTGTGGATTTCAAACCAACATTTCTTGTTTCAATTATATGTTTATGTTACATTTTAACATGCCTTTTATGTTTTATTTCTAGTTTGAATGACATGTGCCCATGTCCCTTGTTTGTTTGGCCCCTTGGCCACCCTTGTATGTTTCTTGCTTCTTACCTTGTGTGCTTGTTGATTGATTGATTTTCAATTTTTTGTAATTTAATGATCCACATCATGCATTATCTTTCTTTATTGGATGCCATGATAGACATCATACTCCATCCCTCCTTACCAACTAACAACTAACAACTAACTAGACTTTTAGTTCTATTTTAGTACAATGCACATGATATTACAACTAACTAGACTTTTAGTTCTATTTTAGTATAATGCACATGATATTACATTTTTATTATATATATATATATATATATATCCCTATTTATCTAACAATCTCTTATTATAAACCATGACATATCTTAAGACATCTTATTGATTATCATTGATATATCATGTATATTTATAACATAACATGCTTGTAGGGTTCTTTCTTCTAAGGGTAGTCATTTTAAGGTCATCATTCCTACCCTTAGAAGAGGGGGAAACAAAAATGGGTTTTTTCACATAGATCATATCTCTTAATTGTAAAGTATATTTCAAAACACCCAAAATAACAACTAGACATCAAACAAGATAGAACAAATTAGGTAGATAGTGAAAATGTTAGAACAATGATCAAATTTGGCTTAAGAAAACATCACCAAGATTGGAATACAATATTGGTACCACTAATGTCTATTTTTATTGCTCCTATTTAAACAACAAAAAAACTAGACTTTCTAGAAGTAGGCAGAAAAGCAGGATCAATTATAATTTTGTACAGTCAAACTAGTTCAAAATAAGCAATTTTTAGTACACTTTTGCTTAGAGAATATGGATATAGGGGACATCATGCATGATATGATGGATCCAACTTCCAATTTTAGATATGGCATTTGATATAAATTCTAGATTATAATCCATGTTTTAGACACCAAGGATTGGGGGAAATGTGCATGGCACATTTGTTTTCTTTTCTTTTTGAGTTCAATATTACCTAGGCATTAAGAGTAGTTACATGCCTTACTCCATCTATAGGTGGTTGGAATAATTTTAGGGTTTATTTAATACAAATCCTAACCTCTAAATTTTAGAATGGATTTCATACAAGATTAGTGCCCATTTTTGGAGTGGATTTCATTTAAGCCTAATCTCCATCTTTCAAAGTGGCCTAGTTTCTAGCATACATTGAATATACATGCCAACATTGTTAGATTATAGAACATTCATGGGATTCAATATCCATCTCATATGACCCAAATTTCATACTAGTATAATTAATAGCTTCACTTCATGTGGAAATAATGGAGCCAAAGGACTAGCTAGCCTTTGTATTATTGAGCCTCTTATTCAAAGGGATTGGACACACAATCCAAACATTGATCAACACATACATAACCACCTAGTTTCACTTAGTGGGTGATGATGGAGCCAAAGGGCCAAACTTTTCATTTTTGAACCACTCTTTTGGAATTGAGCACTCATCTTTTTTCATGATATTACTTTTGATACAACACACATCGAGCATCACTTGGCATCACTCAAAATCACTCAGCATCACAACAAGTTTTATATTGGTTTGCATACCTAGTGAGGTGTATTCATTCCTTTCTCTTCCTCTTTCTATTACCCATCTTTGTATGTTATTATTTTAGATATAGTGTATCTAGTAAAAACTGATCTATTCTTTATTTTATTGTATAGATTTACACTCCATAATGTGCTCTCTCTATGCACACCCAACATCACATAGTTTCATGAGCTTCACCCTTGTAGGTAAGTTCAGGCACACTTTCTATTTTTCCTTTATCCTAGTAGTTTGCTTTGTTACATCACTAGAATAAATGTGGGGGGGTAAATTTAGTCATATAAAATGTGAAAATTGGTAACTTGAGTTTGGCTAATGACACCTAACCCATAGGTCCCTCCTACTTGTTTTCATGACCCTCATAGGCTTCTTTTCACTAATTCCTAGTCATTTGTAGCCTTCTAGACTTGATCCCAACTCAGCCATACTACTCTTTCCATGACAAATCCATCCCCCCATACCTTGTTAACTAAGGATAATAGCACCCAACTTGGAATACAACATTAGTGCCACTAGTGTCCACTTTTGGTTCTCCTATCCAAGTGAATTTTTAGCCCCAATAGTTATTTCCTTCTGGTTCCCCATCTTTCTCCTTATCAGTCTAATACAAGCAAATTCAACCCATGACCAATAAATCCTTATAAAATCCCATTTAAAGATCATTTAGAAATGGTTGGAAATTATCACTAAGCAAACAAGAATACAAGCAAGACTACTTAGGAAATCTTCCCTATTCTCTACATAAAGCTAGCCAATACTATTACAAGCTGATTAAAATCCTTACAATAGTCCCTAGCCACCTCAAGCACATCTAATTTAGCATTTTACATCTTCATACACACTATTTCAAAAAGCACATCAATTGGGAGAACTACATATGGCTTGATCCCTCTCCAAAGTATTGGTATGTAGGCAACATGACCACACAAGGGGTGTGGATACACATTCAATGAATCTTACACACACTAACCCCCCCTCTTTCTCAAAGTTGGTCAAAGTAAAAAGGAGTCTAGGGTTTGAAGATAAGATTTATTCTATAGGGAGTTTTTTGAACATTCAATAGTTGAAACTTTATAGGTAGGGTCACACAGACACATCAAATAAAACCAAAAAATCTCAAGTCTCATAGACAATAGTGATAGAGGTGGACTACAGTGCTGGTGCCACTAGTGTCTTATTTTGGCACTCCTATCCAATTATAAAACAAACTCTAGATCCTAATTTGTGATACTAGCCCAATCCTGCAAAGTAAATTTTAGACCTTACAATAGTCATCTCAGTCAATTTCTAAGTCTTATTTTATCTCATTTATTATTATTTTTAGAAAGGTTAAAATTACAATCAAATTTATACAAATTAGTGGCTTAATTATTGTGTATTTATTTTTTGATTTTACTACTCAAACCCTTTAACTAAATTAGTATTAATACACCAATATTATCAAAACTATTAAATCAAATATGTAAAAAATACTTTAATCAAATGGATATGAACATATGTGATCCAACTTGTATTTTCAATTTTGGCTCCCAGCTTGTAATCTTGACATTGCATCCTTGATAACCTAAAATTATTGGGAAAATAAGGTATTTTGAGAACTAGGTGGGGGATTATTCAACTGAGAATGGAGTTATTCATTAGATGGATTAGTGGTAACTATTTTCCCTAACCAATTATAATTATTTTTTTTGGTGCTAAAATTGAATTGGCTAGGTGGAATTTGGTATTGGTTATGATTGGAAGATGGAATATAAATGCATTGATGTGTAGGAATAAATTCATATTGATTGTGATTATAATATGGAATGTAAATGTGTTGATACATATGAATAAATTGGTATTGATTATTGTTAGAGGATGGAATAGAAACACATTACTACATAAGAGGAAGTTGTTATTTTTTACTAAGGAATTACTATTGAGTGGTGGGAATTTATTGCTAATTAGAAGCAACCTATTGTATAAAAGGAACTC
Organism: Torreya grandis; assembly: GCA_037957365.1. Classification (NCBI taxonomy): domain Eukaryota; kingdom Viridiplantae; phylum Streptophyta; class Pinopsida; order Cupressales; family Taxaceae; genus Torreya; species Torreya grandis. Next base: position 1,909,591 of record JARHVA010002979.1, read on the forward strand.
ATTTTTATGTATTAGAACAAATATAATGAGTATTAGAGGTAACATTAGAATAATTATGCTATGGAATATGGGAATTAGAATGAATATTATTTATCTTGATTAGAACCTGTGTGAATGAATTTAACTTTGTAACTATTGAGGGGGAATTTACTTAGCTGTTATTAGAAATATGGGATTGATATAAACTTGGTGAGGATTAGGGAATATTTATTGGATAATTTTTACAACTAGTTGTAAATAATATTTAGGTGTATGTTGATCATGAGTAATAGTTGTATCAGTATTAGGTAATGGATCAACCAACAAATCTTTTTCTTGATGTTTAAGTGGAGGATAAAAAAAATGGATAGATTAACAATGCAGAAAGGCCATTGAACACTTTACCAACTTTTTATAATTGGTCTAAAATATTAGGTGAAAGTTGGGGTGAGGTTATAAGTAGATCCATCCCTTTCTTATATGTTTCTATAATTGTCAATATTTAAACAATTGAAGACCATGACTAGAGTAAGGCAAATCATCATTCCACTCTATAATTTTGAAAAAAATTTGTGGTTGTGATTTATCAACTGGATGTAAAGTCTCTATGGGAAAATTAGGTGGAACTTTATAACCCATATTTATTGAGCATAAAAAAGAATCATCTCTATTATCAAATAAGTCTTTCTCAAATTGAGTTCAAGCTACATCATAGGTAGGGGAAATTTTTCATACTCAAGTTGGTGAAATTCCATATCATGTGTATTAATATAATCCTCTTTATCATGGGGATAACTAGGTTGATACTTGAATGAGTTTTTTGACCTTGAGTATAATTGTCATCATAAGCAACATTATAATCCATATTGATTATTATGTAACGAATCATATTGGACTTAAATTTGGAATATACCTAAATAGAAATGGGAAAATATGATGTTTAGAAATGACAAGAGAAAGCTTTGGACTTGAACAAGTTTGATTTGAACACAAGAAAATGGTATCAAGACTAGAAATTTTGGCTTGACCAAATTTGATTTGGAGTGGTATTTAAAACTATAAACTTTGGAAAAATAACTATAATAGGTCTAAATTCACACATAAAACATAACAATATGATTTAAAATAAGAGGTATTATTTGAGACAAATTTGGACATAAGACGTAGAAGATATATTTTTTAACTTAGAACATGGACAAAGTAACATCTTTTTATGTAGATATAGTATGATAATTTCATGTAATTTGGTCTTGATTTTTTTATGAGATTGGTTTATAAATACAAACAAGGTTTTGATGTGACAACAAAATATAAACACACAAGAATCACAAGATATATTAATAATTGATGTAATTATATATCACATTCATTTAACCTTTGATATAATCTAATTTAAAAAGGATTAAAAATTTAAGATTCATTAAAGAAATTATTGTAGTTATTGATGGTGTTTTAATCCCACCCTTCTCTCAAAAGGTTCATATGAGCAAGGCAATCTTAAGGGGATGTTACCTTTACACCCATGCATTAATGAATGATCCATGATAAAAGAGGCATCTAAGAATTTATCCAAGATCATGGTATTCAAGAGAGGGTCTTGTCCCTTCATAATCACTTAAGTCATAAGGGTTTGAGTGAAGTGTTACTAGATTTTGGGGTTTGTTTATAATTTTGCTTATCTTTCTAGATGGTCCCTATATACAACCCATTATAGGTAGTACATGGTCAAAATTATATCAATGAATAAGTTTAACATTTTTACCAATATTTATCTTTTCAAGGGTATTAAACCTTGGCATTAGGTATTATAAATAACTCCCAGGGGTTCTTTCCTCACATGACAATGTTTAAGTACAAACTCATGCCTTCATGATGGCAATGTTCCTTAAATTTTATATCCTAATGAATAAATGAGGTTTGGTATAAATGTTGGGTAATGATGTCCTAGTAAATGTACCTTAAATACTTGAAATAAAGTGATGAAATACAACATGCATTTCTAAAATAAAAAAGAAGGTACGGTCATTCTAATTCACATAATACCCACTAGCGAATCTTTAGGATAAAATAAATAGGAACCTTGCATTTTTAGATCACCAAAAATGGGAGAGCATAAGAACAAAATATCCTCACAAAATCTAAAGAAACAAGAATCAAAATAAAACTTGTATGAAATGAAAAATCTTAGAAAGTAAACAAGTTTTATTATAATCCAATTGAAATGTGAATTCTTTTTAAGGCACCAAAGGAAATGTGAGTAGATAATGTATTTGTTTGAATGAATCAACACACCCATTTTGTAAATTAAAATAAAATAAGGTAAGTAATTTTCCTTGGTGGGTATTTCAAAAATTGAAGGAATTTATTTTTCTATGTTTTTTACAACTCTGATATTTTTGTCACATAGAGGTGAATTCACCATTTAGCAGGACTAATTCACTATTTTCAAAAATTTGTATAGAATAGATAATAAAACACAAAAAAATATAAACAAAGGTGATTTGATAAATTATTAGATTGATTTCACCAATAATATAAAAATTTAGTTGATAATAAAATAATTTCACCAATTAGTAGTAAACTAGACTAAATTATACCTCTGAGCATTTTTGTTGATTTTGAGACAATTCCACCAATTGTTAGATGATTTTGTTGAATATAAAAAATATTCATAGGAAAAACAAAGAATAAAAATAATGAACATAGGAATATTTACCATTTATAAATCTTATTTCATTGATGAATGTCTTGATTTCACTAAAATATAAGTTAATTTCACCAAAATATAAGTTGATTTCACTAAAATAATGATAAAGCCGCCAATCAATAGGAAAAAAAACTCGTGAGTGATTTTGTCAAATTTTTAGTCAATTTAACTTATTTATTTATCAATTTCATTGATTTATAGATGATTTCATTAATTATTAAACTTACATAGAATATAGAGAAGAATAAAAAAAATAGAGAACATAGATGATTTCATTGGTTACTAGGTGATTTCATTGATAAAGATAAAAATAGAGATGTTTTCACCTTTTCATGAATCAAATTCATCGATACATATAGACATAATATAGAGAAAAATATGAACTTAAATGAGCTAAATAAACATATTTTATTTAAAGGAAGGTTATTAAAGAGGCTCAAAAGAAATGTGTTGGTTTCCAGTCCCACTAGGTGTGCCATATGTATCCTTAGAATCTAGATTTTATTGGTTCTACTTATTAAATAATTAAAAATGATCAAATGAAGTGTTAAGAAATAATAATCTACACCTAATACCTCATAAACACATAAAAATTAAGATATCAATTCCAAGATTAGACCAATACAATGCAAACCTTGATTAGAAACCTCATCTTTGTGTATGATTTGGCTCAGATGAATCTTCAAGAAATATTTATCAATTTTAATATCCCAAAACGGATCATCTCTTCTTGAATATTTGATAATTTAAGTTGATAATCATGACCTTGGATGAACAAGTTAGTGCGATAAATTAATAAGATTCATTATAATTCTTGAGCATGTGAATTTCAATGATATGAGTTTTATTTAAGCAATTTAATATTAATTAAGATCCCTCATATTTAAATCAATATGAATAGTTTTAAATGAATCATTAATGGTGCATATGGATCAGCACATAGATCGGTAATGTGAGCCATTTTTATTACTCAAGATGAAGGGTGGAGGATGTAACTTGAAAATATCAAATAAGGATTCATATGAGCCCTTCATCTTATTTCCAAGATGAAGGTTGGAGGATTTTCCTCATAATATCTTTTTGAGAGTCAATTTGGGCCTTTCATCTTATTTCCAAGATGAAGGGTGGAGAATCATTCCCAATAAAGCACATAGATAACTAATATGGACCCTTCATCTTGTTTTCAAGATGAAGGGTCGAGAATGCTCCTAAAATATCTCACAATATTCATTGTGGGGCCTTCATCTTGTATCCAAGATGAAGGGTGGAGAATAATCCTTTATATTAATTCCTTTTAATAAAGTGTTTGGCTCACAAAATAATATTCCATAAGATGTCAATATCCTTTCTTGAATGAAGATGCCTCTTGAAAGTAAAATAATAATTAATTAATTGAAAGAAAATTATAATTCTATTTACAATAAAAATCTAATTAGAATAATGATTTAGAGAAAAGGGAATTAACTGCATTAATTAATCAACAAAAGGGGAATTAGTGAATTGACTAGAATAGAATAATTGACCAAAGAAATTGATCAGAATGATAGTTAAATAGACATAACATAGTTAATTATCTCACCTAGAGATTCCCAAGGTAACTTTAAATATGTACATTACATGAACAATTGACATTGGACTAGATTATGTGCAACTGATTGGAATTGTTTGATTTTGAAATTTTTACATGGAAGTGATAAAAATGGAGTATATACACATATGTACAAATTTGAGACTTTGTTATTGATAAAAATGGATTATCTAAACATATGTACAAGTTTGAGCCTTTGTTCTTATTTTTCTCATTGTTTCTTAGTTCTAGGTGATTATTTATAAGACTACATATCTAAAAAATATTAAGTTTAGTAGTATTCCTTCCTTGAAATTCAAGTCTGAAATTGAATATTTCAAAGTTAATTATGAATGTATGAGGCTATTTTCAATGCAATCCCAAGAAGGCAAAAAACTTGTAAACTATAGAGAATAGTGGAGATGAGGAAGCATGGCTTTACTCTTGTTAGAGTTTTCTCACATTAAGAGACTCTAGAATATGTCTTGTGTGTTATCTCTCTTTGTGGTTATTATTTTTTTTCCTTTACTTGCATGTTTACATTCCTTGAAACTAGGCTAATACACAAACATTTAAGAGAACTCAAGATTCAACCCTAAAGGTTAATCCACTTCACATTTGGTATTTCAACTCTATGCAACCATTTTAATTGTAGTCATGTATGGAGTAGTAGCATGTTTAGATTGTGGATATATTCTATTGTATGATTTATATGATAGTAATAATACCTTGAGTTAAAATAGTCTATGTTTTTGAAACTTAGAGTGGAATATCCACCTAGTTTATGGATCAATGTATTTTTACTAGTTGAGGTAAGTCTAGTTTTAATGCTACACTATCAATCTTATATAAGACTTGATAAGGGTCATAATAATTAGGTAAATAATTATTGTCAATCTATTATTATTTCAAGGTCATTTTATTATAATGTTATAATCATAAAAAATACCAATCTTTGACTTCAAAATGTCCTTCACTATGGTGCTAGTTATCTTGATGATTCATGAAATTATATTTTATTGATAAGTTATCTCAGACACTAAAGAGTACCCCATGTTGATGGTGAACATTTTATTTCATTACTTGAAACTTTGCTTGTATGAGGTGATTTTTGGTGAATGGTATTGATAAATTACAAAAAAAACCATAGACACTTTAGATGAGGTATGGAAAGAAAAGTTATAATACCATTCTTCTAGTGGAAACCATTGAACACATCTCTATTGTTTATCCAAATAAAATAAATGAATATAAACCTACCAAAATTTGTTTACCACCTTATTTTTCCCATTAAAATTAATTATGACGTGATGGGATATGATCCAATGGAGTGTCCAAACATGAGAATAACTTAGTGCAATTTTTTTGGTAAATATATGATCATGATCACTTACTATGATATTTGGAGTACCATGCAAATTTTGATCTATATCCATAAAATTCAATGCTACTATACTTGATAAAAATGAATGTGACAAGGGAAAAAATAGAGTATTTTTTTAGTCTATCCACAATCACCATAATGATGTTTTTCCATTTAGATATGGGTAGTTTTGTGATGAGATCCATAGAAACCTCCACCCACCTCTGGCTAGGAATAAATAGAGGTTGTGGAAGACCCAAGGTATTAATTATCTCACCCATGTTTTGGTGACACACCATGCATTCTACCATGAATTTTTGGACTTATTCTCTTATCCCTTCCCAAAAAAATTATTGTTTTATTATACAATAAGTATTCAAGAAGCCAAAGTTCCCATATACTGAAGAACCATGAAACTCCAAGAAACTTATATTTAAAGGTTGAGTTATTACTAATGTATAACCTATCTTTGTACTGTAAATAATCCCCTTTACACACAAAAAAATGCTTGACATGATCATATACTATTGGATCTGGTCAATAATGTTTTATACATCTATGTTATTCTTCCATTATAATCTTTCCACATCTATACAATCTACCTATAATGTGGACGTGACACACAATAGTGCCTTTATGGCCTCATCCCTCTTAGATAGTGTATCACCAATACATTTTCCTTATCATTTTTGTAGATGATATAAAAGTCATATCCCAACATATTTGTGACCAACTTTTACTCTTATTTAGATGATAACTATTGTTTTAATAAATATTTCAAACTATCATGATTGGTCTTCACCTTGAAGTGTCTTCCCATTAGATATGGTCTCCATTATTTGATTGCATGAAAAATAACCATCATTTCCTTATAATAAATGGGGTTTAATAGATTATTACCTTTTATTTTGTCTCAAATTAAAATTTTCATCTATCTTACATGATTAATACAATCAATTCATACCCCAAAGGATCACATTCAACAATGAAGGTTTGAAAAACTCTAGAGTAACTAGAATTGAATTTTTGCACATAGACTCCAATTTATAAAATGTTCATTGTTTGCCTCATTATAATGGAAATATTCCTTCCTAAATAAACTTTTGAGTGGTGTCTCTATGATGACACACTTTAAAAATAAATTATGATAGTAACCCGTAATACCTAAGAATTGCCATCTATTTTTTAGGTTTCTACGTATTTTTTATTCTACCATCACCTTGATCTTGTGAGGATCCATGTTGATGCTTACATGAGAGACAATATTACTAAATTATTCCTTCTCTTTGAATTTAAAATAACATTTTAATATCTTGGCATAAATTTGATACCATTCAAGAGTTTTCAAAACTAGATTACATCATGTAGGGATTTTTCCCATGTTTTATGTAGATTAAGATATCATAAAAGATCACTAAAGACAAGTTTCCCAAGAAACATCTTTAAAAAGAGTTCATCAATTTTTGAAATGTATAATATGTATTTATGAGGCCAAAAGGTAACACTAGAAATTAATAGTGTCCCTCATGTGTTCTAAATATTATGTTATGAGTACCGACATCTCTAATTTTGACTTGATGATACTCTTAATGAAGATCTAGTTTTTGAAATAACAACCTCATGTAACTTATCTAAAAAATACTCTATTACCATAATAAGAAACTTATCTTTGATGTTGTATTATTTTAGTACTCTATAATCTATACACATTCACCAAGGGTTATCCTTCTTATCAACCATCATCATTGGAGAAGAATAAACTCTCTAACTATTTCAAATAACACCTGCTTCGAATATCTCTTGTACCATATTTTAAATCTCACTCTTTTACACACATGCATACCTATAAGGTCTAATTTTGGGTGTTGGTATCCCTAGTATTATTTTAATGGCATGATCATGATCTATTTTGGGATACAAATCTTTTGACATATCTCAAAAAAGTACTAAATGCCCATATAGAATTTATTATAGATATGGTAGTGTAGCCACATTTAATTATTATACTTATAATGAAAAATATTATTCCATAAAATTATTTGCACATTTGTTAAGAATATTTTATATTGGATGATATTTCACCAACTATGGAAGATTTATACACAACCCTTATATTTCTAATGTCATTCCCTTTAAATTAAAACACATGAAAAACTCTTATAAGTTCATTTCAATCATTCCCAAGGTAAAAATGCAATAGACTTCCAACATAATATTTTCTCTACCCCTAGAAATGAAAAACAAAGGGTAATATAACCAAAATTATCCTATGGTGAGTTTAATACTATTGGTAATTGACTGATGTAATGCACTTTGGTTGTGTGGGATGTGAATGCTTTGGACCAAAATTATTATTTTTGGTCCTTTTGAACATCAAAAGGTTGTTATTATCCTTTTTTGCTATCTTGAGTAAGTGATTAAAACCATGTTACATTGGGAATATGATGGGGTTTTGTGTTGTTTATTATCCTCAAGGGTATTTTGACCCTTGCATAATGGTGAAACTTGATTGATGTCATTTATTCCTATTGTACATAAAACCTTGTATAAATTTAATGGAGTTATCATTCTATGTGGTTTGTGACAAAATCTTAGATAGGCACACATTGAGATTTTAATCTCTTAACACAAATCGATATATTTAAAATATTTGTAATATTTATATTTTAAAAGTATGTGCAAATTAATATATATGGACACCAAAATGGATATTTTAATAATTTTTATAGTAAATCATTGAATGGATTAGCCACTCTAATGATTGAATACCACCCACTAATAAATCTCAATCAAAAACTCATAACACTTTGTAAATGAGGCATGTTTTCCTTTTATAAGCTCTTATAACTATGAAGGAGAGGTGTGTGAGTTTATGTTACATATTATTCACCTACTCTTTATGATACAACTCTGCACTATTTTTTTATTTTCACCTGTCTCTATGATTCTATTACCTAACACATTCATAATTCTACTTCATATTTCAAAGGCCATAAGAAAATGGTAAAATGAATATAAACACTATAGAGGAATTCATTCTATTTAAAATATATTCATTCCTTTCAAAATTTACTATTGTTTTTGTTACTAGCTTATAAATACTATATCAGACTATATTATGCTCTTACATAATGAAAATAATAGAATTTTTAAATGACCATAATGCTTTTTTAGTTGTTTTCAATGCCTTAGAATTATTTAGGAATTTTTTAAATTTTTTTAATTATAAACAACCTGAAGTGAATCAACAACAACAACACCAATAACAACAATGACAACGACAACAACAACAACAACAACAACAACAACAACAACAACAACAACAACAACAATAATAATAATAATAATAATAATAATAATAATAATAATAATAATAATAATAATAATAATAATAATAATATGCTCACTACCCTTTTCAAACCATACATGCAACTCGTTTATACTTTATACTTCTTTAGCCTTGTAGGTGAAGGTGGTAATATAGCTTATCTAGTTTTTTTAAACATCTACCTATGAATGTGAATTTAAATATGTGACCTTAATTTTATTGAGAGTGTTTTTAAGATAAATAAAGAGTTATAAAAAACTAATTTATTCATGGCCTTTTCACATAAGCCTTAATGAGCATAAGATATATCGATGCCATTATGACATTTTAAAACCCTAACTTGAAAATAATGTTCACATAAATAAGGAAACTTTAAGATATATCATTTTATAATGTTTCAATATGATTATAAATATTATTGTCTATTAATAATTATAACAAGTTAACATGATAATAAGAAAAACATATTTCAAATAAAAAATTATAAGAGAAAAGTTATATAAAACATAAAATATAATAGTTGAGTTTTCAAGATATTTATTTTGAAAACTCATTCAATTGGAACTATGGAGATATTAATATTATTATCTTATATTATCTTAAGTTTATATCATATGAATCATTATGATAATATAAAAATTGTTCAATGTTGAATATAACTATAAACAATAGTATAATTTTAATATTATTCGTCGAGGATTTTAATATCATTATGTTATCTTAATATGGTTATTCAATGTTTGTTTGGTCATATATTATTGCCACTATAAATTAATTAATCTGAATTATGAGACCCTAATAGACGAACACATTAAATTATGATAAATATTTGAAACCTGTATGCTCTTTGAGTTGATAAAAGCTTACGAGACCCATGAGACACATTTAGGTGATCCATACCTTGAATAATAAAATATGTTACTATATAATGAAATTATAGTTGTGGATTTCTAAGGCATCATCTAATAAATCATTATGTTGAATGTCAATGTTATGAAGACTTAGTACAAGTTGATTATAACATTTGCACATAAACTTGATTTTTATATGTTCTAAATTCTAGATCACTTACATCCTTGAATTAATAATGTAAGCTATAATAATAACTATATTATGCAATGCCAATGTTATGTAGATTAAATAATGGTATGGCTATGTAAAAAATAACCCATTTGTATGTATAGTTATATCAGCCCAAAAATATATATGGTCATGTAAACCCAACAATATGTTATTATAGCCATGAGTATGGTAACATGTAAGGGATAAGAATGATAACAATTATTGTTAGTCATATAAAATGAATGAGCATGTTATTAGTTTTCATTTGTTATGGGAACTCCATAAATATATAATAATGATTGTAAGAAAGAAAACATAGGCTTCCTTGATAATTCTAGGACCACTAGATTATATTATTGTGAGGTAGTTTTTTTATGAGAGCAAAATGAAATTAGAATATTATAGTACCTTATGCCTTTATATCTTGAGAATCACATGATTTTCTAAATTTCCAAGTTAAAGTATTTTATATTATGACAAAATGGATAGCATTCTAGGTTACACTTCTAGAGCTTAGAGAAGCTTATTAGAATTATGATAGTTGTTCTTTAGTTTTGATATTAGTTTCTTTAAAGTATATAAATGAGTAAGGTTATTCTACATTTAAATGTGTAAAATTTTTAAGTTCTATGTTTTGGATCTTACTAATAGATACATCTTCATGGAAGAGAAGATTGAAGCATTGGATTTGATCTCCTCTTCCATGAATATGGATCTAGTAGTGTGATATTTTTACCACTTGAAATGTGTTTGATTGACAATCTCTTTGTAAGATGATTTTTTGTGGAAGATATATTTCACTCTTATTAAGAGTGAACTATAATAGACCCTGGTTTTTCTTATGTTGGTTCACATAATAAGATAACTAGGTATATTATGGAGTGAGTGTAGGCATTAGAGACTAAAACTTAGAATTTTTCCTTTGATGCTAACCATGCTTCTAGCCTTTAAATCAATACTTTAAAAATTATAAATATTGATGTTAACCCTAGTATGAGGATTAAGAGATCATTATTATTTATGGTATATGTTAAGTAGATTGTGAATAGCTTGAGCTAGGTAGGTTATTCCTTGTTGGATGGATTGGATTGCATTAATTTTTGAATTATATTCTTCTAGCCTTATGTGTAAGGGGACTAGGATGACAAAGTACACAAATATATTGGACCTTTATTATTCACATTGATATGTAGGAATCTCATCATATTGAGCATGGATACAAGGAATATTTGTATAAGGTTTATCACCTTGATTATCCTCCTATAGGATCAGATATTCTTCATTGTATTCATGGGAATTGATAGACTTGTATTGTCATAAATATGGTTAGTTTTGATAACCTTTTAAGTTGATTATATTAATTAATGTGATAATCCTTAATAACTTTAATTTATGTTTATTAAAATAGTTAGATGCAAATTATAACCTTTTTGAGTTATGAGATTAATATTTAAATCTTTTTGTGATGTGTGTTTCCATATTTATGAATGAAATTTAATTCATGTCTTTAATGTTTTCTCATGATTATGGTTGATTGTTAAAACCCAATCTAGGTTTAATAAAACTTACACATATTTTAAAAATGTTAACATATATTACTTTTAAAATCATTCATAATCATTTGTATAATTACTATTTGACTAATAAATGTATTTTAATCAATAAATGCAGAAATGTATCAGCCTAATAGTTAATATTATGATCCATTTAGTTTTCAAACAACATTTAATATAATACAAGATGAATATTTATCATAATATGAATAATATAAAGAGTAAAGTACATTAAATCTCTAATATAGTCCACAAATATAGCTATAAATAAGCATACAACCACTGGTGTTACAATATTTAAAATTATTTACAAATCTCATAGCCACTTCTGTGTTGAATAGTCATCAATAATAATGTGCTACAAATTAAATTTAAATGCAAAGTCAAATATATAATATATAATGTATAAAAATACAAACGAGCCTAAAAAATAGCTCAATGATCTATAATAATATCCATAAGTATGATCTCTAAATGATTGAATAGTTGAAGAGACAGAGAGCATCATTTGAGTGCTTTACCTCCAACCATAGATGTTTGGTCTCTTTCACACATCCCCATTGGGAGTGGCCCTTCCCCTCATAGATGGAAAGACAATAAAAATGTAAATATTGAAAAATCAACTAGAATCTATGTATAAAATCACTAATACATGCAATAGTCATAAATGCCATGGAAAAAAATTCTCTATCTACTATGACATCAACATACACATGTAAAATAGAAAGTATAGTGGAATGACAATGTATTAGCTATAACATTAATTTGGCCAAAGAATTCATTATATAAATAATTTATCACATGGATTCAAGTCAGTCCCATTCACACAAACTCTATGATAATGAATTATAATCTATTATATAATAGCAAGAGGTAGATATATGATTTTAAAGTCAACACCCTCATATATCTATCACTTGTTATCATATGCAACATGCCTAGTAATTTCCACATATAAAATCAAGGCATATTAAACACAAATTTCAATAACCACCAATCCAAATAATCATGTAATTAAAGGAGTAAATAATCATCACTTAACAATCTCATTGACTCAAATTCATCAATGTTATGTATAGGTTCTTCAACATTCAAACCTGAATACATATGGAACTAGAACAAGAATCCAATATTTAAAATATATATATATATATATATATATATATATATATATATATATATATATATATATATATATCCATTCCATAATATTTCTATCTTCATCTCAAATATAATTCATATAGTATTTGATGGTATAAAACTTAGTTAACAATATAATCCAATTGATTCTCAAAATATCTCATCGAATACAAACGATGTATCCCAAGCTTATTTTATACTTACTTGCTAA
>JARHVA010002979.1:1927500-1962500 GCA_037957365.1 Torreya grandis
AAGGTGTAAATTAGTTGAAATAAATGTGTATGAGGTGTAATAAGAGTCATGAAACTAAATTGCATTTGATCACATCCCAACTTAGCCTCCTCTTCCAAGTGTGGCACAACAATACTCTTAATCATTCTTCCTTTTTAGAAACTACCTTCATAATGAGATTTATTTATCACTTCAAATAAATTGTTGTAAAATTGTCTAATGTGTGAGGATAAGAGGGATTTATAAATATTATTCCACCTACATTGGGAATTTTCTTCATCTTGACATTGTTTTACACAAGATCATCCTCGCCTTGCAACCATGATCACTCTCCAATAGGCTTGTTTTGACACTTGGCACTATAATATTTGTGTTTTACATAAATAATCCATAACATGGGTCATGTGGTACATGTTAAGACACCTCATATGCTTGTCTTCATCAGAACCATCATAAAAAGCCACCAAACTTGAGTTACCATACTCTTCACTATGTCATTCTAGATGCTAATTTAGATAGGCTGAAGTGAGAGGCTGATTAGGGAAACTTTTGAGAATTCCCATACCATTAAAATTTCATGAGGATTTTATTAAAGTCCCAAGATACCCTCCCAAGTGGTTATCATCTCATGATCAACTTTAGGACCTGCAAAACAAAACAAAATGTCAATAAAACATATTTTCTACATCACCTGTATGTATTCTATACAACATAATTATATGTATTTTATCCTAATGGAGTTTTAATATAATTATATTCACTACTCATGATAAAATTAATCCATTAAGATTTAATTTTAGCCTCATTTCCTCCACCAGCTCCTAAAATAGGGTTGGTAAGGGTTTTGAAGTGACTAGCCCTCTTAACGTTTGTTCATAGCCATGGAACATTGGAAATATTATAAAATTACACTTTTGGATTCTCAAGGACCTCATTAAAATTCATTTAATATCTCAAGGTCCCATGAAAAATTTCATGAAAGATGTGAGCATCCCAAGATGACCATTCGAGCCATTTCAAGCATTTTGTGAGGCCTGTGAAAGTTTTAAAACCCAAAATGGCTTATTAAAGCATCTCCATAAAAAAAAGTATTTCATAAACCTATATAAAAACCATATAAAAATTAATAAACCACTATAATGTCTCATTTGGAATGATAAATGAAGGGTGACCCTATTTTGATACTAGGCCTAGATGTTGTCAATAGGTTTGTCTGCACCCCTAGACCAAATTGAGGCTCTAGTGGATTTATTTTCATCTTATAATGATTAAAAAAATCTCAAATTATCCTATAATAATTATAAAATCACTTAGGAATCTTAACTAAGGTCCAAATTGAAAATGACCCTTCTTACCAAGCCACTTCCTTACCATTCCTTACCATGGTGACTGCAAACCTCCTTGTGTAGGGTACCTTGTTTGATTCCAAGGCTTATAGAAAGTTTTTTTTAGGTATAAACAGATGTGTTACAGATTATTAAACATTAAATTCGTCATTTATTTCCTTTTGGTTCATCATTTCACCATTTTCCCTTTAAACTATCTCCTTATAAATGGTAAAATTGAACCTACTTTGAGACAAAATTAAGAGGGTTTGCACAATTATATTTGTAAAATTGATTATTTTATCACCTTATTCAACCCAAAAATATGGTTTCTACCAATTTTAATCTTTTAAATCCTCCATTATACCACCAAACTCTTCCAATTTGCTAGGTAGACTTTATGAAGGAGACAAATTGTGAAGGTAGGTAGGGGATGGATTGTGTTTGGAGGTTTAATGGGTTGCCTTGAAATTTATTAGGATATATAAGGATAATTAATTACTACCATAATTTTTTAAAATCATTTACTATATATTTACCACTCAAACACCTTCTTATTCCTTTGGAGTTATGGAGTAGATCTTTAATTGCTTAAAAGGAGATCACTGTTTAGGCTTTCTTGTAGGTGACCTCTGAGCTTGGTTTATGTTTTTGGACACCATAAAAACTCTTTGTTATGTTTATAATCTCATTTTAGTGTTTAATCATAATATTTATAGTTTTAAGTTCAACCCCTTATATGAATGCATCCCTCATCCCAAGAATAGGCCATTGCTTATGTGGATTGAGACAGGCTTGTAGGTGATGGCTGTAGGTTAGTTTGAGATTTATTTGATACTTAGACCATATTTACATGTTATTAATCCATTATTATACTCATAATTATTTTAAATTAACTATAAATCCTTTAAAACAACATCAATTCCATGTTTTGGTCCTTAATAGGACATCTCTGCCTTGACTGGACTAAGACCATGTTCATGTTTGTATGTGCATATTTGGTAAGATTTAGGCCTAGTATATTGTTTATTTAGGTTAATATTTATATCCTTGAGGTATATTATCTTTCATTTCACATTTTATCCACTTTATAAGTTCCAAATGAGGTGTAACTTTCAAATTTCCTCCTTACTGTCAACATACCCTACTTTGACTATGTTTGTGCATTTTAGGCCTATTGTAGGTGTATTTGGATTGATGTTTGGAATAGACTAATGATTATTTGGTTATATTTGAAGGATTTTTATATAAAACACTATTAAACCTCCTTTATATCTCAATAAAATGTCAAAACTTCATCTTCTAACTCATTGTTTACAACCCTATTGTAGGTAGTTGTTCTCAGTCCCCTATACAAACATGGGATAGGTTTAAGAGGTCAAAACATAAAATTCACATTTGTCATGAGATGAAAGGTTTATATTTTTCATATAATATTATATTTTCCCATTCATTCTTGTATTTTCCTTTAATAAACTCTAAAAATGTCAAAAGGTGATCATTCCTTTCATTTCATGTAGACAACACTGAAAACCATTAGTGTATTTATTGGTAATTTTAGAGGTCTCAATGACCACCTTCCTCCTATATCTTTGACCTAAAATTTTTAATAAATATATTTTTTTGGATATGAATAATCAATAAATCAATTTGGATTATTGAAATAATCTTTGTATATGATAAGCATAATCTCCAAAAACCTTAGAAACCTCTATTTAGTCCATTTAGGGACTGAGAGACCAAAATCATAGTCACTTTCTCTTGAAATATCACAACACATTTTAAAATTATCCATAAAGATAAAACCTCTCCAAATTTAAATCCAAGTACCTATAAAGGCTTGATACCATTGTGAAGGTTATTTCCCAGTCATGATGATGTTAGCAGGGGCCTTCAATGGAGGTTTGACTGTAATATGTAGGAAAGAGCAAAAGTGTACAAGGTTAAGATTATCCAAACACATCCAATGAACTTTATAGCCTTAAATTTGACAAAAATAATTTAAAAAATGTGAAATCAAGTTAAAAAACACCTTCAATTTCACTTGGAGTTGTCATTATCTCAGTGTGCAAGGGCTACACATTTGAGCATGGCTATGACATTGTATAAGTTGAAAACTAGTTAAAAAATTTATAAAAGAATACTCAAGGATAAAAAAATATGAGATAACATCCAATTCTTCCATACCATGTGTAAAATCTCTTTCAAAACACTTGAAGTAGTTTCAAGTGAAAGAAAACTAGTTTGGAGCACCTACAAGCCTAGAAGAAGCTTTTCTTAGACATTGAGATTTCCAAAATAAGAAAAATCATGGATGGTATTTAAAAACATGTAGGAACACTTTAAAAACATAAACCAATCAATTCAAAGCAATAAAAATTGAAATAGGTACAAAAGGAGACCCCCTCATGGTTGAACATGCATAAAAGTTGCTTGGACTGTTAGCCATTATTCATAAAGGAGTAACCACCAAATTGAAAGTTATTATTATGAAAATTAATTTAAATTAGATTTTAATCCACCCCCATAATCACTCATCCCAACTCCACCTGTACCATCTACACCAAGTGCTTGAAGTTGACCCTTCTTTGCTTGCCAAGAGAAAATGAGGAAAAATAAGTTAGAAATGAACATTTTGAAATTATTTATAAATACCAAATGTGGAAATGGCCTATGGGGAGGTGAAGAGTCACACCACCATGTTTTTATTTTCAATTTAACTTGAGAAGTTTGTACAAGTGCTACAAATTGGCCTATTTTCAAGGGAAAACTATCATTTCCTACATTTATTTAGCTTATAACTTCCACCTAACTGATCTTGACATCATTTGACCTTATACATGTGCTCATATACCTTGGTGATAAATATTTCAACTTGAAAGTCCTTAAAGGTCGTTTAATTGAGCTAAAAAGGTGGCCAAATGACCCTTTTTACACATGAGACCTAGCAAGTGGCCAATTTATGGCTTGAAAACACCTTGAAACATATCAAAGACAATTTTAGGACATTTCCAAAATAAATTGAGACTTTGAATAAGTTTGACCATAGTTGACCAATGTTGAATTTGGTTGACTGGGTCAGTACAAGGGAGGTGAGCTTTAATAGGGACTAGGGGAAGGGTAAGTGAGACATATGGACAATAGGAAACTCCATAGGACACATAAAACTTTCTTAAAAAGTTCAAAATAGTATGGGTTGACCCAAATTTAACTTGTGGTCAAATTTGGTCAACATTCTTGGTAATTCCCAGGGGTGGCATGCCATCTATGTCTAAGACTAGTTGCCTAATCCTTGTATTGGGCATGGAGTCTCTCTAACACTTGCTTAAAAATCAAATTACTTTGAAAAACATACCAAACTAAAGGAAAAAACACACACAAGACACACTCAAGGGAAACACACATGTGTTCAATTAGAACAATTAGGGAACACAACCAAAATAAATGAAAGCAAACACCTATGCTACTATGTACAAAATAGACCTCACAAGGACTAATAGTAGAACTTTAGATGTATCTCATTCATAGGGATAGGTAAATATTCTCCATCCATATTTTTCAAGTAAAATGAATTGCTTTGCTTGCACTTGCTAATGATGTAAGGGCCACTCCACAAATCATTAAAATTGGTGTGTCTACCTAGTTTAGTTCTATCCTCATCCCATTTTAGAACTATGTCACCTTTTTTGAACACTCTAGTACATGATATCTTTTAAAAATACTTCTTCATGAGCACTTGGTGGTGTTCCATATTATTATGGTCATTTTCTCTTGTTTCTTATAGTTGCATAAGTTCAATCAATTTGACTTGTATTAGAGTATTCTCAAGTAGTTCTAGCTATTATACAAATTCTAGAGTAGGTAGTTCTTGAGAGATAGAAAATCTAGCTTCCCTTCCATAAATAAGCACAAAATGATAATTTCCAATTTAACTCTTAGGAGTAATCCTATCAGCCCATAAGGTTGTCTTTAACTTGGTGTGCCATGCCCTTTGATAATTTTCCAAGGTCCTCTTGATAATCTTGATAAGATTTTTATTAGTTGACTTAGCCAATATGTTACCTTGGGGGTAATAATTAGATGAAGTACTCAAGTAACCTCCATTCTTGTTTGCCCAATCAAAATTTTTGGCACTCATGAAAGCTAGTGTATTATCAAAAATTATAGTGTAGGGAACTTCAAACCTTGTTATGATGCTCTCATAGAACTCCAAGATGGAATTTTTAGTTGCCTCTTTCAATGCTACAACCTCTACCCACCTTGTAAAGTAGTCTGTTGCAGTCAATATCCATTTATATCTAGTACTAGAGGGAGGGTTAATCATACCAATGAAATCAAGGCCCCATTGCATGAAAGGCCGGTCTACTTAGATGGGATTCAATGGAAGGTATTCAAGATTTTGTTTTCCCATGAAGAAGGCATATTGAGGATACCTCCTAACCCAAAAGTAGAAATCCTTGAAGAGGCTAGGCCAATAATACCCATCCCTCATTATCTTTGTAGCTATTGTTTTTGGAGAGAAATGACCTCCATCTACACCATTGTGAAAATTTTCTAGTAAGATGCCAAACTATTCATTGTCAAAACACATTAGTATCACACCATTCACATCCTTTTGAAAGATAATACCATCTACAAGATAATAAGGAATGGTTTTCAATCTAAAATACCTTCTTTGTGACTTGTTTAAACCATTAGGACACTAACCATTTTGGAAGAAACCAATGATGTCTTGTGTCCAAATTTGAATTGGTGTGTGACCAACTAGTAGGGGATGAGCTTGATTGACCAAGACTTCTTCCTTTGGCCCTTGAATATCTGAAACTATATGTTTGCACAACCCCTTTCCTCTTACCAAGTTTGTTACCTTGATATCAACACCATATTCCATTACCTTTGTGATCCACCCAGCTCTCTTCACATTGAGGTCTTTACTTAGGAGGACCTCTTTGGTGTTAGGATGAGAGATCATGACATGTATCTTGTTATTTGAAACCATGTGCCTTAACTTTTTCAAACCTCTTATCACAGCTTGAGCTTGTTTCTCAACAAATGTATACTTGACCTCATAGTCTTCCAATCCTTGACTAAAGAATGCAATGGGTTATTTAATTTCCTCTTCATTATTTTGCATAAGTATAGTTGAGATTGTGTCAAGGTTATAAAAATTATAGAGTATGAAATCCTTGGTAAATTTTGGGTTAAAGAGAGTATGAGATTGGGTAATTGCTTATTTGATTGCCTCAAATCTATTCTTACCTTCCTTTGTCTAATCAAAAGATTAGTTCTTCTTGAGCATGGTTCTGATAGGATTTACCAAATTAGTAAAATCTAGAATAAACCTTCTTATAAAGTTGATATTTCCCAAGAAACTTTTCAAACCTTTCTTATGTAGAGGCAAAGACAAGCTTAGAATGGTTTCAATCCTTTCAGAGTCAATAGACAAGCCTTATTTTGACACAATATGACCCAATAAATTGCCTTCATGAACAAAAAAGATACACTTTTTTTTAATTAAGAGAGACTCCAAACTCTCTACACTTCTCAAAGACTTGCCTTAGATTTTTCATGTTGTCATTATCATCCTTGGAAAAAATAGTTATATCATCAAGGTAAACAAGCAAAAACTCATTGATCAAACCTTTAAAAGCCATGTCCATTGCTCTTTATAAGGTAACACTAACATTAGACAAACAAAAAAGCATATTTATATATGAAAATATCCCCCATTTTATGGTGAATTTTTTCTTGAACTGATCCTCCTCATTCACTAATATTTGGTTATAACCTAAATAGCCATCAAGTAGTGAACAACATTGAGAACCTAAAAGCACTTGCAAAATTTACTCCATGGAAGGTAGTGGATAATGGTCTTTGAGTGAAACTCTATTGATATTTATAAATTAAAAACAAATTATGATCTCTCCACTCTTATTTCAAATAGGTATGAGGTTAGCTACCCAATTTGAATGATTGATAGGAAAAATAATCCTAGACTGAATCAATTTGGTGAGCTCTTTTTTCATTAGTTCCTCTATCTTGGGATTGATAGGCCTTTTATTTTGCCTAATTATTTTATCTCCAAGTTATAACTCAATGGTGTGATGAGATATACTTGAATCAAACCCTCTCAAATCCTTATATTTCCAAGAAATTATATCATTAAATTCTTTACACAATTAAATGAAGGCTTACCTTTCAGAAAGAGAACATATCTTACTAATTTTTAGAAGTTTGTCCTTGAATATCAAGACTCTTTCATAGTTATCTTCCTTTTTAGACATGATTACCCTTTCTTTCCTTATTTTATCATCTTCATTGAACATAATCTCCAAAGTAACCAGCCCCTTTGGTATCTTGTTTGTCTTCAGTTGAATAACTTGTTCTTCATAGTGATTGTGAATTTTATTTTGGTTATTTGAAGAAATTTTTTCTTCATTTTGTATGAAGTGTGTAATGTGTTTATCACTCTCAAAAAATTTCCAAGAAACTTCATTATATGTAATATAAGGTCTCACAATGACCTTAATGTGAGATTGGTCATTTTCTTTACTTACATCAACAACTATATCAAAATGTACTCCTATTATAGCTAACTTATCAACATGTTTATTTAAATCTCTTGGTATAGGTTGGATATTGAAGAATCAAAGTCCTCAATTAGATCCCACACCTTATGCTTGTAGGACTTAATAAAATGGTTCTTCATTGTAGATTGATTTTTCACTTGATGTATAATCAGTTCTCTATCTCCATAGACCTTCAAATTCTTGATTCCCTTTCTCTTTACCCATTGAAGGCTATGAACCAAGCCTTTATATTCTACCACATTGCAAGTACAAATGAAATGGAATCTATATGAATATTAATATTGGTTTTTAAGGAAGAAAACAACATGCCACCAGCTCATACCCCTATCTTTCTTCCAGATCCATTAAAAAACATTTCCCATATCCCTTTAAGTTCATGATCCTCATTAATGAGTGATGGTATAAGAATGTTATTCTCATGCATACAATATACCCCTAATTTAGTTTATTATATGAATGCATAGGGATTATGATCATAAGTTTCAATACCATACTCATCAAGAAAGAGGTCAAAAATACCTTCAAGGGGAAAGGATGTTTCACCACCAACGACACCTTCTTTCTCACTAATTATATAATTTTAATTTTAATTTTTCTCCTCATATGGTTCAATGTGAAACATTAACAAGGGATATGTTATTATAGTTAATCTATCTCCATATCTTGCTCTAAAATATATAAAATACTAATTAACTACAAGGTACCCTCCAATCTTAGCCGTGAAGTCTCTTGACATGAAAATAACAAAATGATCTAAAAGATCAACCACCACAATGTCTTCTAAGATGGGGAAACTTGGACAATCATGAAAGAAAACTTTCAAACCTTTAACCACCCCCACCATCTTGGCTAGAGTTCCATCAAGTTGTAATACACCCTTAATATGAGGCTCATACTTCAATCCCAACTTGTCAGTAACTACCTTAGGCATAATCGTGGTACTAGCTCCACTATCCACAATACAATTGTGAACCAATTTATCTCCCAAAATGAGTGTGAGGTATAAAGGTGGAGGATTTTCAGATTTGGTGGATGGTTCTATGACATAATTAGATGTGTTGGTAAGGGCTACACCATTACGTCTTGGAGCTTGAGGGGCTACATAAATGTTTAAGAGTTGTTCTTGTGGAAGTTCCTTTTGGTTAGGCATATGCAAGACTTCCCAAAGAGAAATGCTTATCTTGGTATTATTAAAAGAATAAATAATGTTTTGAGAGGAAGTATTCACCTTGTCTTACATTATTGAAGGCAATGAGGGAGTTTTAACTTATTGTATTGGATTTTGGTAGCCTTGTTCACATTCTAACTTTGTGGAGTAGTGTGACTAGTAGGATCTATTACATTGCTACTTGCACTTTATGGCCTTGTAGAGGCACTAATTTGAGTCACTTGTGTTGCTGGATTATCTCCTAAATCCTCTTTTTATCCCCTATATTAGATACAACTAATGTATTTTGATTATGTTGGGTGAATATTTTTTCAACTAGCAAACTGGTGAGAAATATAGGTCTCTTCAACCATAGCATAGGAAGATTGGTCATTAAGATGTGCAGGTTTACCACATAAAAAGGGGAAAAATCTCTCCTCTCATCAAGGGGAGGTTCCCTTATAACTATGAGGAGTTATATATTATATATATATGCAAAAAATAACACTTAGGGGTAAGACAACACCATCCATCTCTATTTTTTCAGAGATGATGTACACAAATAGAGGAGAAAATCCTGGTGAGAACATTGAAGGCACTTCTCTTTTTTCAAAAATGATCTTACAGGGAACAACAATTCTTTCAAGTAGTGACAAGTAACTGGTAACCAAGGGTGTAGTAACTAGCAGGCTGAGATGTAGCACAAAGTCTCCACCTTGACTGCCCAAAAGTGAGATACGAAGGACAATGAGGGCACAAAGTCATCCCAAGGTCCTTTACACAAGAACAAAAAATGAGGGCACAAATTTGTCCCAAGGTCCTTCACATAAGAATAGAAAGAAAACACTCTAAAGGCAATTATGGGGGCATAAAGTCTCTCCACAATTGGCTTCAGGACACCTTCTTGATTACTTCCACTAGTTCTGCTTGTTAGATCAAATAAACAAGAACACGTTCAAAAGATAGACATAAGAATAATCTCCTAAAATGATAGAAGCTATAACAACACAAAGTCTACAAGTCACTTGCTTTCTCATTCAAATAAAATAATATGAACAATAATCTAAGCTCATAGTCTTAGTATTTGCCTTTTAATTTGGGTAGAGTTTTGCTTCTGTATTAGGAAAATCTCCTTTGCATAATGAGAGAAATTACAATGTATAGCAACCAAGCAAGGCTTGGCACTCTTTCCCATGGGATGGCCCACATTGTAGTCAATACCTTTAATGCACCCTTAGTTCTACCTAGAGGGCCATGCTAAGAACAATGTATTGCCTTAACTATGGCATGCCCATCCATCTTATATGTTTCTTCCTTAGTATGGATTGTCTGGTCCTTTTTCTGATGTCTGTGTAGCTATCTAATTTTCCATTACTTCCAAGAAGAAAAATAGGTGGTGCCTTCAATGCTTGCAAGCCAAAATATATACTTAGTGGACTATTCCACCTACTGAAATTACTTCTACGTAGATATTTTGGGCTTTTCCCTCTTTCTATTTTTGTCTTTTCTAGCTTTGTCTCTTCTTGGAATTTAAACTCTCAAGGCTACGTTCCCAGATTTTCCCACTCTTTTGGCTCCTCCATCAGCGGTTCTTCCCTTTGGTTTTTTTGCCTTTGAATGCATTTGAGCCTGTGTTTAAGCCTACAAAGATCAACAACTATTTTATTGCTACAAATTTGACATCTTCAGGACTGTCGTCCTCCTTAGCAATTCCTTCATGTCTTTCTCACTTACTTTGGCCACTTTCCACTAATCTCAGCAAGTGACACATGGCATTTTTTGATTTTGAGGGTCCTGTAGAAGATGACACATGGCAGATTCCGCCGAGCTCCTAGAAACACTATAGAAACATTTGGGACTCATTTTCAATTCATGGGGATGATGACACTTGTTGCACTCTGCTTAACCTTAGTATCTCACCTAGGGCCCACCATAATCCTTATAAAACAAAAGGAAGAAACTATAGATGTTGAAACTTATCGGCCTCCACTAAGTTATAACAAAACACGTGGCACATTCTACAGCTTTGAAACTTATTAGAAATTGTGTCTAGATAGATGACACTTGGCAGCTTCTGCTTCAACTCTGTAAGGGACACATGGCAGCTTACAGTACACTTTTGAGGTTTGATCTTTCCCAAAGGGAACCTTCCTTTTGGGGTCTTGAAAGATGGTTCATTTTCTAAGTGTTGAGTGTCTTCCATGAGGGTACCTACCCTTCAGGATCTTCCAGGCACCCTTCAGGCTTTAATTCCTTTGGATAAAATGTCTGAAGGAATTTCTTTACTTTGTCTTTTTCCATCAGGCATTTTTCCATGGACTTTTCTCTTCGGTCAAGATTATTTACTTCAAATAAAAGTCTAAAGGGATTCCTTTAGACTTTTTTATCTGAAGGAAACATCCTTAAAAACTTTGTCATGAGATTTCCTTTTGAAGTAATTCCTTTACTCGCTCAGCCTTTGAAACGGTCCACCTACTCCCTGCCTGCCCTCCATAAGGGCTATTTGACCCCCAAGGTTACCTTTTAGAAAAGTTGCTAGGGTCCATTTTGGCTCTTACATGCCCTCTATAAGGGTACTTGTCCTTTGGGCTCTTGGAAGACCACTTTGAACTTCCCGATTGAAAAAATGGCTAAGTGTTAAACCTATTTCTTTTCTATAAAGTCCATAGAAGCCAACCTATAGAGTCCATAGATTTTAGTGCGTAGATATGGGGGAGTCCATAGATGTGAGAAACTAGCCTATAGAGTCCATAGAATTTGAGTTCATATAAATGAACCTACCTGTAGAGTCTGTAGAAAACAAGTTCATAGTTTTCTCTAACCTTGAAAGAGTCCATAGAAATCTAGCTTGCAGAGTCCGTAGAAACCTATCTGTAAAGTCCATAGTTCCACCTATAGAGTCCATAGATTTGAGTTCATAGAATTGGGGGAGTCTGTAGATTTGAGTCCATATATTTCTTCCTATAGAGTTCATAGAAATGAACCTGCAGAGTCCGTAGAAACCTGTAGAGTCCATAATTTCAAGCCTACAGAGTCCATAGATTTTTGAAAAGCTTGAAGAATGGAGAATTAGAATGCACAGAACAATTTTTGAAAAGGGAAGAGAGGATTTTTTTTTTAGGACCAAAATAGTTCATATGTTGTCCCAAAAATGAGTGACATTTTTTGGGGACAAGAGTTGGCTCCAATTGGGGAACTTCCTTTAGATAAAAACTTAGAACATAGCTGAGGGGAGTAGAAACCAAAATCTTCAGTGCCTTTGAAGTATGTCATTTGGCTATGGAGTCATGCTACCCAAAAAGAAAAGCTCCAAAAAATGGAAAAAAAAAGTGCAAAATAGAACTAAAGACTATACAAATATACATATGTACAGGTGAACTTATTTGATACTTCAAGGATTGGAGTGATTCAGATGCTACCCATTTTGAGACAATGAAAATGGCATTTTGTCCTAATAAACTAGAAGGAAACCATTTTGTCCCCAAATTCGATGACAGGTGAATGGAACTCTCCATCAAGAATCACATTTCTTATGTACTCCTTTTGGTTCTCTCTTCTTGCACCATGGCAAGACGTGGTCTCAAATCCAAAAATCATAAATCTTTGCTCTCTTGGTGAAGAGTTCCTTTTGCTGACTTTAGAGTGCAACAGTATGTTCCACTACCATAACTTGTTGTTCTACTCATTCAATCTAGCACATGTTTTGATTGTCTCCCTCAGACTTCTGACAAACCATCAGTTTAACATCTCCTTTGACATGAAAGAGTTTGACATCTTCATCCTGAGCAACCTTCAATTCAAGTAACAAAGATTCATACTTGGTAGTGTTGTTGGTGTTGCTAAACTACAACTTATGTGAAGGAGGAATAATATATCCTTGAGGAGATATCAACACCATCCTAGCTCTATCACCGATAGAGGAATTTATGCCATCAAATTCCTAGATCCAGACATATCAAAAATTGATCATCTATCAGTTTTTTCTTCATTAGAGATGGAAGATCCTTTTTCATCTATACTGTACCCTATCGATTCTTTTGATGTTTTGGTTGAATCAATATTTGGATCACCACCTATAGGACTTTCATCAGCTAAAACATGAGCATCCTCTATGAATAATAAGTAATTATCCCTGACTGAAGACTCAAATAGAATCTAAGCTTCAGGTGCTGATGTTTGAGTGACAACATATTTTGCCTCCTTTTCAAGGAGTAGCCTCTTCATGACACCTTTGAAAGAGATCCTTGCCTTAGATAGGTCCATGCTCAACTCTCCTCCAACATCCTTGAAAAAATTTCATCCCAGTAGAATGTTGTATGAGGCTGGGACATTGGCCACTGGGACTGTCATCTTGATTCTCTTATTTGAGAATGCTGCAAATGCAAATTTGGCATCCTTGATCTATCCTAGTAGTGGCATTTATTTATTATCCATGGAGAAACATCTCCCAAATGTCTTGGTCAGTGTGAGACCAAGAGACTCTACCACTTTGGTAGGGATGACATTGTCAGATGTACTGGAATCAATGATGCAGTTGCTCAGCTTGTGACCGTTTATCAATAGGGAAACATAGAAAGGCTCTTTTTCCTAGGGGTAGTAGGAGGAGTAATGACACAATTTTTTGGGATGATCATGTTCCTTGGGGGATAATGAGTTACCTTTCTAATCTCTTATCCTGCAAGGATGGCTGTATTCTTCACACATTCCACCAACCTGTCCAACTACTCAGGGTTGGCTTGTAGGAATTCAAATCCAGTCATTTAAATTTTGGTTTTATTGACATGGTCAATTATGTCAAATGACTGAAATGGACTAGGAAGAGAGGATGGGAGTTCATCCTTTTGGTTTTTGGGAGGGGGAGGACTAGCCTACGAATTGAAGTTGAAGGTGAAGAAATGTTTGGGGTACTTACTTTTTTAGCAACCACCGGGTCCTTTGGCTGGAAAGGTAGAGTGGTTCCATGCTTAGTAATTGAAATTTCTGGTTGAGGTCACTCCTCTATCTTTTCTTTATCAGTTGGTTGGGCTGACTGGTTCTTGGACTAGTTGAACACTGTGTATGATCCCTTGGCTACTTCACCTTTACTTTTAGGTTCATCCTGGTAATTTAGAAAACTAATGTTGGAGTCATTAGATGATTCTTCTTGGTTCTCTGTGAAGAGATCAACGTCATTTTCTTGATAAAACTTAGGTTGGAAAGAGAAATCATGTTTAGCTTCTATATATCCAACTACTGAGTTGGTTGGGGGCACTTCAAGGGCAAGGTTCCTTTATGGGGGAGGAAGATGATTTGGCTACCCTTGATTCCTAGCAGCATTGCCTTGGTATGCCTAATTATAAAATGTCCTCCTTAGCATATCTCAATTAGGGGGAGTAGACATACCTTGGGCCATTTGTCTTTTCAAGGCTAGCAGTTCATTTGCCAACTTTTACACCATTTGATCCATGGTGCCTGTAGATGGATATTACAAAGATGAAGATGATTTACCTCTGTTAAGATCTCTCCTTATCTTTCCTACCAAGATAAGGTCATCTTCTACCTTAGTAGCCAAGTCCTGAGCAGTAGCAAGGTCTATGTGTCTAGCCTATCTTAGTAAAAAACTCACTTTAGGTAGCTATGAGTTGATGAAGAAACACTTGAGATTCTCAGGTGTTGGCTGAGTGATCATGGGAATCCTGTTCCTCAACTTGTCAAACTTGGCAATGAAGTCCCTCATAGGTTCATGGAGCTCCTTCTTCATCTGTGTGAGTTGGGCCAGCAAGGCATGCACATCTTCTACAGGCTTGAACCTTGATTCAAATTTGGCTTTGAGTGTGTCCCAGTTAGTCACTGACCTAGCCTACAGATGGTAGAACTAGTTTGTAGTAGCACCTTATAGTGTTTCCATGAAAATCCTAACTACCACATCCTCAAATTCCATGCCTATCACACCATAGGCTATGATGAAGGCTACAATGTGTTCATCAGGGTGAACTCTCCCATCACCAAAGAATTTAGGGAAATTCTTTCTTGAGCTACATGGAAGTTCATGTAGAGGTGGAGTAAGATTTAGTGGGCCAAATGAGTTACCCTATGATTGGATTATGAAAAAGAGGGATAAAAAATCTAGGTGGCATATGGATAGGCAAAGCTCTGCTAACAATAGAAAAAGAAGCTCTACCTTGTATTGGTGACCTAGTAGGGGTAGGAGGAAGACTCATAATTCATTAAAGGTGAGGTTGTGGAGGAAACAAATCAAAATTTCTCTACTACACCAAATCAAAAATAGGGTCAAAAACACCTTGAGATATTTGGCTTCTTGTATAGCGTGGAGCTTTTAGATTGTAAAATAAAAATGGAAAAGAACTGGCCCTACTTTAGCATGAAGCTTGAGGCTTCAAACTATGTGTTATATCCCAGTTAGCATGGGGGTGGAGGAAGATGGTAAGGCTATAATGATAGTGGGTAAGACATAGAATAGAGTCTCTAGAGTCTATAATGGATAAGGGTAGGGACTGCTTCAATCTAAAACTTGAGGCTTCAGACTACACGTTCATCCCCAACAGAGTCACCAAAAACTATTGGGTGAATATTTTGTCAACCAGCTAACTGGTGAGAAAATTAGGTCTCTTTAACCACAACATAGGGAGATTGGTCATCCATATTTGTGGGTTTACCACATCAAATGGGGACAAATCTCTCCTCTCATCAAGGGGAGGTTCCCTTATAACTATGAGGAGCTATATATTATATATATGCAGAAAATAACACTCAGGGGTAGGACAACACCATCCATCTCTATTTTTTTAGAGATGATGTACACAAATAGAGGAGAAAATCTTGGTGAGAACACTGAAGGAACTTCTCTTTTTTTAGAAATGATCTTGTAGGGAACAATAGGAGTTCTTTTAGGTAGTGACAAGTAAATGGTAACCAAGGGTGTAATAACTAGCAGCCTGAGATGTAGCACAAAGTCTCTACCTTGACTACCCAAGAGTGAGATACGAAGGATAATGAAGTCATAAATTCATCCCAAGGTACTTTACACATGAACACAAAATGAAGGATAATGAGGGCATAAAGTCATCCCAAGATCCTTTACACAAGAATAGAAAGAAAACACTCTAAAGGAAATTGTGGGGGCACAAAGTCTCTCCACAGTTGGCTTTAGAACACCTTCTTGATTACTTCCACTAGTTTTGCTTGTTAGATCAAATAAACAAGAATACATTCAGAAGACAGACATAAGAATAATCTCCTAAAATGATACAAGCTATAAAAACACAAAGTTTGCAAGTCACTTGCTTTCTCATTCAAATAAAATAATATGAACAACAATCTGAGCTCAAGCCTTAGTATTCACCTTTCAATTTGGGTAAAGTTTTGCTTCTATATTAGGAAGATCTCCTTTGCATAATGAGAGAAATTACAATGTATAGCAACCAAGCAAGGCTTGGCACTCTTTCCCATGGGATGGCCCATGCTGTAGTCAATGCCTTCAATGCACCCTCAGTTCTACCTAGAGGGCCATGCTAAGAACAACGTATTTCCTTAACTATGGCATGCCCATCCATCTTATATGTCTCTTCCTTAGTATGGGTTGTCTGGTCCTTTTTTTGATGTTTGCACAATTGTCCAATTTGCCATTACTTCTAGGAAGAAAAATAGGTGGTGCCTTCAATGCTTGTAAGCCAAAATATCTGCTTAGTGGACTATTCCACCTACTGAAATTACTTTTGAATAGATATTTTGGGCTTTTCCCTCTTTTTGCTTTTGTCTTTTCCAGCTTTGTCTCTTCCTAGAATTTAAAATCTCAAGGCTACATTCCCAACTTTGCCCACTCTTTTAGATCCTCTATTAGTGGTTCTTCCCTTTGGTGTTTTGGCCTTTGAATGCATTCGAGCCCATGCTCAAGCTTGAAAAGATCAACAACTATTTTATTATCACAAATTTGATGTCTTCATGTATGTCATCCTCCTTAGCAATTCCTTTATGTCTTTCTCACTGGCTTTGGCCACTTTTCACTGATCTCAACAAGTGACACGTGGTATTTTCTACTTTTGAGGGTCTTAGGGAAGATGACATGTGGTGGCTTCCATCGAGCTCCTAGAAACACTGTAGAAACATTCAGGACTCATTTTGGATTCATGCAGATGATGACACTTGTCATGCTCTACTTAACCTTAGTAACTCACTCAGGGCCCACCACAGTCCTTATGAAACAAAAGGAAGAAACTATGGATGTTGACACTTTTTAGCTTCCACTGAGTTATAATGGAACACATAGCACATTTCATAGCTTTGAAACTTATTAGAGACTATGTCCTAGAAGACAACACTTGGCAGATTATACTTCAACTCTGTAAGGGACATGTGGCAGCTTCTACTACACTTTTGAGGTTTGATCTTTCTTGAAGGGAACTTACCTTTTAAGGTCTTGAAATATGTTTCATTTTTGAGTGTTGAGTGTCTTTCGTGAGGGTACCTACCCTTGGGGATCTTCTGAGTAGCCTTCAGGCTTTAATTCCTTTGAATAAAATGTCTGAAGGAATTTATTCACTTTGTCTTTTTCCATGTGGCATTTTTTCATGGGCTTTTCTCTTCAGTTAGACTTATTTCCTTTGGACAAAAGTTTGAAAGAATTCCTTTGGACTTTTTGTCTGAAGGAAACATCCTTAACAACTTTGCCATAGGATTTCCTTTTGAAG
This sequence comes from Torreya grandis, assembly GCA_037957365.1. Lineage (NCBI taxonomy): Eukaryota > Viridiplantae > Streptophyta > Pinopsida > Cupressales > Taxaceae > Torreya > Torreya grandis. The sequence goes on from JARHVA010002979.1 coordinate 1,945,229, forward strand.
GAATTCCTTTGCTCACTCGGCCTTTAAAATGGTCCACCTGTTCCCCGCCTGCCCTCTATAAGGGCTATTTGACCCCCAAGGTTGCCTTTCAAAAAAGTTTCAAGGGTCCATTTTGGCTCTTACATGCCCTCTACAAGGGAACTTGTCCTTCAGGCTCTTGGAAGACCCCTTTGAACTTCCTGATTAAAAAAATGGCTGAGTGTTGAACCTGTTTCTTTCTTGTAGAGTCTATAAAAGCCAACCTATAGAGTCCATAGATTTGAGTTTGTAGATCTGGGGGAGTCCATAGATGTGAGAAACTAGCCTGCAGAGTCTGTACAATTTGAGTTCATAAAAATGAACCTGCCTATAGAGTCCGTAGAAAACAAGTCCGTAGTTTTCTCTAACCTTGAAAGAGTCTGTAGAAATCTAGCTTGTAGAGTCCATAGAAACCTATCTGTGAAGTCCGTAGTTCTACCTGTAGAGTTCGTAGATTTGATTTTGTATAACTGTGTGAGTCCATAGGTTTAAGTGCATAGATTTCTTCCTGTAGAGTCCATAGAAATGAACCTGTAGAGTCCATAGAAACCTATGGAGTCCACAGTTTCAATCCTATAGAGTCCGTAGATTTCTAAAAAGCTTGAAGAATGGAGAATTAGAATGCATAGAACAATTTTTGAAAAGGGAAGAGAGGATTTTGGTCTGTAGGACCAAAATATTTTATATGTTGTCCCAAAAATGAGTGACATTTTTTGGGGACAACAAATTCAACACATAATTGTCTTCTACTTGGAAATTCATAAAACCAATACTTTAGCTGCTACCTTATCCTTGAACATCCCTTTGTACAAGAGTTTTTTATTTTGCTATAATATAAGGAGTAGCTCCTTCTTGAGCTACCAAATATTTATTACCTTCTCCACCATTATGCATAAACTAATCTTGAGATTTCCCCTAATGATCCAAATGTTCCTCTCTTTGAACTAGATTGGTGTGGATTGGAATAACAACATTTGTGGATGGAGTGCAATTATGATTATAGGCATTGGGATATCTATTGAAACTTTTTTGACCTTGTCCTCTTCCTTGGTAATTGTATTGGGGTGGAGGTTTATAAGTTTGTGAAGCATAATATTAGGCATTGGGTCGAGCAATTGCATGCAATTAAGCTTGTTTGAGCTAAGCTTGTAATGACCGAATCATTCTATCTTTGTCTATAGCATTATCCACCTTCTTGGGAATGGTTTTAGGTTTGACATTGGTATTAGGAACTTGTCTTATGCTTGGGGATTCAACTAAATTATGAGACAAAAAAGGCATGGAGACTTTTGGAGGTAATTTCCTAGATTGTATCAAACTATTCTTAGCTTTAATGGCTATCCCATATGCCTCGAGTAATGTAAATCCTCCCATTTATTACAACATTACTACCACATCAGTGTCAATAGCCTTGCGATAGGTGGGGAATACAAAGCTTGGATGAGGCCTCATGATAGGTGGCAACGTATGCCATATCCTTTGAAACCTTTCATTGAAATCTCCCATGGACTCATTAGGACCTCTCTTTATCACATTTAGCTGATGAATTAGTGAGGTATGGTTAGTTACATTCTCAAACCTATTCACCAACAACTCTCCAAATTCATCCCAATTAGTAATGCAACCACCTTCCAAAGTTCTATACCAATCAAGTACCTTAACCTTTATAGAAATGGAAAGTAATCTAATAGCTATGTTAGTTAGGGTGATTTTGTGGAAGTTGAATTTTTTTGAAATGTCCCTAATGTTCTCAAGTGGGGTAATAAGACCCTCTCCATTGAAGCTAGGGATAATTTTGGTAGCATTGGGAGGAATATGATCATATGTAGGAAGGTTAATTGGATTTTGGGTGTTAAAGGATAGGAAAGGATGTTGCCTAGCCATCTCTTATTCCTCTTCTTGATCTCATATATCTTTAACTTCTTTTTTTTCATCTTCAAAACCTTCTTGTTTAGGACCTATAAATGTTAAGAAGGGTTTAGGATGTTGATCTTCAAGAGGAGCTTTAGATATAGGTATTTGATTGAAGGCTCTACTAGAAGAGGATATAGTGAATACCATGAAGTATAATTTGAAGAACTTGATCTACAACAAGAGATTCTAACCTTTTAGAGCCACCAAATGCTAGATTAGAAACACTTCTATAAACTTGGGCTTGTCAAGACCATCATTCACCTTAACATGGAAATAATTAGGATGAGCTATCCCACTAGGCATGCTATAACTATTGGCATCAAATTATGCACCCTAGGATACTCTATTCAATCTCTTACAATTTCATGCAACATTTAATTATCTCTCAATTTTATGGGAACTTGTAAGAGAGATGAATCTATATTATTATGAGGGATAGATCCATAGATATTATTTGAAATGCTTGTAAACTAATCTAATGTTTTCTTATAGGGAAAGATTTATAAGTTTTAATGAAGTAAAACTACGCTAAAGTGGTGGTTCACCAAGATATATCCCACAAAATAGCATACTTCTATTAAGTAACAAAGCTTTTCAAGACCAAATCTAAGCCTTAAAGGATCCTAACATAAGTGATTCAATGTGAAGGTAACATAAATGAGACAATAAATAAGATAAATAGTCTAGGGGTAGATTTCACACCATAGAAATAATAACTTTCTTGAAGAGGAGCCTAATATCATAACTACACTTCACATGACCTGTTAGATGAAAACTCTTGATTAAACATGAAGGATAGAGGAAGCAAGGGTGATATTATCACTTAAATTCACTATTCATCTCTCTCACACTTAGAAAAAATGTTCATAACTTATAATTAGACTTTCCTTCAATGTCCAAAATCAAAGTACAATGTTATTCTAGTCGGGATTTGCCATACTAGATGTGGTGTTTTTTCAATAGCCAAAATGGCTTACATTTATAGAATTTGTAAGAAGAGAGAGAAGAGAGAAGTTTAAGATGAAAAAATACAAGTGTCAAAGGTGTAAATTAGTTTAAATACATGTGGATGAGGTGTAATAAGATTTATGAAACTTAATTTCACTTGATCACATCCCAAATTAGCCTCCTCTTCCAAGTGTGGCATAATAATCCTCTCAATCCTTCTTTTTTAGAAACTATATTCATCATGAGTTTTTTTTAGCACTTCAAAGCAAGTGGTGGACAAATTTATCATATGTGAGGAGAATATGGAGTTACAAAGATTATTACACCTACATTAGGATTTTTATTCATCATGACATTCTCTTACAAAAGCTTATCCTCACTTTGCAACCATGATCACTCTCTAATAGGCTTGTTTTGACACTTGGAACCAGAATATTTTTATTTTCCCTAACTAATATATATATTATGGGTCTTTTGGAACATTTTAGGACACCTCATATGCTTGGATTCATTAAAAACATCATGAAAAGCCACCAAAGTTGAGTTACCATACTTTTCACTATGTCATTCTAGATGCCAGTTTAGATAGGCTAAAGTGAGAGGCTTATCAAGAACACTTGTAAGAATTTCCATTCCCTAAAAATGGAATGAGGAGTTTATTAAATTCCCAATATACCCTCCCAATTTTTTGACATCTCATGATCATTTTTAGGACCTGCAAAACACTAGAAAATGTCAAGAAACCCTTTTTCCTACATCACCTGTATGGATTCCATACAATTTTATTCCATTTATTTAATCCTCATGGAGTTGGAAAAAATTTATATTCAAAAATCATGGTAAAATTCATCCATTTAGATGTAATTTTAGCCTCATTTCCTCCATTGGGTCCTAAAATAGGGTTGACAAGGGTTTTGAAGTGACTAGCCCTCTTAACATTCATTCATATCCATGGCACATTAGAAATACAATAAAATTACACTTTTGGCTTATAAATTACCCCATTAAACTTCATTTAATGTCTAAATGTCCCATTCAAAATTTCATGAAAGATGTGAGCATCCCAAGATGACCACTCGAGCCATTTTTAAGCATTTTGTGAGGCCTATGAAAGTTTTTAAACACAAAATGGCTTCTTAAATGATATCCCTAAAAAAATAGTTTATAAACCTGTATAAAAACCCTATAAACATTAATAAACCACGAAAATTTCTCCTTTGGAACTAGAAATGAACGGTGACCCTATTTTGATACTAGGCATAAACCTTATCAATAAGTCTATCTACACCCTTGGCCAAAATTAAGGATCTAGTGGATTTATTTTCTTCTTATAATGATTTAAAACCTCTAAAATTATTCCATAATCATTATAAAATCACTTAGGAATCTTAACTAAGGTCCAAATTGAAAATGACCCTCCTTACTAAGGTACTTCCTTACCATTCCTTGCCATGGTGACTACAAAATTCCTTGTGTAGTGTACCCCATTTGATTCCAAGGATTATAGAAAGGTTTTTTAGGTTTCCAAGGAGGTGTTACATCTTTTAAAACCTTAAATTCATCCTTTATTTCCTTTTGGTTTATCATTTCAACATTTTCCCTTCAAACTGTCTCCTTATGCATGACAAAACTGTCCCTACTCTGAGGCAAAATAGAGAGAGTTTACACTATTAGATTTGGAAATTTGATTATTTTATCACCTTATTAAATACCCAAGGATTTTTCTTACCAATTTTTATATTCTAACTCCTCCATCATGCCACCAAACTCTTCCAATTTGCTAGGCAGACTTTATGAAGGAGACAAACTGTGAAGGTAGGCAGGGGATGGACTATGTTTGGAAGTTTAATGGGTTTCCTTGATCTTGATTATGATATGTAAGTATAATTAATTCCTCCCATAATTTATTCAAACCATTTCATATATTTTTACCCCTCAAACACATTCTTATGCCTTTGGAGTTATGGACTAGGTCTTTAATTGCTTAAGAGGAGATCACTATTTAGGTTTTCTTGTAGATGACCTCTGAGCTTGGTTTATGTTTTTAGACACCATAAAAACTTAATTTTATGTTTATAATATTATTTTATTATTTTATCATCATATTTACAATTTTAAGTTCAACCCCTTGTACCAATGCATCCCTCATCCCAAGATTAGGCCATTACTTGTGTGGACTGAGATAGGCCTCTAGGTGCTAGTTGTAGGTTAGTTTGATCTTTAGTTGATAATTAGACCATATTTCCATGTTCCTAAGACATTATTTTCCTCATCATGATTTTAAATTACCTATAAATACTTCAAACCAACATTAATTCCATGTTTTGGTCCTTAATAGGACATCTCTGCCTTGATTAGACTGAGACCATGTTCATGCTTGTATGTGCATCTTTGGTAAGATTTAGGCCTAGTATATGGTGTATTTAGGTTAATAATGATATCATTGACTTTATTATCTTTCATTTCAAATTTTATCCACTTTAGAAGTTCCAAATGATGTCTAAGTTTCAAATTTCCTCCTTATTATCAACATACCCTACTTTGACTGTGTTTGTGCATTTTAGGCCTATTGTAGGTGTATTTAGCTTGATGTTTGGAATAGCTTAATGATGATTTGGTTATATTTTAATTATTTTTATCTCAAAAATTATTAAACCTCCTTGACATCTCAATACAACGTTAATACTTCATCTTCCAACTCATTATTTGCAACCCTATTATAGGTAGTTATTCTCAATCCCTTTATACAAATAGGGGATATGTTTAAGAGGTCAAAACATAAACATCACAATTTTAATGAGATTAAAGGTCTATATTTGTCATATCATACTAGATTTTCCCATTAATTCTTGGATTTTTATTTAATCAACTCTCAAAATGTCAAAAGGTGATCATTCCTTCCATTCCCTGTAGACAACACTAAAAACCATTAGTGTATTTATTGGCAATTTTGGAGGTCTCAATGACCACCTTCCTCCTATATTTTTGACCTAAAATTTGGCATAGATATAATATGTGGATATGGATACTCATTAAATCAATTAGGATCATTTAAAAATTATTTGGCTATGATAAGCATAATCTCCAAAAATCTTAGAAACCTCTATTTAGTCCATTTAAGGACTAAGAGACCAAAATCATAGTCAATTTATCTTGACCTCTCAAAACACCTTTGATCCTTCTCCATCAAGATTAAACCTCTCCAAAGGTCACTCCAAGTGAATCTAAAGGCTTGAGACCATTGTGAAGTTTGTTTCCCAATCATGATGATGTCAGCAGGGGCCTTCAATGGAGGTTTGACTATAATATATAGGCAAGAGTAGGAAAGAGCAAAAGTGTACAAGGTTAAGATTCTCCAAACACCTCTAATGAATTTGATAGCATTAAATTAAAAAACCCTAATTAACAACATGTGAAATCAAGTTAAGAAACACCTTCAATGATACTTGTAGGTTGTCATTATCTTAGTGAGGGCTGGCAGTGAGGAAGGGCTACACATTTGAGGATGGCTATGACATTGTATGAGTTGAAAACTAGTTCCAAACTTTTTAAAATAACACTCAAGGATCTAAACCTTTAATATATCATCATATTCTTCCATCCCACATGGAAAATCTTTTTCAAAACACCTGAAGCAACTGCAAGTGAAAGAAAACTAATTTGGAGCACCTACAAGCCTAGAAGAAGATTTTCTTAGACATTAAGCTTTCCAAAACAATAAGAATCATGGGGATGTCTTGAAAAAAATGTAATAACACATACACCACATAAACCCATAAATCCAAAGAAATAAAACTAGAAACATGTTTAAAAGGAGACACCCTCATGGTTAAACATGCATAAAAAGCTACTTGGAGTGTTAGACATTGTTCATAAAAGAGGAGCCACAAAATTGAAAGTTTTTATTATGAAAATTACGTGCACTCAGTAAAATCCACCCCCATAATCACTCCTACCAACTCCATCTATACCATCCACACCAAGTCCTTGAATTTGACCCTTCTTTGCTTACCAAGAGAAAATGGGGTAAAATAAGTTAGAAATGATCCTTTTGACATTAGTTTTGAAAACCAAACATGGAAATGGCCTTTGGGGAGGTGAAGAGTCACACCACCATGTTTTTAGCTACAAGTTCACTTGATAAGTTTGTACAAGTGCTACAAATGGGCTTATTTTCAAGGGAAAATTATCATTTATTACATATATATAAATTTTAACTACCACCTAACTGATATTAACATAATTTGACCTTCTCCAAATTCTCATCCACCTTGGTGACAAATATTTCAACTTGAAAGTCCTCAAAATTCATTTAATTGGGCTAAAAAGGTGGCCAAATGACCCTTTTTGCACATGAGACCTAGCAAGTGACTAATTTATGGCTTGAAAACACCTTGAAACCTATAAAAAAACCATTTTAGGACATTTAAAAAATAAATTGAGACTTTGATTAAGTTTAACCATGGTTGACCAACATTGACTTTGGTTGACTAGGTTAGTACAAGGGTGGTGAGCTTCAATAGGGACTAAGGGAAGGGTAAGTGAGACATATGGACAATAGGAGACCCCATAAGACACATAAAACTTTCTTTAAAAGTTCAAAATAATAGGGGTTGACCCAAATTTGACTTGGGGTCAAATTTACTCAATGGGTACATTATATAGTGAGGAAATAGGTCACCCAAAAAGGTAATTAACTCAATTAAAAATTATAAAATGAATTAAATTATATTTCCCTTAATGATATATTATTAGCCTAATAAAAATAATTAGACCATGTAGATAAACCCACATAGTGGGAAAAATACTACACTAACACCCCCTCTTAAGCATAGCTTAGTTGGATAGAAAAATTGGGTCCCGACATAGAGGCCTAATGAGGTACCCAAGTACATAGAGATGATCCCCAAAGGAGGAGGAAGACAAATCTACCCTATCCCCAAGAATAGCCTGTAAATGAAAATACTTGCTCTTAGTGAAGGGTTTGGTGAATATAATAAAAAATTTCTCCATTATCTAGATGTAGTGAACATCAATGACTTATTCATGGATGAGTTTCCAAATGAAAAACATGTGAATATTGATATGCTTGGTCTATTGATGAAAGACCAAATTATTAAAAATATATATTGTGCTTTGGTTATAGTATAATATGATTGTTGGTCTCAAAACTAGATGCCAAACTCAGTGAGAATCCCTTAAAGACAAATATCCTTAGTGGAAACATTAATATGTCCTATGTAATTTACCTCAATAGAATATAAAAAAATATCATTTGGCTTCTTTCTTGATCAACTAATCAGACCTAAATTGAGTTAAAAATTATTAGTTGAAGTAGACTAATGACTATGAATATAGATAGCCCAATCTAAATCTATATATCCAATTAGTTAGATGTTGATTCTTGTTCTATAGTGAATCTTGAAACTATGAGTACTCTGAATATAGTGGAAAATCTACTTAGCTATTTTCTAATGTAACTCATGTGGTTCCTGTATAAATCTAGAGACCTACCTAATACATATAAAATATTAGGTCTATTATTTATAAGGTATATGAAACTACCAACAAGTTGTCAATAAGAAGTAACATTAACTAAAGGAGATGGACAATCAACCTCAAGCATCACATAAGATGGAAAAGAATTTTGAGCTAGTTTATATTTAACCATGTTATATAACATAATCAAATCAAGAACATAATTGGATTGTGTAATAGTGATCCCATATTGAGACTAATAAATTTTAATTTAGAGGAAGTAGAGAAATAAGCCCAAGTTAGTCATTGAGAACTTGTTAAACAATGAAATTTTCACTACTATGATGGTGGATGAAGAACTCCCTATGATCAATAGGTCATTTATGTAGAGAACCATAATAAATCATGAATCATAATTCCATAAAATGTATGAATTAATATCACAATGGAATCTAATGAACCCAATCTAAAGAATAAAGGAGTCCATTTTTTCATACTAAGCTCTAAGAGCTTGTTTAAGTCCATATATAGATTTTTGAAGTTTGAAAACTAAGGAGGAATCTCCCATAAATCCTTATGGTTGATACATGTATATTTATTCCTTGAGGTCACCTTGAATAAATGCACTCCTCACATCCATCTTATGAACATCCTAATGACATGCTATAAAAATGGTGATAATGAATCAAATTGAGTTCATTTTGGCAACTAGGGCAAATGTCTTAGCATAGTTAATGCTACTTACATGAGAAAAACCCTTTGATACAAAACATGATGTTTAAATGTCTATGAACCCATTTACTACATATTTTATTTGATACATACACCTACATCAAAAAAAATTATTCTCTTAGGAAGAGGGACTAAATACCAAGTGTTGTTACTCAGCAAGGAATCATATTCCTCTTTTATAGTAGTATCCCACTCAGGAGTGTTTCATACCTTACAAAATGATTGTAGATAAAAAATAGATGTAATGAAATCATGTGGAGCATTATAAAATTGTTAATGAGTTTTTCTTATGTCTAATGGATCTCCAACCCATTAGCCACCACTTTATAGTGTCTATCTAGCCCAAAGACAACTAGTTCTTGGAGATTTAGGAGCAGATTACTCATCCTCTAAATTTATTCTAGGATAAATAGGAGGGGAATACTCATCACTACACTCATAATCATAACTATAATAATAATATGGGTAATCATGAAGTTACTAAGGTGGATTTGAATCATTAGAACTATCATCAAATCCCAATGTGTCTAAGGAAGAGGTAGGAGTGTCCTATGTAGATTCTTGATGACCCTCTTGAAAGTGAACACTCATCTCAACAAAAAAATCATGAGTGAAAGGATGGATAATCCTATATCCCTTAACACCCTTAGGATATCTAGTGAAGATGGCTAATTCTGATGTTTCATTTCCTTACATTTCTTCTTCAGAATATAAGCCATAGTAGGAGATCAAAACACTTAAAACTTATTTATTTTGTGTTTAAACCACTCTAAGATTAAAAATAGTGACTCAATTTAATGATTTATGAGGAACATAGTTTTGGATATGACACACATAATTGATGGCCTTCACCCACTACTAAGGTACAAAGGACTTAGAGTGTAGCATAAAATTGGCCATTTCCTTTAAGGACCTCTTATTTCACTCTAAAACACCATTATACTAAGGATTGTATGGAATTGTATGTTTTAGTTTAATCCCCTTTGATGTAAATTTTTTATCAAAATACTTACTGATATACTCACCACCATTATCAGTGTGTAAAATGTTGATGCCTTTACCTAACTCTTTTTATAAAAGAACATTGAAGTATTAAAATTAATCAAACACATCTAATTTATGTTTAAACAAATACACCCAAGTATGCCTTGAAAAGGCATCGATGAAATTGAGCATGTATTTATTCCTATTGAAGGAAAGTTTTGGAAATAGAATAGTAATGTCATTGCGGACAATATCCAATATCTATTTAGCTCTTCATGATTTTTCTTTGTCATACTTCTCCTCATGTTGATTATAAATTATGTAACCTTGGAAAAATCTATCATAAAACATGACTCGTGGCAATCCTAAAACCTTGTCATGATGATTGAGTTGATTTAGGTAGTGATAGTTGAGATGGCTAAATAGCTCATGCCATAGTTTACTTACCCCATCTGAATGAGTGAACAATGAAATAGAGGGTTGATAAGGATAAAAATGTGAGAAAGTATACAATCATGATTAGTGATCTATTTTCCAAAATGCAACAATGGATTCAATATCTACTTTCCTAAAAACCACTAAAATGGGTGTGTACTCAAATTTCTTGCTCAAACCAATGTCAATGATTTGATAAACAAATAGGAGATTGGAGGATAAAGAGGGAACATATAAAACATCATGAAATGTTACATCATTAACTTCAATAGATCCATTCTCACTAATTTGTATAGAAGTATTCTCACCCAAAAATATGGAAGGCATATAAGAAGACTCTAAGGATGAGAACATGTCCTACCATTAAGCATGTAGTGTGATGCACTAGAATCAATAACCCATGTGGAAGGATAGGATACAATTGCAAAAAGTGCTTTCCCCTTTTTACTATGTTTATCCTTAGAAGACTCATGTGATAATAAACTCTGATTAGAAGACTCAGGGACATTGATGTTGTGCTTCTCAAGAATCTTAGTCAATTGGTCAATCTACTTCATCATGCATTTGGATTAATCATGCCCAAATTTTTTTGTAATAGTAGTATGTGAGTCACTCTTTCTTGGGTTTCTTGTCTAAAGAGGATAATTATTTTTATGTTTTAGAATTAGCATCATAATTCTAACCCTTTATTTGTTTTGGGTCATTCTTATTTTTTTTATTCTCCTTATTTCTAGAAGCCTTCTTTTTATCATGACTCACAATTAAGGAATGTGATTTAGGTGACTTAAATGTACCCATTTGAATGAGCTTGTCTTACTCTTGAGTCAATTCAACACCAAAATCATCTAAGGATAACATGGTCTATGTAGCTCCAAAGGAACATGGTTAGTGGCATAAAAGGTAGAATTGAAGATAAAATAATCAAATATTAACTAGGAAAGAATGGAAAGAATCAATCGATCAAACTTTTTGTCAATGCCACATAGTTTTAACTACAACTTGAGTGATTTGAATTTTGTGAAGAAATAGTGTACCACATAAAAAATTCCTAGGCTCAAACTGATGAGCTCATTCTCCAAATCATGACCTCTCATTATGTCCTATTTCCCATAGAGTTTTTCCAATATGGTCTAAAATTTATTATGTTTTAGCATTAGCATCATATTTCTAACCCTTTATTTGTTTTGGGTCATTATTATTTTTTTTATTATCCTTATTTCTAGAAGCCTTATTTTTATCATGAATCACAATTAAGGAATGTGATTTAGGTGACTTCAATGTACCCATTTGAATGAGCTTGTCTTACTCTCGAGTCAAGTCAACACCAAAATCATCTAAGGATAGCATGGTCTATGTAGCTCCAAGGGAACATGGTTGGTGGCATAAAAGGTAGAAATGAAGATAGAATAATCAAATATTAACTAGGAAAGAATGGAAAGAATCAATCTATCAAACTTTTTGTCAATGACACATAGTTTTAACTACAACTTAAGTGATTTGAATTTTGTAAAGAAATAGTGTACCACATAAAAAATTCCTAGGCTCAAATTGATGAGCTCATTCTCCAAATCATGACCTCTCATTATGTCCTATTTCCCATAGATTTTTTCCAATATGGTTTAAAATTCATTAGGAGTACTAGCAAATTTAATATGAAATAGTAGGTTAGAGACATAAACAGGCATAAATGACTATAGGCTTCATCACTTCTATTGTACTAGTTTACCTTATCTATCTTAGGTGTAAGTTATTTTATGTACCCATAGTGATTTATTTTAAGCCTTTACTCATTAAGAGGATTTTCACTTTGAATTTATACTCATGATATTTTAATAGTGTAATAATAAGAACAAAACTTAGATCCATGGTGAAAAAGAAGTATGAGATGAACTACGTGTATTGTAATACTAGGAATATGCAACCCCATAAATATATAGAGATTTAAATTTATAAGGAATGAGAATATTACCAATGTATAGATCTCAAATTAAATTTCATTTAAAAAATTTCACCTCAAAAGGATAAATAAGCTTAACAATATGTGCATTTCAATCTATGGATGTCAAGTGTAATCTCCACTTTGTAAAATTTGATTTTTTTTGGGTGTGAAAAAGGTCATTTGAAAATTATTGGACTCAACTTCCTAAAAAAACAATTTATTCACTTTTGGATAAAATGTTAAGTAATTTTGGATTGGAAGTGACCAAGGGCTTAACTCCCATGTGACCATGGGATAAAACCTATTTTGAGTGCTCTTCCCTTTCACTTTAATTGATGTGATTAATGTACGAGTGACATAATCCAAAAATGCCTCTCTTTTTAAAATGAATATTATCAATTTTTACTATATTAAATTGGTGGTCTTTAGGACATCATAGATAAGTGGAGAAGGTGGGTGGACCTAGGGGTATGTTTAGATAAGTGGCAGAATCTGATAAGTGTCTAAATAGTCATCAAAACCTAGGGTGTGTTCACATAGGTGTTGAAACTTGATAGGTGTTTGATCAAGATTCAGAACCTGGTAGGTGTTCGAGTAGGCATCAAAACCTAAAAGGTGTTTTAATAGGCATGATAACTTGATCGGTGTTTTAATGAACCTGATAGGGGTTTGAGTAGGTATCAAAACCTAACAAGTGTTTGTATAAGGGTCAAAACCTGATAGATGATCATATAGGGCTCAAAACTTAATGATTGATTTTTTAGGGGGTGAAATTTGATGAGAGTGCATGAAACCACTCAAATGTATGCTAAGACTTGTTTATCTGATGACAAAATTTTTCCAACTATAAAAAATGCCTGTGAGGGTAGAAATTCTACCAATTGGAAAAACGTCTAAAAATGTAGATTTTATACAACTTATCTAAAATATGATAGAGACCCATTTAGTTTCTTAACAAACTTAGAAAAACCCATAAATGGTTTTTACTCAAAGTCACTTAAAAGTACATATTTTTATAAAATTTTAAAAATGGCCTTGAAACCCTCCAAAAAATTGTCAAAATAGACTATCATGAAACTAGGTCATGCTTATAACCATTCATAGGGTTTTTCCATATTAAAAATTCAACTATGTTATTTTTTTTCAATTAGAGACTCCAAGTATGTATATTTGCATGGATTTTCAAGAAACCTCACCAAATCCTAGAAAAATGGAATCAATAAAAATTTGCAACAAGAATGCAAGATATCATAATAAAATAAATGGATTCATCTACCAGCATAAATCTAATACCATGTCAGAGTGGGACATAATAGAGGATTAACTAGATAGGGATGAATTCACGAAGTTGAATTTTTATGGAGTAATGAAATATGAAAAACAACACACAAGAGGAAGAAACTTGTCTTCACAACAAAAAGTTGTATTAACATTAATTCATTAGCCAAAAATTAAATGGGAAGGTAAAATATATAGTGAGGAATTAGGTCACCCAAAAATTTAATTAACTCAACTCATAATTAAAAAATGACTTAAAATATATTTTCCCTAATGACCTATTATTAACCTAAGAAAGCTAATTAGACCATGTAAGTAAAACTACATAGTGGGAAAAATCCTACACTAACACACCCTTTGTACCAATTTTGAGGGTGGGATAGTCCTACAACCACCTTGATAAAATATAAGGTAGTTAGTCTAAGATTAAAATAAGTAATCAAATACTCAATATATAAAAGTATCAATAAATTGTTGTAATGCAAATAAATTTGAAAATAAATCATAGTCAAACATGGTCATAGTACATTTATAGCATATGAATATGTTATTTAATATAAATGAACATGAAAATAACAATATGACTTCCAATTATAAATTATGAATATCTAGATCAAACATGAAAATCAAAACTACAATTCATTAGTTTCACATCTCCTACTAATACTTAAGTAGTTTTTACAGAGTAGGGTAGGATGTAACATATTTCCTCATAAAATAGGTCATCATCCTAATGAATTATATTTAAAACAATATTATAGTTAATAATTAATAATATTCAATAGAAAAATCATTTAATAAATGAGGAAATAACATCAATAATTTTTCATAATCTTCCCATGTAACACTATCCTTAGAATATTGGTCCCATTAGAACTTGCATTGTGAAACTTATCTGTTACATAAGTTAAGCTTGTGAGTATCAAATATTATGATTAATTATAATGTGACCACCATTTTATCTTGAACATGTAATGTATTCTAGTCCAAAACATGTGAATGATCAACAATATACTTCTTAAGATAAGATACATGAAAAATATTATGCATTTGAGCTAAAGTTGGTGGAAAAGAAAGTCTATATGCTATATTATTAATCACTTATATAAGCTTGAAGGGTCCCACATATGTAGATGACGATTTTACTAATTTCCCAAACTTAATAATTCTCTTTTGGGATTTGACTCAAAAAGAATTCATCTCCAACTGAGAATTACCTTATCGTTCTTTTTATACCAGCATAACTTTTCTTCTTATCATTAGCTTCAATGATTATTTTTCTTATTAACTTTATTTTTTATTCCATTTACACAAGCATATCAAGTCCAAAAGTCACTATATCTTCTAGTTTATCCTAGTTGATTGGTATTCTACACCTTCTACCATATAATGCCTCAAAAAAATCCATTTTCAATGTTGATTGGAATGAGTTGTTATAGGCAAACTCAACCAATGGTAGATATTTATAATATTTATATTTATGGTCCATGAAATATATCCTTAAAATATCATCCAAAACTTTATTTACTCTCTCTATTTACCAATCCATTTCTAGATGGTAAGTTGTATTAAAGTTCAACTAGGTACCAAAAGCTAAATTTATAGTTTATAAAAATCTAGAGATCATCCTAGGGTCTTTGTCTAAAATGATATTTTATAAAATCCCGTGAAATTTATATACATTTTTTACAAACCTTTTTGTGGGCATGGTGAATCATCAATTAGATTACCTAGGATAAAGTGAGATACTTTGGTAAGTTTATCCATAACAACCAAAATATTGTCATGACAATTTATGGACATAGGCAATCCTTGGACATAATCCATGCTAATAACTTGCCACTTCCATTTTGGTATGGAATGTGGGTACAAAAACACAACATGGTACACATGCTTAACCTTAACTCACTGACATTTTAAGCATTTAGACACAAAGTCTACCATATCCTTTTTAATTCCCTTCTAGAAATACAATGGTCTTAATTTTGATAATAGTTTATTCACTCCATGATGTCTTGAATATGGAGCATTATGTAATTAATTTATCACAATATTCCTCAAATTTTACCTATTAGGTATATATATTATACCATTATATCTCAAAATCCCATCATTCTCAAATCGAAATCCATGGTATTTATTATCTTGAGAATTCTCAACTAATGATTTCTTTACCTATTCATTGAAATCATCTCTGGGTGATAATTTGATTACTTGGTCTATGAAAGTATTCCTTATAGTTTCTAATGTTGAAATGTACCTTACAAGACTAAGGGCATATGAAATTATATTCTCTTTTCTTTTAATTTAGTTAATGTCAAAATTGTAGTCTGACAGAAATTATAACCACTTCCTCTAATGAGCATTAAGGTTAGGTCATGTAAATATATATTTGAGTCCCAAATTATTAGTTTTAAGATCAAAAGCCTTTCCCAAAAAAAATTCTTCCATACTTTTAAATCATGAACTATGGTAGATAATTATAGGTTATGAGGAACATAATTTACCTCATAAAACTTCAATTTACTTGATTTGTAGGATACAACTAAACCATCCTACATAATAACTCCTAAACTATCCCCTAATGCATCTATTATAACTATAAAAAGATCATTTGGATCCAAAATACACAACAGTGGTGCTAAAGTGAGCCTCATTTTTAGAACCTAAAAGGTTTCTTCACTCTTATTAAACTAAACAAAATACTACTCTTTCCACTGATATCTTAGAGAAATTTGCCACATATTTTTTATAGTACCCTAATAAACCCATGAAACTATGCACTTCATGAATAATTTTATGTGTTGGATATTCCATAATGAATCTAATCTTGGTTGGATCTATAGAAATTACTTATACAAAGATAATTTTTCACAAGTATTGCACTCTTATTTTAAATAAGGCACACTTAGACAATTTTATATAGAGTATATACTTCTACAATACTTACAAAACCAAACAAAAATACTCAACATACTCCACTTCACTTTTAAAATAGATGAGAATATCATCAAGGAAGGATAGCACAAACTAATTAAGGTAATCTCTGAACACACTATTCATGAGGTTTATGAATTCTATAGGTTCATTCATTAGTTCAAAATGAATTGATATAAAATTATAATGTTTTTAATGAGTCCTAAAATATATTATTAGAATTTATTCCTCTCTAATTCTCAATTTATGGTACCTAACATGAAGTTCAAACTTTGAAAGGACTGTTTCACTATGAATTTGATCAAAAATATCATCAATGAGAGGTAAAGGATACCTATTCTTGATTTTTTCCTTATTTAGCATTCGGTAGGCAATTCACAGATGAAGGGTTTCATCCTTATTTTTGATAAATACTACAAGTAAAACCCATGGTGAAACACTTGGTTAAATCAACCCTATGGCCAACATATCCTAAAGTTAGGATTTTAACTTGATTAACTCAGTTGTTGTCATTCTATAGGGAGCCTTATACTATGGTTATGACCCTAGAATGATATCAACGTTGAATTCAAATTCCCTCTTTAGAGGTAGAACCATTAATTCCTATGT
>JARHVA010002979.1:1967500-2240767 GCA_037957365.1 Torreya grandis
CTAAGGAAATTTAAGAAGGATGCTAAAGGCGTGAATTCCTTCAAAAATTTTGTCTGAAGAAATTTGACAAGATAAAAGCCCAAAGGGTAGGTGCCCTTTTAGAGGACACTTGACCATCAAAAAAGACCTTCTAATTTTTCCAAAGGGTCACTTTCCCTTCAAAAAAGTCCATTTGAAAAAATGCTAAAGGAATTACCAAAGGGGATGATAGGCCCATAGATGTCAATTTTAAGGTAATAAGCTACCCATTGGTTTTCAAATATCTAGTGACAGGCTCATGAACGTCAAATTCAAGGTAGAAAAAGAGTCATTAGTTAAAAATGGTGATAGGCTTGTGGACATCAATTTTATGATGATAAGATATCCGTTGATTTTTAAATGTTTGTTGATAGGCCTATGAACGTCAAATTTAAGAAGATGGGTTAGCCATCGGAGAAAGGCCAAAGAACAATTATTTTAGAAAAAATGTTTGAAAGAATTATTTCAAACATTTTATCTGAAAGAATTTAAGAGCACGGACCCTAAGTGTCATTAAAGGTGGGTGTCAAAGTGGTAAGCATAAAGGAAAATTTCCTTTGAATAAAATGTTTAAAGGAATTCAAAGGCTTGAAAGCCCATAGGTAGACTCAGTAACCTGTAAAGGAAGGAGCTTGAGAGGAAAAAAGGGATAACCCTGAGAGTTTGAATTGCCAAGAAAAAGACAAGAAATAATAAGAAAAGATAAAAGTAGAGTGGGTAATATAGAACATGTCCATGTACATATAAGACAAACATTTGGAATGTTCTAGGTGACACAACCAACCAAGCATAGGAATGAACTAGACTAGTCTAGGTGGCATAGGAGACATTTTTAGAAGAAGTAAATGCTTAAAAATGGAATAGTATCCACAAATATCCATTAAGAGGGTTGTGTGAGTTTTAAAGAAGATGGCCTAATTTTCCTTGTGTTTGACATTAATGAATAGCCATTAAGGGGAGTTATGGGAGCATTCAAGGAACAGGCATGGGTCTGAACATGGTGAGAGGTGGCCTTGTCATTCAAGGAGCAAGCAACCCATGCTTTATAAGGAGTGTTTAATGTAGCCTGGGTAGCAAAGTCAATATCTGGGACACCTACAACATGGCTCTCATAGGCACATTTATGGGAAGATGATAACAACATGGGTGAATTCCTCTTTCCAAGGTTTTTAATGTAGTATGGGCCACTTGCTCTTGAAAGGGTCAAAGGTCTTTCTCTAATATATATATATATATATATATATATATATATATATATATATATATATATATATATATATATAATATATATATATATATATATATTTTAACCACTTATCTTTGAAGGGGGATCTCTCATTTTTTTTGTATGGTGAAGCCCTGAAAAAATTTTGCCTTTAATCAAAAGAATCATTTTACCTCCATCTGATTCTTTACACTTTTGCATATCTCTATGTATTGCCTTATGTTTAGTCATTTATTTTAATGCTTTCATAAGTCAATGCCAGTCTATCTAGTGTATCCAAGATTTTATTCTATAGGTTAACAAGAAGCATCTAGGTTGAAGTATAAGTGCAGGTGAGCAACCATCCAACACTGTGACTCTAGATCACCTATAGTAGGTTCCTTTTCATTATACCTACATCAAACCCCATGTTAAAACATTGATGCATTCTAGTCTCTTGTTCAAATTAAGTTTCTATTCATTCTTTTTTATATAAAGCATAGATAAAAAATGAGTAGATCAATCAATTTTGGTGCATCACCATTTCAGTTATTTTTTCTTTTAATAGTATCCTTCTCTCTTTTCACCCCCCCCCCTCATTGTTAGTAGTAGAAATTTAAGACTTTAAGGTGCATCAAGGGGAGCTAGCCCCTAATCTAGAGATTCACTCCTTATTTTTTCTACCCATAGTAAGAGGAATGTCTTCATTGTGCCACGTGAAATAAAGGAGCTAAGTTTCCTTTCAAAGGGTACAATCTACAGTGTCAACAATTTTTGTCACACCTAGTGGGAAAAATTTTATGTCCTGTGAAGTTTCAGGATTGGGCCTAGTCCTATTACTATAAAAAGTCTAAAGTAAAGAACTATAATCCAACATCTAGCGAATCCATTTTAAGAACTTAGTCTTTGGTTAGTGATAAGCCTAGCATCCCATGCCTAAGGTCACCATAAGATCTTCTAAGGGTGTTCCTTTTGAATTTGTTGAGCTACCTTTGAAATAAGAAAAGAGGATAAGGTTTGAAATGACTCATCCTTACATAGAAAACTACTTTCCCAGACTTGCCATAAAATAAACCTACACAAGGAGACCCCGGTTGAAACCTATCTCAGCCATGGCTTTGCCTTTTATGGCCTTCAATGGTCAGAGTCCTTTGAACCTTCTATAATATGACCCAATTTTAGGGACATCCCTTAAGAGTATTCCTCCCTTTAGTGGAGAGGGTCCAATCACTGCTATTGAGCATATCAAAAACATTGCCAACCTTTGCAATATCCATAATGTCACTGAAGATAACATAGCCATCAGGTTACTGGACTTATCCTTTAAAGGTAAAGTTTTGGACTGGTATGGGACCTTGCCTATGAATTTAGTTGGCTCATGGAATGAATTAGGCACCCTCATAAACAATAAGTTTGGAGAGAAGAGTGACCATTTATCTCTAGCTGAGCAATTAACCAGTATGAAAAGAGCTCCGCATGAATTTATGCAAGATTTTAACACTAGGTTCCAAAAGACTTGGGACATAATCACCATTCTAGTGAGGCCAAACCCAAGCTATGATTTCCTATACTACTTAAAGTCTTTGAATAGAGACATTTCTATCATGATACAATCCATGGGTAGATAAGTTTTACCTATTTCTTATGAAATAGCCATAGCTGCTAAAAATTATTTGGTGTAAGCAAGAAAGATAACTCTTAAACCCCATATGCCACTCTTTCCTAATTTATAGTCCTTAGTTTAACCTATTTCACCCACTTTAGCTCCTCTACATAGTGTATAAAGGCTAGATACTACCCCTACAAATGACCTCCATGAGGTTAAGAGCCTATTGTAGAGTGTTACCAATGAATTAGTTACCCTTAAGAGGCAGCAAGCTCAGAGTTATTAGCCAAATAAAGGATACTAATAGTTTTTATAGATGAATAGACCTCTTTTTTAGAATTATAATCAAAGGTAAGGTCAAATTACTCAAGTCAAGCTTTATCAGAGTTATAATCCAAATGCCCCTTCATCATCCAAGGCTCTTGTTCCCACTCAAAATAATTTGGTATAGGAACAACCTAATTTTCCACCCCTAGGGTATGGTCAAGAACATGTCACTTATGTTAATGAGCTACCAAATCAATGTATACACACACACAAGGTGATTAGATAGCCTAATTCTGAAGTTTTGAGGCATCAATGCAATTTTGGATGGATAGCAAATAGGCTCAATCTAATTCTACTCTTATGAATCACTTAAAAGGGGAGTTTTATGCAATCCATTATGTGAGGACCATAAATAATTAGGATGATTACATTTCAGCCAACACTAGGTCTAAGAAGAGAGATATGGAGGAAGCTCAAGTAGCTACTCAAAAATCTATGGCATCTTTTTCATCACAAGTGAACTATAAATTTCCTAATTATAGACCACTAATTGCAGCTTTGACTCCTTGGGTTACACATCAAGTTGAAAATGCCCTCAAAGAGAACTCAAAAGGGAGTAACCCTCCAATCAATATGGTGGACCAAATGAAGAAGCTTCACATGAATATCTCATTATGTGATTCTTTAGTAATGCCAGGATAAAAGGATATACTCTAAAAGGAATTACATGGGCTAAATGAGTAAGCTATCCTAGTAAAGGTTGATAATGTGTTGATTGTGAATAGGGCTCCTCCCATCATAGGTCAAGAAAATAAGGATGAAAAAGTCCCTCCTTTATATCTATCCTTTATTATTAGATATTTCTTGGTCCATAATTGCATCATTGATAGTGGATCAATCACCTTAGTAATGCCCAAATGCATAGCTGACAAGTTAGGACTCAAATATGAGTAAATGACCAAGGGAGTTCTGCAATTGGATGGATCACCAGCTAAGACATTGGGAGCGATAAGGGGCTTGAATATAACTCTCCATGCCTATCCAACCTTCTATGTTCCCCATGACATGGTAGTGGTGGATGTTCCCCCTTACTTCACTCTTAGCTTATCTAGGGATTTCATGTCCAAGATAGGTGGGTACTTAGTAATAAATTGGTCTTACATGGTTTTTAAGACCAAATATGGAACCAAAGTGAAGATTGAATTAGAACATATCCACAAAGATCACCTAGATCCATACTCACTCAAGGTAGTAAATGTCAACTATGCCATCATTGATGAAGAAGAACTCCAGGTAGACCAATCCCCACCATCTTCCCTTGAAAAAGTTGCTGATCTAATCCTAGATGAATGGGGAAATGAAAAATTTGAACATGATCCTTACAAGTTCGTTGAAGAGGCAGATCTTGGATTTTACTTCATGCATGAAAAAGGTACTTTCATGCCAAATTTGATTAAGGAAAATCAAGAGAGTTGTGGTTTGTGGCAACTTTTCTTCGACGGATCTAGGAGCAAGTTGGGAGCTGGTGGTGGAACAATGTTGGTTTCACCTAAAAAGGAAAAATAATTCTCAAATTTTAGGTTCCAATTCTCCTACACTTGCAATGTATTAGAATATGAATCTCTTGTTCATGGTTTAGAGTGGGCAAGAAAAAGAGGAATCAAAGAATTGCAAGTTTTTGGAGACAAGAAGTTAATTATAAATGAGGTGATGACCAATAATTCCTTGCTCAAGTCTTACAAGCATAGGGTGTGGGACCTAATATAGAGTTTCACTACTTTCAACATAATTTCCATCCCAAAGGAACACAACAAGCATTTAGATAGACAAGCAGTAGTTGGTGCTCAATTTGACATTCCTAAGGGAATAAGTCAGGACAATAATTAACACCATTTAAAGGTGATAATAAGACCCTCCATACCTAAAAATGTCACCAATTGGTATGTGTTTGATAGTGACCAATAGATATCACTTTTATCATAAGAGGAGGCTGAGTTCACTTTTAGTAATCAATCCAAGCTACAGTAGTAGTATGATGGCCAGATTGTTCAGTTGAAGAAAAATAGACTTCCTAAGGGTTTGGTCACTCTTGAGAGCATCTTAAATGAGGATGACCAACTCAAATATGACAAATAAAGCATCAAAACTAAGAAAGAAAACTACAAGAGGGTCAAAATATTCAAGGATAGGCTATTTGCACTTGGGAAGGTATGTACAAATGAGGAAAGGCATTCTTTCATTTTGTTATGCCAAGAGTTTGCTAATGTCTTTGCTTGGGAATATGGTGATTTAAAAGGTTTGATCCAAGCTTGGCCTAACATGAAATTGAGTTGGAAGAATGTGCCAAACCCATCAATAAAAAATAGAGACCAATCAACCCAAGGATTGAACCTCTCATGAGGAAGGAACTCACCAAGTTGATTGAGTCTAGCATCATTTTTCCTATCAAACACTCTTTTTGGCTAGCCAATTTGGCCCCTGTTAGGAAGAAGAATGGGGAGATCAGATTGTGTGTTGATTTTAGAGACCTAAATAGAGTCTTATTAAGAGATCACTATCCCCTCCCAAGTATGGATCAAGTTCTCTAGATGGTGACAGGTAGTGAATGATTTTCCCCTGGATGGGTACTCTAGATATAATCAAATTTTGGTGCAATACTATGACTAGTACAAGATATCCTTCACCACCAAGTGGGGAACTTTCACCTATAGGAAGATGATATTTAGACTATCAAATGTTGGAGCTACTTTCTAATTAACTATGGATATGACCTTCCAAGGTTTGATGAATGACATAGTGCTAGTTTATCTTGATGATGTGACAGTCTTCTCCAAGGAGGTAGGATAACATCTGAAACACCTAAGGAAAATATTTGAGAGGTGTAGAGAGTTTATCATCTCTCTTAACCCTAATAAATGTGTGTTTATTTTCCATGAAGGTAAACTCCTAAGTCATGTCATTTCAAAAAAGGGCTTGACCATTGATCCAGAAAGAGTGCACACCATCTTAGCATTGTCCTTGCCTAATGTTAGAAATATTGTCAGTGATGTCAAAGGTCTAGCATTTTTGGTGATAAAGTCCCCATTGCATTTAATGATGTTTTTAATATTGATATCTTGGCTAATATGTGTTAATATTTATTTAATGTTAATGAATATATTTTTGGTTGCATAAAGTCAAAATAAGGGCCCATAGAGAAGTCAAAGAGTCATGGGGTAAAGATAAAAGAATAATGGGATGCATTTTTCCATGAAGAGTCATCTTGAGGAATTCCAAGAGTCACCAAGTGAAGACAAAAGAGGAAAGGCACAATTTCTCATGAAGGGATACTTTGAGGAATATGAAAAGTCACCAAGATAAAGACAAAAGAGAAAAGGATGCTTTTGCTTATGAAGGGTCACCATATGAATTTTCAAATGCAAGGATACAAAGGGTCATGCAAGTTTGGTGCCATTTTCCATGAGGATTTAAGGGTCACAAAGGGTGAATACCAAAGGTCATTTGGAAAGCTATAAATAAAGGCTTGAGAAGCCATTTGTAATATGGGAGATAGTGTATGATTTGTAATTATTATATCTAGATTAGAAGAGCAGAGGAGAGAGAGGAAAGAGATATTGTAACAAGCTATCATTTGTTGAGATAACAACATTAAGAGATAGTTATGTGGTATACACAAAATGGGTTGGTGCTCCTATGGGTTGGTGCTCAAGAATAGTTATTGTGTTGGTGCTTAGCAAAGAGGTTGGTGCTCTTGTGGGTTGTTGTTCATGAATAGTTGTTGTATTGGTGCTCAACAAAGGGGTTGGTGCTCCTATGGGTTGGTGCTCATGAATAGTTTCTATGTTAGTGCTCAGTAAAGGGGTTGGTTCTCCTATAAGTTGGTGCTTGTGAATATTGTAGTTTGATTTGGTGATCATTCATATACTTGAGATTGTTCTCTGTGGTTTTTCTCACATTTGGTTTCAATATTAAATATGGTGTCTCTCTCTATCTTGTGTGGTGTTTATTATTTTAGTTTTATGCATATCTTAAATGTATGGTTAAGTGAAATTTGATTAAGGGAAATTTTATAAGATTTATGATATACTAATTCATCCCCTCTCTTAGTATATCCCATGATTAACAATTAGTATTAGAGTAGGTTCCTTTTGAAAAAGATTTATAGCTTGAAGGAAGATCAAGAAAGCATGATGGCTTGATGACATGAAGGATTTTATACAAATAAGGCACCTTTGTTTGATGGGATTAATTATGTTTTTTGGAGTATAAGAATGAAGACTTATTTGATGGCCCTTGGATTCGACATATGGCAAGTAGTGGTGGAGGAATATGAAGAGCCATATACACATATAGTTACTCTAGTAGAAAAGAAGGCAAGTGAAAATAATGCTAAAGATTTAAATGTTATTTTATGTGGTTTATGTGAATATGAATTTGTTAAAGTTATGTAATGTAAATATACTAATGAAACTTGGGTAAAAATTGAGAATATTTACAAAGGTGATGGAAAGGTTCAGCAAGCTAGGATTCAAAATTTTAGAAGACAATTTGAGAGTTTAAAGATGGAAGAAGAAGAAGATATAGAAAGTTATCTTTTGTGAGTTGATCAAATAATAAATTAGATTCAAGGTCTTGGAGAAAAGTTATAAGAGTCAATGGTAGTAAAAAAGGTTTTGAGATCTCTACCAATGAGATATGATGCAAAGGTTTCAACAATTGAGGATATGAAGAATTTAGCCAAGCTAAATATGGATGAGATTTATGGTATTCTCATGGCATATGAGATGAAAAGTGAATAAAATAAAACCTCAAAGAGAGAAGTAGTGTTCAAGACATCAAAGAAAGAGAAAGCTAAGATTCAAGAATCAAGTAATAGTTCTAATGATGATGAAGATGACAACGGAGCTCTTTTCATTCACAATTTGAAAAGGGGAACAGGTGAATATCAAGGAAAATTAACTTTTAAATGATTTAATTATGAAAAGATTAAACATTTTTTAGCTAAATGCCCAAATAAGGGTAATTATGATAATGAATAAGGAAAGTCTACATACAAGAAGAATTTCAAAGGTAAATTCAAGAAGGGATTTGAGAAGAAGAGTTTATATCTAAAGATCCTCGCTCAACCAAAGATAGTAGAGTCAGTGATTTAGAAGAAGAAGAGATTTTATTCATGGCCATATATAAAGATGCCTCTACAAGAAAAAGAATAGATGATCAAGAAGAAGAATAAGATGAAGCTGAAGTGAATATGGAATGAGAACTCATTTGTGCCTTAGAAGAGTTAGAAACTGTTGAAAAGAAGAATCAAAGATTGAAATGCTAGATCGAGATAAATGAAAATGAGTCAAAGGAAATAACTGATGATCTAATAACACACTTTGAAGAAGCTAAAAGGAATGAAAAATATCTAATAACATAGTTTCAAAAAGTAAGAAAAGAATGTGAAAGGTATGTTATTGAAATTGCCTCTTTAAAAGAAGATATTGAGAAAGCAGATAATGATAAAGTAGTTAGTGATTCAAAATTTGAAGATAGTACTAACATGTTGAATAAGATATTAGAAATCCAAAAGGCAGTATCATATAAGATAGGTATTATATTTGAAATGAAAAAGAGCTATGTTGAATCTCTTACAAAATAGGAAATAAAAAGGGAAGAAGTGAAGAATATAGAGGACATCTCAAACAAAGAAGGATGGAGGGAACAAAGCTACAAAAGGCAATTAGGTCAGAGATACATAAACAAGTCCTATTTTTATGGTTACTATTTTTATTGTAATGGATATGGTCATAAGAAATTAGAATGTTAGAAAAGAGCTAACAGTTTCAAAAATAAGGAGAAGGAAAGTCATGTAGAGTCAAGCATAAGCTAAAACTCTTTTGCTCCTCTATCAAGCTTTGATGAAGAGGCCATAATATGTTATAAGTGTAACAACTTTAGACACATAACTTGATACTATAGAATCATGTTTGAGTCAGTCAAGAAGGAATAGAGTTTCAAGGCTCTATTCATTAAAAATAAAGTTCAGATAGGTTCATGGTAAAATAAATAACCTAAAGATTCTATGTTGGTTCAGATAGTTTTGCATGAAAGAAATGAAGATCAGCCATGGTTTGTCGATAGCAGATGTTTGAGGCACATGATAGGAGATAAGAGTAAGTTTATAACTCTAAATAAGATCAATGGTGGCATAGTGAAATTTGGAGATAAAACCACTACCAATATAGTTGAAAAAGGTACTTTAATTTTGGATAATGGTAGAACCAAGACTAAGAATGTATTGTATGTTAAAGGTTTTAAGCATAATCTATTGAGTGTAAGTTAAATATGTGATCAGGGATAAACATTAAATTTTTATGTAGAAGGTTGTGAGAGTAGAGGAAAAGATTCAAATGAGTTGATTTCAAATGCTCAAAGGACATGCAACAATTTATATTATTATCAGATATCTTCTCAAAGGCATGATCAAAGGACACATTCAAAGATCTAGAAGAAGAGTTGAGAGTAATTTATTTTATTTCTTGCCATTAAGGTTCAACATCAGTTGAGGGGGAGATAAGTGTTAGCTCCAGGTAGGCCCTTTTCCATTGATGTCAAAGGGGGAGAATAACAGGTACAGGTACAAGTGCAAAAATAGGTATAGGGAATAGGTACAGGTTGCTATAGTAAGGGGGAGTTACTGTATGTTTTTCAAATGATAGTATGTGTAGGTTTTAGGATGTGGTAGTTTCAAGTTGAGGTTTCCATCAATGACAAAGGGGTATATTATTGGAAATATTGTCATTGATGTCAAAGGTCTAGCATTATTGGTGATAAAGGCCCCATTGCATTTAATGATGTTTTTAATAGTAATATCTTGGCTAATATGTGTTAATATTTATTTAATATTAACAAATATATTTTTGGTTGCATAAAGTCAAAATAAGGGCCCATGGAGAAGTCAAAGAGTCATGGCATAAAGACAAATAAGAATGGGACACATTTTCCTATGAATAGTCATCTTGAGGAATTCCAAGAGTCACCAAGT
Organism: Torreya grandis; assembly: GCA_037957365.1. Lineage (NCBI taxonomy): Eukaryota > Viridiplantae > Streptophyta > Pinopsida > Cupressales > Taxaceae > Torreya > Torreya grandis. The sequence goes on from JARHVA010002979.1 coordinate 1,977,626, forward strand.
GAAGACAAAAGAGGAAGGGCACAATTTCTCATGAAGGGACACTTTGAGGAATATGAAAAGTCACTAAGATAAATACAAAAGAGGAAAGGATGCTTTTACTTATGAAGGGTTACCATATGAATTTTCAAATGCAACGATATGAAGGATCATGCAAATTTGGTACCATTTTCCATGAGGATTGAAGGGTCACAAAGGGTGAAGGCCAAAGGTCATTTGGAGAGCTATAAATAAAGGCTTGAGAAGACATTTGTAATATGGGAGATAGTGTATGATTTGTAATTGTTATATCTAGCTTAGAAGAGTAGAGGAGAGAGAAGAAAGAGATATTGTAATGAGCTATCATTTATTGAGATAACAACATTAAGAGATAGTTGTGTGGTGTACACAAAAGGGGTTGGTACTCATGAATAGTTGTTGTGTTGGTGCTTAATAAAGGGGTTGGTGCTCCTATGGGTTGGTGCTCATGAATAGTTGTTGTGTTGGTGCTCAGTAAAGGGGTTGGTGCTCCCGTGGGTTGGTGCTCATGAATAGTTATTGTGTTGGTGCTCAACAAAGGGGTTGGTGCTCCTGTGGGTTGGTGCTCATGAATAGTTGTTGTGTTGGTGCTCAGCAAAGGGGTTGGTGCTTGTGAATATTGTAGTTTGAGTTGGTGCTCATTCATCTATTTGAGATTGTTTTCCATGGTTTTTCCCACATTGGGTTTCCATGTTAAATTTGGTGTCTCTCTCTATCTTGTGTGGTGTTTATTATTTTAGTTTTATTGCATATCTTAAATTTATGGTTAAGTGGAATTTGATTAAGGGAAATTTTATAAGATTTATGATATAATGATTCACCCCCCCCTCTTAGTATATCCCATGCTTAACACCTAAACACAAAAAGGGCTTGTAAAGCTTCTTTGGCAAAATAAAATTTATTAGAAGATTCATCCCTATTTTTTTTGAACTGGTCAAGCCACTAACTTCCATGCTGAGGAAAGATGAGATGTTCACATGGATATAAAGGAAGAGAGATAGCTTTGAAGGTACCAAATAAGCTATCACCCAGGCTCCCACCCTGACTAGTCTATAATTCTCCAAGGAATTCAATCTCTACACTTTTGACAATGAAGAGGTAATCTCTACTATGTCACTTAAGTGAATGTTCAAAATTTGGAATAACCTCTCACAGTTTTTAGATAGGGCTTAGAGGGATATGAGGTTAGGTACATATATGTTGAGAAGTAAGCACTTGTAGTCATAAGAAGCTTGAAGAAATTTAGGCATATCTTGTCTAATATCAAGATTCACATCATGGTGCAACATCCTTGTGTAAAGTACTTCTTTTTGAGTCGTGACTTGAATAAAAAAGGGTAAGGTGGATCACCAAGGTAATGGAGTAAGATGTGGAGATCAAGACCAAAAAATTAGGTGGATCACCAAGGTAATGGAGTAAGATGTGGAGATCAAGACCAAAAAACTAGTAAGGGGAAGAGGGTTGTGTGAACAACTCACTATAGACCTCAAAGAGTCAAAAGAAGACATTTTGATAATCTATGATGAAGCTATAGTGGAAGTTCCTGCAATCATGAAGAGCTGGGCACAAGACATGGTTCATTTCCTTTGAACTGGTGAGTGTTCACAAGGCCTTAATAGAACTAAGAGGAGATATTTTAGGTTACAATCTCTTCCTTATGTCATAGTTAATGGAGTGTTGTTTAGAAAGGAATTTTTAGGGGTACTCTTGAGATGCATCAATTTAGATTAGGTCAATAGGGTACTATCTAAATTTCATGATGGACCAATTGGTGGTCACTTTGCTCCTAAGCCTATAGCTACAAGGATTATGAGGGTTGGCTAATTTTGGCCCACTTTGTTTATGGACACTCATGCTTGGGTGAGGAGATTGTAGAAATGTGCTTTATTTGATGGAAAATAGTAGTTGGTTGTAATACCTCTGCAACCCATTCAAGTGGAACAGTCATTCATGCAATGGGGTTTGGACTTCATAAGGATGTTCAACCCTCCTTCTAGTACTAGCCAAAAGTGGGTTTTGATTGCTACAAATTATTTCAAGAGATGGGTAGAAGCTATCACTTTGAAGGAAGTCAATGAGAGTGTGGTCTTAGACCTCTATGAAGGCTTAGTGATGAGATTTGGGGTCCTAACTACAATCATTTTGGAAAATGCATTAGCTTTCTTAGGAACAAAGATGAGTGTGTGGGCATTAGGATATGGAATTTATCTTTGTACTTCCTCCAACTACTACCCTAAAGGGAATGGACTAGCTGAGTCCACCAATAAGAACCTGATTAGGATCATTAAAAGGATAATGGAGGAAAATCAAAGGAATTGGCATGCCAAGCTAAAGACAGCCCTGTGGGTAGACATAATCACTCAAAGAAGGGAAGTTGGAAATTAACCATACACACTTTTGTATGGAAGGGAAGCTAAACTTCCTATTTCACTTGAATTACTAGCCTTAGATCTTACCCATCAACTGCAATTGGAGGAGAGTGATAGCATGGAGGTTATATTTTTTGAATTAATGGAGCTTTAAGAGACAAGAGACCAATCCATGGTTTCCATGATGATCCACTAGTAGTAAACAAAAAAACATTTTGATAAGAAGTCCTTGTCAAAAGACTTCTCAGAAGGTGACATTGTCTTGAAATGGGATGAAGACTGAGCTAAACCTAGAAAGCACATGAAGTTTGATGCCTTATAGAGTGGTCCATATGTCATCACCCAATTTAAGAAACATAATACATTCTAACTCTCTAGGTTGGATGGTGAAGAACTACATATTCTATTCAATGGGATATATCTTAAACATTACCACTAACCTTCTCTTATTATGTACATAGTTCCCTATTTTTTCCTCATTTTCTCTAAGTGCTTTTATGCATGTTTATAGTTTTTTAGCCTTGTGTGTGTTTTATTTACCATTTGGGGAAAAATATTCATTGGTTCTTATGTTTTTCAAGGTTATTTACAACCCTTCAAGCTGTATCTTGACTCCATGCCAAATAGACCTTTAAGCCACCAGTCTTCTCAAACATAGCAGGCATGTTTCCCCCATGAATCACTAAATGTGTTGACCAATTTTTGTCTCACAGACCAAAATTGAGCACCCCCTCTTTTCCCTTTCTTTGTAGGGCCTGTTAGTCAATTTATAATGAGTTCACTCCACTATAATCTTATGGTTTTTTCTATAACAGGTCTGTTTCTATAAAAAACCAAGTGTTTTGAGTCTTGCAAGTATTTGGGTTGATTTGGAACTCATTTTGATCCTAGATGTTTACCAGGGCAAACAAATTACCTTGATTAAGCCTTTTATTAGCAAAAATGGGCTAGTTTCAAATGGGTAAAAGTCTTTTATGAAATTCTAAAGGGTAGGTACCCTCATGGAAGGGACTTAGGTAATAAACAATACCTTTGCAATTCTTTCGAAAAGTGACTTAGAGGTTGGGAAGCCCTTGTGAGAGGCAAGAAATCAACAAAATAGACTTTCATAAAAGCCCAAAGGGCCACTTTGAGCTCAAGGTGTCCTTATGGAGGGTAGATGGTCGAAGCAAAAGGCCAAGGTAGAAAGCTGTAAAGGAATATTTCCTTCAAAAAAGTTATAAGCCAAGAAATGGATTTCTTCAGATAAAATGTTCAAATAAAATTCATGAAGAAACCTAAGGAATGAATTTCTTTAGAAAAAATGTCTGAAGGAATTCCTTCAGACATTTTATCTGAAGAAATTCACCAAGGAAATCCAAGAAGGATGCTAAAGGCATGAATTCCTTTAGACTTTTTGTCTGAAGAAATTTGACAAGACAAAAGCCTGAAGGGTAGGTGCCCTTTCAAAAGACACTTGACCATCAAAAAAGACCTAATTTTTTTGAAGGGTCACTTTGCCTTCAGAAAATTCTATTTGCAAAAACGCTGAAGGAATTACCAAAGGGGGATGACAAGCCTATAGATGTCAATTTTAAGATAATAAGCTAGCCATTGGTTTTCAAATATCTAGTGATAGGCCCACAAACGTCAAATTCAAGGTATTGAAAGAGCCATTAGTTTCAAATGGTGATAGGCACGTGGACATCAATTTTATGGTGATAAGATAACCATTAATTTTTAAATGTTTGATGACATGATCATGCACATAAAATTTAAGAAGATGGGTTAGCCATCAGAGAAAGGCCAAAGAATAATTCTTTTAGACAAAATGTCTGAAAGAATTATTTCAAACATTTTATGTGAAGGAATTCAAGAGCATGTGCCCTAAGTGTCATTAAAGGAAAGTGTCAAAGCGACAAGCAAAAAGGAAGATTTCCTTTAGACAAAATGTGTGAAAGAATTCCTTCAGACATTTTGTCCAAAGGAATTAAAAGGCCTGGAAGCCCGAAGGTAAAATTAGTGACCTACCAAGGAAGAAGCCCAAGAGGAAAAAAGGGATATCCCTGAGAGCCTAAATTGCTAGGAAAAAGACAAGAAATAGAAATAAAATAGAAAAATAGAGTGGGTAATCCAAAATGTGGCCATACAAATATAAAACAAACATTTAAAATGTTCCAAGTGACACAGTCAACCAAGCATAGAAATGAACTAGACTAGTCTAGGTGGCATAGGAGGCATCGACAGAAGAAGTAAATGCTTGCAGATGGAATAGTATCCATGAATAACCATTAAGAGGGTTGTATGAGCTTTCAAGAAGACGGCCTAATTTTCCTTGTCTTTGACATTAATGAATAGGAATTAAGGGGAGTTATGGGAGCATTCAAGGAAAAGGCATGGCCTAAAATGTGGTGAGAGGTAGCCTTGTCATTTAAGGAGCAAAGTAACCCATGATTTAGTAGGAGTGTTTAATGTAGCCTGGGTAGCAAAGTCAATATTTAAGACACATATAACATGGCTCTTACAAGTGCATTTATGGGAAGATGATAGCAACATGAGAAAATTCCTCTTGCCAAGGTGTTTAATGTAGTATGGGTTGCTTTCTCCTGAAAGGGTCAAAGGTCTTTCTCCAATTTCTATATATATTGTAACCTCTCAGCTTTGAAGGGGGATCTCTCATTTTTTTCTTGTATGGAAAAGCCCTAACAAAATTTTGCCTTTAATCAAAAGAAGCATTTTACCTCCATCTAATTCTTTACACTTTTGCATATGTCTGTGTATTTCCATATGTTTAGCAATTTATTTTAATGTTTTCATAGGTCGATGCCAGTGTATCTAGTGTATCCAAGATTTTCTTCTATAGATTAACAATAAGCATCCAAGTTGAAGTATAAGTGCAGGGGAGCAACCATCCAATAGTGTGCCTCTAGATCACTTATGGTAGGTTCCTCTTCATTATACCTCCATCAAACCCCTTGTTAAAACATCGATGCAGTCTAGTCTCTTGTTCAAATTAAGTGTCTATTCACTCCTTTTTATACAAAGCATAGATAATAGATGAGTAGATCAATCAATTTTGGTGCATCACCATTTCAATTAATTTCTATTTTAATAGTTCCTTCTCTCTTTTCACCCCCCATTTTTAGTAGTAGAAATTCATGAATTTAAGGTGCATCAAGGGGAGATAGCCCCTAATCTAGAGATTCACTCCTCAGTTTTGCTACCCATAGTAAGAGGAATGTCTCCATTGTGTCATGTGGAAGAAAGGAGCTAAGTTTCCTTTCAAAGGGTGCAATCCACAATGTCAACATGTACGCACAATTATATAAATAAATATATATTAGTATAATTCTACACACACACACACACATGGTTTATTCTATATTGAGGCTCAAATATCTCAACCCAAGTCTTTATAACTAAAATATCCAACTATAGGTCTTTGGTTTCTATTATAAATACACATATAAAATAAAATCTGACATACCATAATTTTAAATTTTATGTTCTAAAATAATGTTATTATCTCTTTAAAACTTCAAAACAAACATAATAAAGACCAAGATAATTACCATTAAAATGAGCTTCAATTGGTTATTATAACATGCCTAACATGTGTAAGATTTTATCAAGAATGTAAGTGATTTAAGCTATAAAGTGAAAAATATGTATGTTCACTCTCAAATAATCTATGTTTTTATATTATAATGGGCTCACCTAATATTACAAGTTTACAAGAATGAGAGCAAAGCACATGGTTTTTCCTCCTAAATGAATACCCACTTTTATTTTTTTTAAAAGACTCATCCTCATCTATTTAGGCATATAGATGGAACCGAGTTCTATCCCTAGGTCTATAGACATGAGTCCAACAATCATGTCCACATATTTTTCCTTATATAAACTTTCTCATCATGTTTATAGACTTTTGGATGGAACCAATTCCATTCTTAAAACTATAAACACGAAACCCTATTTTTATTTAATAACCAAAAGCTACCATAACATTTATTCAAAGAGATTAATTTCAAAACACAAATTAATAAAATATTTTATTTTTTACCTTATTAAAACTCTCAATCAACTCATAATTTAAACTAACCTGGTTCTATACCATTTTAATCCATTTAATGATAGCTCTCATCCTTTTTGATAAGATTTATTCCTCCTTTATTGTCCCCATTCTCCTCTTTCTCTTAATCATTCTTATTATTATTTTCCAAAACCCTATCCATATTTTTCATTACCCATTGCCTCCTACCAAACTACCAATGCTTTACTATGAACTCCCCTCTACTTTCACTTGATATGCATGCTAAGCCTACTAACTCATAGTCCATGCCCTAGATTTACAACATGGCCACCAAATGTAGATTCTCCATCATTTCCCAATGTCCAAGTCAAATCAACAAAAAAATACCTAATTTATTTTCCTTTTAAATTCATGGCATATGATAATAAACATAACTAAAAAAAACCCAAAGTATTTTAAATAAAATTTAATTGGGTGTTTTTACCTTATTTTACCCCCACTTTATGTCACAAAAAATGGGCAATAAGTAAAAAATCAAACAATATCATTAAACACTTAATGCTTCTATAAACTATAATGTATTTAAGGTTAACACAATATAGTTTAGTTCCTATAAATATTTTAAGAAAACACAACTAGTCAATTCATATGCTTCACTTACTATGCTAATCATGATAAGTTATGAAATCAAATAATACAAAAAATTTCTATTCATTGCAAGGACAAATAATGCAAGAAACATTCAACATTTTAGTAGAATATTGGTCAACATTAATTTCACCTAATAAAACAAAAGTGTGGTGTGTGTATATATGGGTTTAGTTTAATTTTATCCATCCATAATGCTAATATATACACCCTCCTCTCTGATGATACTCTCCCTATTTACCACTTGTGATGGTGGGATAATCTTGCAACCACCTCAATTAAATATAAGGTAGTTAGTATGAGATTATAATAAGTAATCAAATAATTAATATATAGAATTATCAATAAACTACTATGATGCAAAAAAATTTGTAAATGAAATCATATCCAAACATGATCATAATACATTCATAAAATATGAAAATGTCATCTAATATAACTAATCATGAAAATAATAATATGATTGCCAATCATACAACATAAATAAATAGATCAAACATGCAAATCATAATTATAAATCATTAGTTCCATATCCCCTACTAATACTTAAGTAATTTTTTTAGAGTGTGATAGGATGTAACATTGATGAATAGAAGTAATAATTATTTCATCATATATGCTTATTGTGTGGATTGGGATTATGATGTATTTTTTGGTTACAATTAGTTTTATAGAAATTCTAATTTTGGAACAAAAATAAAGCTGTATAAATTATTAGACATGTATTCTCTCTCTCTCTCTCTCTCTCTCTCTCTCTCTGACCAATGCAATCTAGATGGGTGTTGGGAGATGATTATTATTATTATTATCATATCCTAGTTTTTAAGCCTCTAATTAATGTGAATACAACTCCATTATAATAAGACATACTTGTTATTTCTAGGGTTGAACTTATTGTTATTATGTTGTACTTATTTTATAAACCCACATATATTTAATTAATTTTAGTGATTTAATATTTCATTTATTTTATTTTCTACTTTCAATTACATATAAAATTAAAACAATTTTATATCTCTTTTTTTCCATTTGCATATTAGCTTGTTTGTATGTTTTTAAGGTAGTACCATTTAGTAGGGATGTGTTAGGCCTAATTATGAAGTAGTTTGATGAGTATAAAATGCTTCAATATATAGGTAGATGCATGTACATGGACTTGAGAGAGATACTTTCCACCTTTCTTTGTGTGTTTGTTCATAATCTGCTAGACCCATATTGTGTGTGCTTGTGTGTTGTTATTTACCTACAAATGGGTGATTTTAATTAAGGATCAACACTTATGATTATTAGAATTGGCATGATAAAATTTTGATTTCACTAATGAGAGTAATTTGTATTGTACTTCATGTGTGTTCTATGTCGCAATAATGGTTTTTGCATAATGGATTTACTTTTAGTCTTTGGAAAGTATGGAAGAAGGAGAAGGTTGTATCAACAATTATTGATCATTGCATATAAGTTTTTTAATTGTTTACTTGATATACACTTTATAGTTCTACCTTATTATGAATATTTTTTTGATGTTGTGCATAGATTGGTACCACTTGGTGCTATGGTGCTTTCACCTACTAATTTTGAATTTGGGCTAGAAGAAATAAAATAAAAGAATGAAAGAAAAAGAGAGGGAAAAGGAAGGAGAAGATAAAAGAGAGAAAATCTAGGGTAGAACCTTGTCTCATAGTCTAAGAAGAATGAGAGAGTGGGAATGCAGGGAATAATGTAAAAACTATAAAAATTGACCCCATAACCCTGATTTATCTCAATACAGATAGTGGGGAAATTTTGAATGGATTTGTAAAGCAGATTTGAAAATTTGGATGGATAGAGTAAATTAAAAAATAAATGGAAATGGTAACTTAGAAATTATTTTGGTAGATTTATATTTCTATAAGAGCTTTTGAGACATGAAGTTTACACTCTCATATTCCTTATCCTCTCTCAATTATAGATTCTTGATTAAGTTATAGTTTTGTTTGTTGATATCCCTATGCATTTCATGAATATGCATGGAGTATCATTTGGTGAAAATAAAAGGGTGGGAGTTATTCCATGGCACATCATGTTATTGTATAGTACTTCACCTGATCCTCTTCACTAGGTGGTCCTCATTGTGTATTTTCAACTTTGGAAATATTTATTTCTTTTTATAGTTGAGTTATTGGTTGGTTGTAACTTATCGTATTAGTTTTATGATTGAGGGGGAAATAAACCCAAACTAGGATTATTTTTCTATAAGGACTTGTTAAGAGGAATGTTTATAGATTTGTTTAAATCCCTAATATGGTTATAAGTAGAAAATTTTCCAATTTACCTTATATGGTTGCCATTGATTGTGGAATTAAATGTTTGGACCATCTTAGGTGTATTGTTTTGTATATGTTAGTTTATTTATGTTTACTATTTATTTCACCTATTTTATATACTCATTTTACCAATCATATGTGTAATGTGAAAAACCTAGAGTTATACTAGAAATCAATAAATAAGTCTAAGATCCTACTCTAAATTAAGATCCCCTTTGATTGATTAATGAAAGAGAAACAAGAAACAATTACCTTCAGTTATCGAATGTAGACTCTCCTTCATTGACTTTGATTTTCTTGTGATTTAGAAATTCTATTTGATCTAAAAAAACTACTATGCAATATAGACTAGTAGCATTTCAACAATGTGATGATAGATTGCTTGATTGCACATATATGATAAATTTTAATGACTCAATCTTTGTTTTTTCACATGGAGAAAGGCTTGTCAATTTATATATTTTTGGGGATGAATTAATGGGATTTGAGGTGGATTATTTTATTATCAAAAGTGGAGGTTGGTGGAAATACTAGGGATTATTTTATTTGAATAATGGAAGTTGGTGGATACTTTGAGATCATAGAGGATTATGTGGGATTATTTTATTTATTTTATTTGAATAATGGAAGTTGGTGGATACTTTGAGATCATGGAGGATTAAGTAGGATTATTTTATTTAGAGAAAGGAGGTTGGTGGATATAGTGGAGATTATTTTATTTAGATAATGGAGGTTGGTGGAGACTTTGGAATCATGGAGGGTTAAGTGTGATTATTTTATTTTGATAATGGAGGTTAATGGAGATAGTGAGGATTATTTTATTTAGATAATGGAGGTTGGTGGACACTTCTAGATTTGGAGATGATTTCATGATGTGAGGATTTTATATTTATTTATTTATGAAATTAAGGATATTTGGATGTACATGTAATTTATTTTTATGGATGGGTTAGGTTAATTTACTAACATGATGTGGGATGAATTTGGTGGGATTGGCAAGGCCAAGATGGAATTTATTAATTCATTGCAGGGGGGGATGATGAATAGTGATAGGTTAGGATATGGATGTTTGGATAAAGGAATTAAGGATGCAATAGAGGATATGATTAGGGATGAAATGGAAGTAGAATTAGGGTTGTTTCATCTTGATTTCTCACAAAGAAAACTATTTTAATATTCATGGATATTTATAGTTGACAAATTTGGATTTGGTTATTTTTAACTAAGTTGTGAGATATATGTTATTATGGGATAGTAGGATATTGCTTAGGTTGTATGATTACATTGCTATGAGTTAGTTGTAGTGTATATGTTTACATTAAGAACATGATTATATGCATAATAAATAGTTATCATAATGTGTTTTGATGTTGTTTGTATTAGCTAGTTTAACATGGTTGCTAGCATAATTTAATGGTTCTATGAAATTTTCCTTGCGTGAATTATGAGTATGTCCATTAAAGACTATTAGAAACATGATTTGCTTAGTTAAATTAGATCTAGATTATTAATTTTAGAAATTATCATTAATTTTGTGTGGAATTATGAAGATGCAAATTAAATTAGTAAAATTAAGGATTTTTACAATTTATGTTAAAAGAAATAAAATTTGTAAATTTCCATTTGAGAGGAAAAAATAGGAAATAGAGAAGAAATTCTCAAAATAAGCAAAAAGCAGAAAAAGAAAAATAGCAAGTTAAGTTGAAGAGGCAAGTTTTAATTAAATATCATGATTTTTAAGAAAAGGAGACAAAACAAATAAATAATAAAATTAATGGAAAGTTATTATTTTTAGAATAAATAAAAAATAATAATAAATTAATTTTAAAAAAAAGAAAAAGAAAAATCTAAAAGGAGAAGTATGCCATGGTTTTATAAGAAAAGATTTTGGAAAGAAAAAGAGGGGAGAAATCAAGGAAAAATGGGTGAGGAGGAGGAGGTGAAACAAAATAAAAAAAGAGATTGGAAGATAATAAAATAAGGCGAGCATTGTGCAAGGAAGAAGATATTTTCTAAACTAAGTAATTTTGGGTTAGAATTGAGAGGTAGGTGATGTATTTATAATCTGTGTGATTATGTGAGTTGTATAAATAAATTGTTAAATGTTTATTGAGATCATGAAAAAATATAAATACTAAAATTGTGTGTGTGTGTGTGCGCGCGCGCGTGCATGTACGTGTGTGCACACGTGCATGCGTGCATGCATGAGTGTGTGTGTGTGTGTGTGTGTGTGTGTGTGTGTGTGTGTGTGTGTGTGCATGCGCATATATTCTAATATGTGTATATGTCTTATTGTGTATTTACCACTATATATAATATACATTATATTTATCAGATAACTAGTGGAATTTATGAATATAGCAAACCTAATTATATATTCAGTAATTTATTACAATAATAAATTATGTATAACCTTAAGATCAAACATAATCTCACTGTAGTATTAACTTCTTTATGATCAAATGCATCATATCTAGTATAGTAAGAGCTATTCATAAACAAAGAGTAGTGAGTTATATTTATAGGTAGAGAATCATAAGTAAAGTGTGGTGAATCATGCATAAAAGGTAGATTATAATTACATATACACTCAATTTCAATATAGGAGATATTTTAGTATATCATTTTTTGTTGAAGAATCTAACAATTTGGAATGCATTAGCAAACTTTGAGTATGCCAAAAAATTTAGTATAAACAAAAACTTAGTATACAAAGCATTATAAGTATACTAACTGAGGTAAGATAATTTATCCATAAAAGGCATCCTTGTAGAGGATGGTGATCTGAATATTGTTGAGATATTATTTAGTATATGTATATTCCTTAAATTGCATCACTATATAGTTTCTAACTACATTTATTGACCTTAATGTCACTATACAAAATAGTAAGTAAGAAGTATTTAATATGCTACACTAATAGAGTAGTGATATGTGTGTGTGTGTGTGTGTGTGTGTGTGTGTGTGTGTGTGTGTGTGTGTGTGTGTGTGTGTGTGTGTGTGTGTGTGTGTGTGTGTGTGTGTGTGTGTGTGTGTGTGTGTGTGTGTGTGTGTGTGTGTGTGTGTGTGTGTGTGTGTGTGTGTGTGTGTGTGTGTGTGTGAGAGTATATACATCTATAACCATCCTACATTTGTGCATCAGTTTAGTGATTGATGTTGTATCAATGTAACCCAAGCATATACAGTTTTGAGTCGACATGATTTGTATGTATATAACCACATACACTATTGCATTATTTTGTAGATACACAAGCATGTGTATCCATCTTGTATTTATATATTAATATAGTGGTGGATTTTGTGTTAATGTGACATGTATTTATTTTAATATACCCAGGGGGCACAACTATTGTTACATGAATCTAAACTTATACCCATCCTGCACTTAACATTAGTGTAGATAGTGAGTAGATATATGATAAATGTCTATGCATGCATTATAAAAATCTCATGGGCATAATATTTTCATATATACAATAAGCATTCATGATAAGATCAAAAGTAATCTCTCTGGTTTCATTATGGATGTGTTCTAATTTGATAAATCAATGTTGTATGTTCTGTACTTGAAGAGTATAAGAGTTAGTTTTGAATGTTTCTTGTCATAAGATTATATTTTAGATCATGTCCAAGTTAGGATTAAATTTGGTGTAAGACACTCCTTTTGGACAAGGATTTCTTATCATTTATTGTTTATATTTTGTTCAAATTTTGTACCCCTGAGTTTCAATCTCTCAACCAAGATTAGATGTAAACCAGGGTAAACCTATTCAATAGGATTAAAGTTCACATGTAGTTTGTTGTGTGGATTTTTATATCTTAATTATTTTAGTTTTAATATTTGATGGTAGCCTTTGCAAACCATTATTATCCTAAGTATTTTTGGGATTTTGATTGCCTTGTTTATCTTTTTCCTATATTTTGTGTATTAATTATATAGTATGGTGTACAGAGAGATTAATTGAGAATTATTGGTTTGTGTTTCATATAATGGTAAATTTTATTTTTCCAATTTTCATATACAAACCAAAATACAAAAGACTTTATTATCTTGAGAACTAACAATAAATGATGAGAGAATAATACTAAGATAGAAAGGTCTATTGATTATAGTATTCAGGTTGTGTTTTGATGATTCACATATGTAATCATCATGGAAAAACCTTATAAAGTCCTTGATTAGATTTATAATTGATATTTAGTATATATTAAAAATGTATTTAAAAAAATTATATAGTACATATTGTGAGTACATTAATATATACAAGTGTTTAGATACATAGCATACATAAGGGTATCATGATGTGTGCCTATAAGATATGTTCTTCTAACTGCCTAGAAGTAAGTAGTATGTACATAAAATGGTAGATTATATTATTTATACTTGTGATATATAGTTAAATATACTTATGGAGATGAGATCAAGTAGTCTAAACCTAGGGTATACCCAAATTTGTTATGATCTGTACTTATTTCCTATTATTTAGGATTAAAGGACATTTGATTCTTGAAATTATGAGACTAGTTATTCTTTATTGAGTAGTGTGATCATGTACAATGAAATATGATATTATAGAATGACAGAGAATTTTTCATCTAGAAACTATAGTCTAAATATATGTTATACCTAGGTGGTACAAACTATAATTGATATATCTAAAACTATTTCATATGTTGGATTAAATGTATGCAAGCTGATTATTTCTATGAATGGAATGTTTTATATATGCAAGAGCTTACTTATCATATATATATTATGAATCAAAAATTGTAGTGAATATATGGGACTATAATAAGCTACATATTATTAATGTTATACTTAAAAGGAAGAAAGGTATACTTACACCAATTAGTTTACACTTAAATGTAGGGGTGTGTTCCTCTAACTATAGTTCCATGGGTGGTTATAATCTATATTATAGAATCAAGTATAATATATATTTATGTATGCATGAATATAACCCATGAGAATATAATTAATGCTAGGATATAATATTATTATGCTCCATGGGAACTATAATTTGCTATGTTATATCTAGTTGTTTGAATAGAAGCTTATGTTTCCATGGATTTATGACTACTTTATTATGACTGATTATGGTAATTAGTAGTTGTGTTTAGAACACTAGACCATGATAATATGGGTTATCATAGGATGTAGTATGTCAGAAGTTAATTTTGGTAGTTAGAATCTATAGTTAAAAGTGTATTTTACTCGAGTAGTATAAATTGTAGTAACTATTTCTATTATGGAATAGATAATAATATGAGATTCATTCATACATTTGATGGAATATATATATGATTTTTTAATACTCCTATGCTTAAAATGTTATGTGATATAATTTTTGGTAGGATTTAAAATGTATGAATATTATATTTATATTATGTTAACCAATCTCGCATTGCTGATACTGAGTAAGGAGTGAAATGAACTTCACTAGATTACTAGCATCACAATGCCAAATGAAGGCAATTTGATCAAGTGGTGTGTATGAATTTTGATTGATCTATATATCACTATTATTTATTATTCTTTAAAACTTGGGCCAAGTAATTTTTAGTGAGACATTTTCATTTCATGAGTATGATTTACATGTTTGTGTGATATCTTGCAATAGAATGAGTTTTGTATGATATACCCCATGTTTAGTTTTAGAAATCATATAACAGATGGGTACTGGCTTGTCTCTCTATATTCCCATTTCTATCACTATATACTCATACACAAAGGGAAGGCCATTCCCTAATGGTATTAGTGTGGGGATCATTATTCCATGGTTGGTGTGGAAAAGCACTCAGATGATGTTGTCCCTCCCCATAATAATACTAATTTTGTGATTAAACTTGAGATTACCACAGATACTATAGAGTCCAGGGAACTCATGATCTAGGTATCCATGTATCATATTTATTTATATTATATTATATTGTATTTATTATTGGAAAAATTATAATGAAGAGTTATAATTATTTATTTATTATGGATTGATAATAGTGGCTATATATTTTACCAGCATTGGTTGGATATTTGTAATTACTTTTTATGTTTATATTATGATGATATTAAACACTGATATACGGTGCAGTATGCTTCATTTATGGTTATCACACTTAAATTATCTTATATGATTCCTATTTAGATTATCATGGTGTAATCTATTGAAAGTATATATTGTTTAAATTAAGATCACATCTATTTATGTCAAACCTAGTAGGGTTGTTACAAGGGTTTTTGATGAAATTAGTGTGGTCTAATGAATAGTGTGATGACATGTTGAAATTGACACTAAGGTTTCTAATTTTAGGTGTCTACAATATGTTTGGATGGTAGAACCAAACTATATATCTCTATGTCTTAAACTTTTCATACATTTGTATATCATTTTTATTTTACATGGGGGATTGTTTCATCCTTAGGATAATGGTTGGTTTGGTAAGGACCACCAATGGAGGGCTCATTTAACTCATTTCCTTTTTAATTTAGTAGTTGTATAATGAATATGTTGTTTGTAGATTATCTTTCTAGAATAAATTTAGTTGTAATATAAATATATCATCTTTCTTGATTATTAAGAGTAGTGGTTATATAAATTAAGTTGTGGGTAGAGCAACTGAAGTAGGGAAAATTTTAAAATCAAGTGATGTGTGGGAAAATGGAATATTGTAGTTAGTGGAGGAATCAACCAAAGATCCATCATAAGACTCAATAAGAATTGAAGAAGGGAGAGGATAGCCTATCTGACATGTAGGAGAGGCTAAGAAAAAATAAAGACACTTGGAAAAAGGATCCCAACCTAGAAAGGGATAAGATTTAGGCAAAAAGGTAATTTCATGGGTAGATAGAGTGATGGGTAAATGTCATGTAGATCATGAGAACAAGGATTATTTCTTAGAACCCACATTATAAAATGAAAAGGAATGTCTTGTTGTCCCTAATGTTAGTATTGAAAAGCTAGATTATAAACTTACAAACTCATTATTGGCTAAGTTTAATGGAATCAAACCAAAAATTAACACTTTTAGGAAATGGGTGAATAAAAAATGGAGGCCAAAAGGTTAGTTACATATTATCACTATGGATTAAAAATTATTTCTTGTTAACTTTACCAACCCTAAATATTTTTCAAAATTCTAACAAGAGGCCTTTGGTTTATGGGAAAATCAAATATCTACCTCAAGGAGTGAAAAATAAGAACTAACCTTAATAACACAGTGAGGGAAGACATTTCCATGTGGGTTTATCTCTTAGATATCCCTTTGGAATTCTATGAAATAGAGGTAATCATGGGTATAACTGAAACCCTTGGCCAACCAATATTTATTTTCCTAGTTACAAGATCTAGGAGATTCATAGTGATAAAATTCTGTTTGGTTATCCTGGAAGACAAGGTAATCATTCATATAATCAAGATTATATCTAATTATGGTAATTAGAACCAAAAAATTGTCTATGAAAGGGATGCATAAATTTTTAAAAATTGCAATGTCCTTATTCACTAAGCTAAAGAGTGTGAGGTTAATAAAATAACTCCTCATGCCCTCACCCCTCATTAGGTAAAACCACCCCCTAACCTCCCAGGTTGAGGACCCTAAAAACTAGTAGAACATCTACCATGCCCCTTGTTCCCTCATATCCTTTGAAAATCTCACAAATAGACAGGTGGTTAAGATATACCTATCTTTAGACCTTAAATCAACTTCATCAATTAAATGAATAGTTCTAGGTGAAAACATCATCAATGAGCCTATGGTACCCTCCTCCCCCACATTATCACCCAAAATATTGGTGGATGCCACATAGGAACATTATGAACCACAAATTTGGTGGATATATTAGTGGAATTTACAATAGTAAAGGAGTCCCCATCTTGACAAAATATCCTAAGAAGTCTTTCACTAAGAAAGAATAAACTAGGTCAGAATTTTTCTTATCAGAATGAGGTCAATGTTCCTCCAATACTAAGCCTAAATAAAACAAATGGAAAGAATAATAAAAATGGACCCAACAAAGAAATAGAAAAGGAAATAATAAATTAGATATAGGAGAAGAATATAAATCCTTTCAAGGAATTCCTAATGTGAAATCTATAAAAAATAAATAGAAAAGGAAGTGGCAAAGGGTACTCAAAGGACCCTCAAGCTCTACACAAGTACAAAAATATAAATATCATATCATGAAACATTAGTGGGTTTAAAAACCCTAGGAAAGAAAATATTGTTATAAACTTAATCTTAAAACATAATCTTATATTTTAATTCTTTAATAAATAAATATGTGTAAAGACAATTTTGAAAAATATAGACAATGTATGGTATAAAGCTAGAAGCACTAGTAGTAGCGCAAAAGGTTATGTGGGGGGATTGATATTTTTTGTAGCCCTTAATTCATTGAGGGATTGTTCCTAATAAAATTTGATAATCATATAGTGTTTCAATTCAAATATATCAATAATAACCTGGATTGGATGCTCTCAAACATCTATGCTCCTAATTCTAGAAATGAAAGGAAAAAGTTGTGGAACAACTTGGAAGAGTTATATAAAAATAGTGAGGACTAGAAATAGATTGTAGTGGGAGATTTAAACTCACCCCTATATCCATTATAAAATTAAGGGGGCTTGTAAAATTTTAATGATAGTATGATGGACTTAAATGACTTCATTACAGAATCTAAGATAATGGATGCAAAATTAAAAGGGAACCCTTTAACTTGGTCTAACAAAAGACTAGGATATAACCTCATCCATGTCATATTGGATAGATTTCTAGTCTCAATGAATTTGTACATCCAATACAATAACACTCTTACATCCCTACCAAAAATTAGGTCAAACCATAACTGATTATAATTCCTTGGGGAGAAATTGACAAAAATCAAGAACATATCTTTTCAATTCAGAAAAATGTGGATATGTCACCCAAGCCTACTAAAATCCATCAATTTTTTGTCAAAATATCCTATAATAGGATCAAACATGTACATCCTCACCATGAAACTAAAGCACATTAAATAAAAATTATAGACCTAGAATAAAGAAGTGTTTGGGAAATTTTTTATCTAGAAGAATAAATTGAAGAAGAATTAAGAAAGTTAGAGGAATAGATCAAATTATTAGTCTTAAATATCTCTATACAAGAAAAATAAAATGAAATTATTATCACTTTACACAATATTAAATATAAAGATAAAATTTATTGGTGTCAAAAATTGAGATGTCTTTGGCTAAAGGAGGGAGATAAGAGCATTAAGTTTTTCCACCAATCGATCTCAAGGAACTACAACTCTAGTAAGATTCAAGAAATCCTAAGGGAGGATGGTTCAATATGAAATGAGGAAAAATAAATGGAAATTCAAACTATTAAAATTTTTAGGGACCTCCTTTCATTCTCTCCTCCCAAGGATTTGAAGCTATAAATTCAAGTTTTGAAGCTTATCCCAAGTCATTAAATAGGATGACAACAACAACATTCTCACTCATTCCCTTGAGAATATTAAAAAAAAAAAAATTCCATGGAGGGGATAAAGCCTCGAAACCTAATGGTTTCCCCCCTCTTTTTCAAAAAAATTGGGCACATCATCCATAAGGAAGTTCACATAGTAGTTTTAGAATTATTTTGATTTGGAACTATTATGTAGGAGTTCAAAAACACTTTCTTGGTTTTGATCCCTAAGAAAATGGGAGTTAACTATTTGAAATATGTTAGACCTATCAGTCTCTATTCCATTTTATATAAGATTTACACCAAACCTTTGGCCTTGAAATTAAAATTTCTCTTAGATATAATTATAGCTAAGAAGCCTAGTTCTTCTTTTTAAGGAGATAAATCATTGATGACATCATAATTTCCCATGAGGCCGTTCACTTAATGAATAATTAAACAAGACAAGGTATGTTCCTCAAACTAGACATGAACAAAGCTTATGATAGGGTCTCATGGGTTTTCCTTGATAATATTTTTGATAAGATTGGTTTCATTTAGGTAGTTATAGGTTTGATATTGACTTGTATTTCAATACCCATGTTCTTAGTCATCATCAATGGAGTCCTAAAAGGATTTTTCTCAATAAATAGAGGTTTACATCAAGGAGACCCTTTATATCCATATGTTTTTATAATGATGGATAAAACCTTGAGTATAATCATAAAAAAATTAGGACCATAGGGTATATAAAGGGGTTAAAGTATCCCCTAATACCACCTTGATTATGCATCAGTAGTTTGATGATGATACCCTAATGATGGGGGAAGCTTTGATGGTATAAGTTAACATATTCAGGAAAATCCTCAAAAGCTATGAGGACATTTTAGGTCAATGTGTTAATTTATAAAAGAGCACCCTATTTTTATCAACACCCTTAAAAGTTTATAGATAAAAGTATCCAAGATTCTAGGTTGTTTAAATAGTAATATTATATCTTCATACTTTGGTTACCCCAATTAAGTGGAAAACTAAAAACCAAGTATGAAAACCCATTTATTGATAAAATTTAGAAAAAATTGGTTGGATGGAAAGGAAAACTATTATCTCAAGTAGGTAAGCTCCAGATTCTTACAAGTTCACTTTAGAGTATCTTGGTATATTTAATGCCATGATTTTATATCCTGGGTAAAATTACTAACTAGTTAGCATAAATACAAAAAATATTTCCTTATATGGGTGTTGAGGAAAAATTTAAATTTCCTCTCATATTTTAGGACAAGGATTATCTCCCTAAATGTAGAGGAGGTCTAGGACCAAGGAGGGTAAAGAAAATGAACCAAGCTCTTTTGGATAAAAAATGCTAAAACATTATAAAATATGATAAGTAATGGACTAAGATCATAAAATCCAAGTACCTGGAGTCTAAGGATAGAGAGGGCTTCCTATCTAAAGAAGGCACAAATAATGGTTTTATTTTTTGGAAAGCCCTCTTTATTTGTAAAAAACCTCTAAAAAAAGGTAGTAAGTGGAACATGGGAAATGAAAATAAATTAAACTTTTAGAATGATCCCTGGTTATATTAGTACCCCCTTATTTCCATATCCCCTTGGGATGCTCTCAATTATTACTTTAAGGAGTAACTAAGATACAAAATGAGTGAGTAATGGGAAGAAATTAATTGCTTGACAAAGAAAAAACTGATTTACAAAGAGGGCATTAATGCTCAAGTTTCCTAACTACTCTTAGATCTCAACCTAAAACATCAACATACCCAGATCAGCTTATTCCCCAAAGAAGATGAACTCATTTGGTATGTTGATTTAAGTGGAGTATTCTCAATTAAATAAGGCTATTTGGTTACCCTAGATCAATAATAATTTGTCAAGGATTGGCCAAATATATGAATTAAAAATATCACTCCTAAGGTAAACATCTTATTTTGGTTGGTACCCTAGAATAAATTTCTCATAGTGGATAATATGGATTAAATGGGTAACCTCACACCTAACATGTGTGTTATTTATAATTTAATGTAGAATCAATTTCTCATTTGATCTTAGATTTCCCATTTGTTTGTGCCATTCTAGACTCCTTCCTATTGAATTTCAACTTCTCCTAGGATAAACCCAAAACTATCTATGATCTTATCTTTTTGTGGAAACCCCTTTGGACTTTCCCACCTTTGTCTTTTCTATGGGACCTCACCATTTTGTATATGTTTTGGGTAATTTGGAATTGCATAAACTCTTTTATCTTTGATAGCAAGGATCCCTACCTCCCCTCCACCTTTAAAAGTATTATTTCTATGACAAGAGATAATTGGATCCCATTCTCCTCTTATTTCAAGGACCCTCACCATTACTTGGTACCCTTTATCACCTCTTGGAAACTCTTAGATATATAAAATGTTTAGAACTAAAGGGTGTATAGATCTATAGTTAAATGGATAAGACTGCTTAGCTCTTAGTTCAATCTAAATTTTTATGGTGTTTTAAATGGTAACCCAAGCCCAACTAAGGGGGGAGGTGTTATGTGGGATGATGATGGTTGCTTATGTGATCTCCTTGATGGTCCAAATAAACCATGTTATTGAAGCTTTAGTGGCACTTTGGGGTATAAATTTGGCTATCAACATGGGAATTAAGTTCCTCTAAGTCAAAGGTGACTCTACCAACATCATCAATCACCTAAAATTAAATACCAGCCCCTCATGAATCATTTGAAATAAAGTGGAAGATGCAAAAAGACTTATCCTTTAATTTAAGGGATCCTCAGTCAACCACACCACATAGAAGATAGTAAGGGAGTAGATGAATGGTGAATATTTGGTTACACACTTCTTCCTTCCAACATTGGTCAAATGAGGATGAATTCCCAAATCATGTCACAATGATTTTGAAAAAAGAGAGAACTCCTTTCCCATGTGTGGGACTATCACAATCAAATTCCAAACGATTTATCTCATCATGGACAAATCCCAAAGCAATTAGGAGTATAATCATTGATATATAAAAGCAATCAACTTGAATCATGAGATAATTATTCTAGACACAATTAAAATATTTGATTTTCCAAAAATGGGAAACTCAAAATTGGAAAAAATGTTCACCAATAGTAATTTATTGAGAAATGAGAACAAGTTGAAAATGGGTGGTGACCATGATAGAGTTGAGTTGATTAATTATGTTGAGGTGAAGGAAGATATATAAGTATGGAAAAAAAATTCCAATAGAGGGATTACAAATTTCATGGAAATGATTGTGGAGCATGACTCTTCCATTTCCAAATATTTCACTAGAAGATGGGAGGAATTAGTTATTAAGATGAGAAGTCCTTGCATTTCAATCACCTAAGAGGTAAATGGTGTATGATTTGTGTGGTGTAAAGTTATTTAAGGAAAAAAAGTAAGGATGAATTGTTGAAAACTTTTTTCAAAACTGACAAATTTATATCCTCATCTCAAAATAGGTTTCTTAGAGTAGATTTACTAAGGAAATGGCCTGAGATATATCTCTAGATCATGATATGTGTAACCTTATAAGGTAAGAATATGATTATATTTTCACATCATTTTCTATGGATGAATCATTTTAAGGGGGTATAGGATTAGTCTACATTTTTTCTTGCTTAAGTCCCTAGAATCCTTGGTCATGAATTTCAAGGTATACCCTTATTCAAACCTCATACACCAAGACCTCATTCTATTAATTGTGAATAAATGGGAGCCCCTATGGGGGAAAGATTTCATTGAGTACATTTTTGTTCCTAGAGAAGAACATGAGTCATAGGAAGATAGTAAAGAGGCCTTTGATAGGTGGAAGGAAGAGTAATTTTTTAACTCTAAGGGGGAGGAAAAAACTAGAAAAAATACCCCCACAAGTATTTTTTATGGAAAAATCTAGGATCCCAAAGCTATTTAAATTATAATCCCACAAATACCCAATATCAACAAGGCTAAAGAGGTGAAACATAATATTAAAAAGACCCAAACAAATTTAGCCATGAAAAAATTGATGTGTACCAAAATTGTTGAGGAAATAAAAAAATTAAAGACATTATTGTCTAGATGATGTTAAAATCTAGTTTAGCATAGGTGAAATATATGTTAAATCCACTAAGGAGGTGGGATAAATTGGAGTGACACCTCTCAATAAAAAAAGGAAGCTAGAACAAGACATAGAAGAGAAAGAAGTACAGTGGAAAAAAAGTAGGAAAAATTGGAAGGACACTAGACGGCCACAAGAAAAGCATGGCTGAAGATTCTTCCCATGGACCAAGAAAGATAACTAGGGGATTTTTAAATAATAAAGATAAGAGTATAAATATATTAGGAAGTTGGTTACTTACTCTGATTGTGAGGAATCTCACCACTAACCTTAGTTATTCTTCTAGGTAGTTTCATTCTATGCTAATTTTGATCACTTTTTTGTAAGTTTTTATTATATTTGTGGTTGAATTCAACCTCATTATATTAGGAACTTGGGGCTTATACTTTATGTCTATTGTTCTCTCTTTTTGTTGACTATCTTCTATTGTTTGTAAGGGTATGGGACCTTAATCCTAATTTTTAACCTTATCTAATAAAAAAAGTAGTGGTTATATTTATTGATAGTGGAATGGATGAGTTTAATGGCTTGAAAATAGATACAATTATATTTATATTAATGTAAACATAGTTATAAAATATTTTAGATCATTGTTTAGACTATACTCTCTCCATACCATGTGGGAATAATAAAGGATTTAGATTTATTTGTTCTTAAATTTTGATAAAGGACCTATAATTGTATCTAAAAGTTGTTTAATATATTTAAAATGATATTCATTGACTACTATTATTTTAAAAATATAATTTGATATTCATGACAAGTTTATAGTTTCATTGTTTAAGTTACAATACACATACCTAGTCTTGATTTTCAAGACATACTTTTTCACTCTTAAAAAATGTTATCATAACACATTATTTAGCATGTAGTTGTTAAATGTTTACTTCTCCATTTGATAGTATAAATTTATAATAATTTAATACCATTACCTTTTTATGAATCTATGAATGAATGACTTATCTATGGTCATTTTCTTGTAGCATAAACTACATTGTTTACCTTTTTTAAAAACATTAGAGTTTAGCCTCATGAATTCATATGTGTATGTTATCTTGTAACTCCTTTAAAAAGTATGGTTATTCATCCAACATTTTTATTGATTCATTATGATAAAGTGTTATTAAGAATGGTTTGTGGTGTTTTTTATAGTCTTGCACTTCTAGGCATAGAGTACTATGACATGTGATGTCTGGTTCATTTGATTTCCTTATCTAATTGGGAATGATGAATATTGTAGATACCTTTACACCAAATGGTTAATCACACATTATTAATTATGTAAATAAGGTTCTTAATAAGTGGATTCCATATATATCACTTGATAGTGATAATATCAATTTAGATGCTTTGTGTTTTCTTTGATTGAGATGTTTGTGTTTAATTATTGATTTCATTTGTGTGATTAATACCTTAATTTTGAAATGAATAATTGACTATTATATTTATAAAAAACTGTAAAAGAGAGATACTAAATCATAATTAAGACAAAATAATGAGGTTAATCAGATAGTGTGAAATAATGCATGAATCACACAAACTAATTTGGAAATTGATAAATATAGAAATATGCTAAAAGGGAAAGTACCAAAGAATAACTTATTTGGAAATTAAATATGCAAGACTATGACTATGATTATAAAATTTATTTTATGGTTGTATGAGTTCATTATGAATCATGAATATGTATTTATATCCAAATAGGATAAGGCCTTATTATTTAGACACGGTTGGCATGCACTGGTGTATATAGGGTGCACTGATGTCTAGTAGGTTTTTAAATTTATTTATAAAAATGGATCAGTGCATCTTCACTTGTTGGTCCTGTGTGGGTGATCAGATCTATGTGATTTGATATACAATTCATTATATGCATTATTATTCATTTTGAATCCTATCTCAATACATCATGAGGATTAAACAAAATAAATGGGAAAAAGGGTTTAGTGGATGAAATTTTGCTTCACCTTAACACCCCCTATGTTGAGGTCATGTACAAATACCAATAATAAAAAAATGGATCAAAATACATGTTTTTATCCCATACTACATTAGTGTGTGTGTAATACTAATGTAATTTTATATGTTGGTGTAATCATGATGTGAACAAGTGCTTCACAAATGACCTATGACCTTAGAGGTGTATTTAGACTTAGCTCAGGACTACTTGGGCTATTTGTGTAATGTTAGGAATTTGAAGAACAATAAATATTGTTAGTTCCTTATTAGTGAATCAAAAGAGAATCCAAATATAAAAATGCAATGGAAACTAAACCACTCTTTCCTAAGTACCAATTTGAGCTTAACACAATAAATAAAGCTACAAATAAGAGATAAAAGCATACAACAATGTTACATCCATTATCAAAACTAGTGTTCACTTAATGGCATAGAGGATGTTCTTTCTTAGATTTTGAGACATATAGACTTTAATCGATGCATTATATATCTTGGTATCACTTATCTAATACAACATGTGGCTTTTATTTGCTTGGCTTGGATTTGTGTGAAGCTTATTGAAATAAATTTTGCATTATATCTTTGTTTGAGAGGCTTCTTGAAGGCATTCCTACAAAATAACATTACACACAAAATATTTTTGGATGAGGTTGAGGGAACCTATATTAATAGGTCTTCAAATTAAATCTAACCCTAGGGAGGTTAGGTTTAGTTTTAACCTTGGTTGAATCAAAAGTAACCTAGGTTGAGTTTAGGTTAACCTTGGGTTGGGTCAAAGTAATTATGAAGGCTTGAAAAATCATAGAAGATATTTATTTCCATTAAAATTTATATAATATATATGAATTTGTGACTCACTTTTTATTTTAATTTTAGGAATTAACAAAAGAAATTACTAATTCCCTTGACTTTAACCTCATCTTTATTAAAAAATTCCTTTTTTAAAAAATAGAATTCCCTAATTCAACTTTGAATTTTTACTTAAGAAAGATAATTGAATTTTGATTTTTAATTAACTTTGCTTATGGTTTTTGGCCTTTATGAATTAGATTAGTGTTTTTCATTAATAGATTGATAGGATAAGCATGTCAATTTATTAGGTTATAATTTGACTAGGGTTAAATCCAAGATAGGTTATCAATGTCTATAAGTTAATAACCTAAATAACTAAACCTCAACACATTTATGGGCAATAAAATCCATACATGAACAAAATTGGGAAATATAGGTGATTTCTAGGCTCAAATGATGTTGTTTGATAGAAATCAATCTCGTACCCATTTTAGACATGAAAGTGTCTAAAATTGAGTGTCTATAGTTTGCCCTTGTGTCATGCCCGTTTTTTATTTTTTTCTAACAATGACTAACACAGACAAACATAGTGAAACCAAAAATTTTATATAATAAAACACATCAATGCATGCACTTACCATGTATGGCTTGCTAAAAAGTATCTGCAAGCTTATATATCTTCATATGAAAGCATGCACACACATGGTGGATAACACAATGGTTTTTCTAGTCATATAAAATAGTACATGAGTAAAATATGGAACTATGATAAGCCATCTGAGGAAAACTACACTGACTATCCTCATGCCTTGTTAATGGTTTGCTCTAAGTCAATGTTCCCACAAAACACATCTACCAACACATTAACACCCTAAAAGTCAAGGGGGGCACAATAAATCCTTAGATAGTCAAAACCTAAAATCAACCTCCTTACCTTTGTGAATTACATTAGGAAATAAAAATAGATCATATCACAATAACAATACCAAGATTTTAGCATAGACACATTTTAATGGCTCATCTCATAGCTAATTATCAACGTGATATATCATCTACAAAATAGTGATGGATAAAATATACCCACTAGGATAAATGACTATCTATCAGTCCATCCTAATTATTTTAGCTATAGGGTACCACTAGGAATTCTCAAAACAAAACTCATAAAAGTAAAATTCCTAAATTACCTAGCATTTCAAATAGGTTTTGGCATATAAAAACTATTCCACATAGAAATTTTAGAATAAACTGGGTCTGAAATGAGTTACTAAAATTAGTAAACACATTCAAAATAACTAAATAAAAGATAATATGATAATTTAAAGGTATATGAAATCACTATCATCCTTTGATTTAACATAAACTTCTCTTAAATATGTTTGGTAGGTTGATTTCAAATTGACTATGTGAGCTAAAAAAGAACTACAGATGTAGAATTTTGACAAATGCCCGTAGAGATGGGTTCATTGAAATACATCAAAATGAGGAAAAATGATATTTGTTTTTGAATCAAATTCTCTTATGATATAATTAGAGGTTATAACATTTCATTTTTGTAAATTGACTAGTACAGAGGTTTATCCAAGCCAATTTTTGGGCTGACTTATACCAATTGAAATATAACCTTTTCAACATTCACTAGAACTCAAACTCTTTATGTTAAGATAATTTAACCTCTAAAAATGTATCAGTAAAATAGGGTGAAAACCTTATCATCCCACATCATAATGAGGGTTATCTACCTCGTGTATTATGGATAACTTCTTATGAGTGACTTACACAAAAAATTAAAGTGATCACCTATAGAATACTAATACTGGTCTATGAGGAAGACTATAACTATCTTTGAATATTAATTTTAAAAATTTAAATAAATTTAATGAGATTCCAAGATTATGATTTATTTTCTCATATTATCTTTTGTACCATTTTAATGGTTCTCAAGGTTTATTTTAATGTCCAACTGCTAGCCACCTGGGTAATCTGATCTCAAAGATGTCATCAAAGGCTTAAACATGGATACACTTTGTTTTAAGGAAATCATTTATGAATGAAACTAGAAACATATCTCAATGTTTATTTTACCATATTAAATAACCAAAATGTGTTTGACCAATACTGGTATGAGGGTTGTCATATACCAAGTGCATAATAATAATAATAATGGCAATTTGAAGGAACATACTTCAAATTTCTCATAACCTTTGTTAAAAAAGTAGGATGATGAGACATGTTATACTCTTAATGATTCATTCAAAATAGTAACAATAGAGATAAAATCCAACCAAACATTTGACAAACCATAATATTTCATATTCCTTCTCAAGGAATACCACCATTATCCATGGTCAAATGATCTATAAAAATATATTACAATCTAACTCAAGTCCTAGACAAAAAAACTAAATAGTCTAAACCTTTCTTCACACACATGTTATTCTTGACTTAGTTACAACTTTTCTATAACTAATATGATGATACTCATCATAATGTTGTCATAGAATCTTATTTAACAATTTTGGGAATATTTATGTATTATTCCTAATTTAGTTAAAGGGTTTGAGTAATAAAATTATTAAATAAATAGACAATAAGTAAACTACTAATTTTTTTAAATTAATTAAAATTAAAAAAAAAAAAATCATAAGGAGAAGAAAATAAAACTTAGTTGGAAATTGATTGATCTAACTAATACAGAGGTTATAATTCACTATATAAGACTGAGACACTATCACAAACTGAGATCTAAACTTCATTTTATGATTAGACAAGAGCTCTAAATCTAGATAGTAGTGGCATCAGTTCTATATTCCACTTTTGTCATTTTTTTCCTAAGGATCTGAGCTTTCTAGGATTTATTCACTATGTATGTGTGACCTTATCTATGAAGTTTCATCTATTAGAAGTCTATATAGCTCCTTATAGAGCATATTATTTCTTGAAACCATATCTTCCATTATGCTTTAATAAATTTTGAGTAAGAGGGAGGGGGTTAGTGTGTGTAATATGTAATTGATGTGTTTCACACCTCGTGTGTGGGCATGATACCTACATACCAATACTCTGAAGAGGGATCAAGTCATATGTAGTTCTCCCCACTTGATGTGCTTTGTGTAATTGTGTATATGAAGATGTAGAATGTTAAACTAAATGTGCTTGAGGTGGCTAGGGAATGGTGTAAGGATTTGAATGAGATTGTAAGTATGTTAGCTAGATATATGTAGAGAATAGGGAAGATTGCTTAAGTAGTCTTACTTGTATTCTTTCTTGCTCAGTGATAATTATCAACCCTTTCAAAATAATCTTTGAATGGGATTTTATAAGGATCTATTCATCATGGATTGCATTTACTCACATTAGGCTAACAAGGATAAGGATGGTAAATTAGAATAAATTGCCCATTGGGGCTAGAGATGGACTTGGATAATAGAATCAAAAGTAGACATTAGTGGCATCATTATTATAGTCCAAGTGTGGTGCTACTGTCCTAAGCAAACAAGACCTAGGGGGGATTGATTTGTGTTGGAAAGAGTAGTTTGGGTGAGATGGGACCAAGTCTGGAAGGCTATAGATGATTTGGAATTAGTGAAAATAAGACTAAGAGGGTCATAAAAGCAAATATGAGGGACCTAAGGGTTGGGTGTCATTAGCCACGCTCAAGTTACCATTTTTTGCATTTTATATGATTATATTTGCCCTAATTTATTCTAGTGATGTAGCAAAGTGAAAAACTAGGATAAAGTAAAAATAGAAAGTATACCTAAGCTTACCTATAAGGGTGAATCTTATGAATCTTTGTGATGTGTGATGTGCATAAAGAGAGCACACTATTAAGTATGAATTTGTAAGAAAAATAAAGAGTATATTAGTTCTTACTAGATATGATATATCTAAAATAATAATGTACAAAATTAGGTAAGAGAGATAAGAAGAAAAAGGATTGAATACACCTCACTAAGTACGTGGACCAATAAAAAACCTATTATGTTGAGTGATGATGGATTATACTGAGTAATGCTAGAAGGTGTTGTAACAAGAGTAATATCACAAATGGAGTTAAGAGCTTAATTTCCTAAAAGTTCCTCAAGAATAAAAAGGCTAGCCCTTTAGATCCATCATTTCCTACTAGTTAAATCTATGTGATCATGCATATTCTAATTAATGTTTATACTATGTATCCAATCCTTCTGAATATGTGGCTTAAGAATACAAAGGCTAGCTAGTCCTTTGGCTCCATCATTTCCCCATGAAGTGAAGCTATGAACTGATACTAATATTAAATGTATGTCATATGAGATGGCTCTTGAATCCCATAAATTTAATATGATCTAACAATGTTAGTATGGACATCTAAATGTATGCTAGAAACTAGGCCACTCTTGGCCACTTTGAAAGATGGAGATTAGGCTTGTATGAAAGCCACTTTGAACTGGTGCACTAGGCTTGTATGAAATCCACTCAAGGACTCAAGAAATTGATAAGTTAGGCTTGTATGAAAACCATTCTAAAATTATTCCAACCATATAAAAATGGAATAAGGCATACAAATACTAAGAATGCCTAGGTAAAATTGAACTCAAAAAGAAAAGAAAAAAATGTGTCCTGCACATTGCCCCCAATCACTAGTGTCTAAAACATGGATTATGATCTCAAAGTTATATCAACTTATGTATCTAAAAATAGAGGTGAGATCCATCATGCCACACATGATTCCCCATATATCTAGATTCTCTAAGCAAAATTGTACTAAAAATTGCTGATTCTAAACTAGTCTAATTGTGCAAAATTGTACTTGAATCTACTTTTCTACCTACTTCTGCATAATCTAGTTTTTTTCATATCTAGATAAGATCACTAAATGTGGACACTAGTGGCACTGGTGCTATTTTCCAAGTTATACAATGTTTTCTAGGGCCAAATATGGAAACTATTCTAGATTCTTGACTATCTACATATTTTATTATAACTATTTTTATGTTTGGTTATTATTCAAGGTATGTTGAATGTTGTTATTTAGACCATTAGGAGATTTGATCTCTGTGAAAAAATATCTATTTATTTCCCATATTTTAAGGGTAGTAATGAATACCCTACAATAAATACCCTTAGAATAAAGAGCTTTGTAAGTGTTTTATGCTATAAAGATACATGATATAGTAATGATAATTGACAAGATATCTCAAGATATAACATGATTTATATTGAGATATTATTAGATCAACAAGGGTATGCCTAGATGGATATAATAATGTAATGCCATGTACTGAATTAGAACTAGAATGATAATTTTGGTTAGTTTTTAGTTGTTAGTTGGAGGGATGGATCATGATGTCTATCATTGAATCCAAGAAAGTAAGATAAATGCATGATGTGAATCATGGTATTACAAATAATGAGAATAAAATAAGAAAAAAACATGCAAGGTAAGAAGAAATAATAAATAAGAATACAAGGGTGGTTGAGGGGCCAAGAAAACAAGGGACATGGTCACATGTCACTCAAACTGGAAAGTAATCATACAAGGCATGTTCAAATGCCACATACATATATAATTGAAATAAGCAAAATTGGCATGAAAGCCACAATCATATAGAGGTGTATAGTAAAAGGACATTAGAAAATGTCCTAAGGAATACACATGAATAGAAGCAAAGGACATTAATAAATGTCTTAAAGCATATATAGGATTCAAACATGAACTAAGAAATGCAAATAATCTAACTATGTTAAGAAAGAAAACAAAGCATTTAAGGAACCATAAGTACAATCACATCTAAATAATCAAATAAAAAGGAAAATTATGTAAGACATGTGACTTTAATACTAGGTATATGCTAATAAATATACAAATGCTATAGAATGGTGAGTGTCAATAAAGTAATATATGTACGTGAGTAATGTACAAAAAAATGATAAGTAGTATGTGTGGTACAAGAATGACATAACCTGGATGGTGTAGTCATGTAGAATATGCCCCCAATGGGTATCTATATCAATGTGTGTCTCAATGTATAAATAGGATGCCCCCTCAATGGGTAGAGTGAATCAATCAAAGAGATGGATGTCACTGTGCACACTCAAAAGAAGATCAAGTGAAGCATGGTAATGTAGATAAATCAACAAACAATAAGAATAAAACAAAAAATGTAAGTCTAGCATGGTAGTAGAAATGTAAATCATAGATGATACATACAATCAAAGTTTTTTTGGTGTTTTTGAAATATTTGGATGCTTTTTTTGGATTTTGAAATATTATATTGGTTTTGAATTTTGAATTTTTGAGCTATGTACAATCAATCACAAGAAGATTATGTACAAGAATTTGAAAGAAGGAACTATGTACAAGTAAAGAAAAATAAATTATATACAAGTAATACTGAGAATAAATGATACTATATCAAACAAAGGAATCATGCATGATTATGAAGCATGAGGGAATGGCTACAAATATAACACTAAATATTTGGATTCATTATTAGTATCTTGGAAATCATAATAACTTGTATTGTTTCACTCATTGTTATCATCTTTATTTTGAACCAATGGAATGATAATGTTGATTTTTATTATTATTATTATATATATATATATATATATATATATATATATATATATATATATATATATCTTTTCCTTTGATAAATTGTGTTTCTGAGTGATTTACCTTAGGATGTTCAATAAATACCAAACCTTGGTGACAAACATTATCAACTGCTAGAATAAGAGTAGTGATGCCTTGAGCATGCTTGCCCAACCCTTGACCTTGATAATCAAACTATTATAGATATTGTTGACCAAACCCAAAGTACTTTGAGATTTGAGCCTCATTTTGGAGAGGTAGATTTGCATCTTTTTTATGCTTTACCTATGCTTGTGGTAATGTTTGTTTCTTTGATTTTGCTTTTTGATCCTTTTGTTGTTTTAAATTATTCTTTGGTAACCACTTTTATACTATTTCTTGATTTGACCCTTTTTGAATGTGTTTCTATGTCACTATGGATTGCTTGGCTGGTTTACCTTATATAAGGTCCTCATTAGAAATTATCTATTGTATATGTTGTTTCAATGACAAACATGAATCTATGTGATGCCCATACATTTTATTGTATGCACAATAGTATCTGGATCTTCTCATTAAAAGTAGAGGAGGTAGTTTGATCAACTTAGATTTAATCATTTCCCTTAGTACCTCACTTGAAATATTAGTTGATATTTGAATAATTTTTGAATCACTAGTGGTAGAGTTACTTTGTTGTGATATGTGACATTGCTTGTAACCAATTGACTAGGTGAAGGTGCATATACATGATTGCCACTAGGGTACCTTTGATTCTTTTATATTATAACCTAATTTTTCAATGTTGTTATATTTTCATGTAATATCTGATTATATGTTTGTAAATATGAAAATAACCTACTCATACTGGTGATTTGATCC
Organism: Torreya grandis; assembly: GCA_037957365.1. Lineage (NCBI taxonomy): Eukaryota > Viridiplantae > Streptophyta > Pinopsida > Cupressales > Taxaceae > Torreya > Torreya grandis. The sequence continues at coordinate 2,010,694 of JARHVA010002979.1, forward strand.
CTTAGAGTCTCATAAGTACAAACTCTAGTTGTTTTTTTATTGAACATGTAAGCACATATGTTGAAGAGGTTTTGAAGAAGCTATAGGCTGAATGTATGAATTAAGAATAATTGTATGGGATGCCTCACCTTTTTAAGGGGTGATATCATGGACTTGGTTATAGGTAAAGTATATATCACCCTCTTGGGGGAGAGGAGGAGAAGGAAACTACTTCCTGTGCATAAGATATGACATTAAAATTTGACAGGTGGTTGTTAGCTTATGAAATGGATCCTCTAGGTAGAAACCATGTATGTGAGATGAAATTTATAAAATTGGAATTATAATTTTTATAATAATATGTTTATAAATATCATTTCACATGAGAGATATTAAATAAGGGATAGAGAGCATGAAATTATGCATTGATGCATGCAATTTTTTGACATGTATTATGACATTTCTAATGTGTTTAGCATGATAATCTAAAAAAAATTTCCACATGAGAGATAGAAAGGGAAAGATAGATAAAATGCAATTATGCATAAATGTATAGAAAATTTTGACATGTAACATAACATTGGTAACATGTTTATCAAAATGGAGTTGGAAATTATTCCACATGAGCGAGAGAGAATATGTAAAGAAATATTGAAATCTTGTGCATTTTTAATAATAAATTTTGTAATATCATCCTTGATTATAAAGAGTAAACATGAAATGAAAATAATGAATATTTTTACTAACATATGATAAACTTCATTATTCATGTACATGATAGGACCGATGATGGTCTCCTTATTATTTGCAAGAAATGTAAGAACACATTATAAATAAGTGAGATCCATTTTTGAAATATAATTTTAGAATGTAAGGTGATATATCAAATTCAATAGTACCTACTATATGCAGCTAGGGTTTTAAAAATGATTATATTGAAAATTACTATGAAATTTTGAGATTTAAAGTGAAATTTTTATTTAAATATGCGAGTAAAAAATCAAAAAATTATTGGGAAAATACTGGGACTTAGTATGGACAACTAGGGGTTGTAAGAAAATTATTTTAAAATTACTATGAAATTTTATAATTTAATGCTAATTTTTTATTTTATTATGCAAGTAAAAAATAAAAAAATATAGGAAAAATTAGTAGGAAATATACCCTAGGGTTTTTAGGGTTTTTATGTGTAAACAAAGTAAGTCAAGTTCACCAAATGATTTAACAATTTTGGGAATATTGTTGTGTTATTATTAATTTAGTTAAAGGTTTTGAGTAGTAAAATTAGTAAATAAATAGACAATAATTAATCTACTGATTTGTGTAAATTAATTACAATTCAAACTTTAAAAAAAATAGTAATAAGGAGAAGAAAACAAAACTTAGATAGAAACTAATTGATCTGACTAAGACAGAGGTTGGAATTCACTATGTAGGACTAAGACATTATTGCAAATTGAGATCTAAACTTAACTTCTTAGTGGCACTAGTGCTATAGTCTACCTTTACTACTATTGTCCTAAGGATCTGAGTTTTTTGGGTTTTGTTGTTATGTCTGTGTGACCCTATCTATGATGTTTCATCAGTTATAAGTTTGTATATATACCTATAGAGTAGATTATTTCTTTAAACCCTATCTTCCATTGTTATTTGACTAATTTTAAGCATGAGGGAAGGGGTTAATATGTGTAAGATGCACTAGACATGATTCACACCCCATGTGTAGGCACACTACCTACATATCAATACTTTGAAGAGGGATTAAGTCATATGTATTTCTCCCCACTTGATGTGCTTTGTGAAATTATGTATATTAAGATGCAAAATAATAAACTAGATTTTCTTGAGGTGGCTATGGACTAGTGTAAGGACTTGAATGAGCTTCTTAGTATGTTTGTTGGATTTATGCAGAGAATAGGAAAGATTGCTTGAGTAGTCTTGATTGTATTCTTACTTTCTTAGTGATAATTTCCAACCCTTTCCAAATGATCTTTGAATGGGATTTTATAGGGATATATTGGTCATGGATTGAATTTACTCATGCTAGGCTGACAAGGATAAGGATGGGGAACTGGAAGAAATTTACCATTGGGGATAGAGATGGACTTGGATAATAGCACCAAAAGTGGATAGTAGTGGCACCAGTGATATAGTCTAAGTGTGGCACTACTATTTTGAGCAAATGGGACCTAGTGGGATTGATTTGTCTTAGAAAGAGTAGTCTGGGTGAGTTGGGACCAAGTTTGAAAGGCTACATATGATTGGGAATCAATCAAAATAAGCCTAAGAGGGTCATGAAAGCAAAGACAAGGGAACTAAGAGTTAGGTATCATTAGCCACACTTAAGTTACCAATTTTTGCATTTTATATGACTATAGAATCCATATATAAATAAAGGAGTAAGGATTTTAATTAATTGAAGAAATTAAAATTAGATAACATTCCAATAGTAGGATAACTCAAAATCATATATTAATATCAAAGAGAAAGATTATACAATTTGTTTTATTTACAAGTGAATTTGGAAATTATATTTTGTATTCAATTCAATGAGAATAACACAAGATCTCAATATCTTATTTCTCATATGGTCAATATCTCATTTCACCTACACAATAACTAGTGTGTTGGCTTACTCTATGAAGTAATTTATATCTTGCTTCATCTTGTTAATCAAAATGATCATGATGAATTTTATAAAGATAACAATACAATCTTTACTCTTGATCATGTAAGAAAAACACTTCAAAATTTATTTGATTATGATTTGAAACATACTATATATTTTTATAATAATAAAAATAAAGGAGAGATCAAACACAGTACTATATTTTTATGTAATAATAGAAATAAAGGAAAAATCAACCAAAGTACTATATATTTACGTAATAATAGAAATAAAAGATAAATCAAATAAACAAATAAAATACATATTTTTTTTAATTCATTTCCATACATACCACCTATATAGTTTAGGTTACCATTATACTTTCTTAGTTTCCTTATGATCAATACTACCTTCCATGTACACTCATAATGAATATTTCTAAGTGGTCATTATTTTGGATGAATATACAATTATTATACTATACCTAAAATTTCTTCTTAACATCCCCAAAAATTTGTATGATTTTTATGTCATTCACAAATGATGTAATACGTGCATTCACTAAGTTATAATAAAATCATAGTTAAGACATTTATACTAGAAATGGTTTTCACATCTCAGGGGAATTATCCACCCTAATTTAATTCTTTACTTAAATCACCAAGGACTCAGGTAAAGCATCTTTGAAACCAAGACACTTTTGTTCCATTTAATGAATATAATATTAAACCTCCATATTAGTTTGAATAAATACTATAAAATTTATATATTATTATGCATAAATGAAAGGCACAATACTTCAACCTAGGACATCCTTAGTAAGGTATTCCAATAGGGAAAGAACCAAGTATACTAAAGATTATATTTGACATAAAAAGGACAAGCTTTAAAATAAATGATAATCAAATCACTAAGGATAAACCTGTTGAAGGTAGATGCTTTAGTCCTCTAGAAGAAACACTATGTATCCCCAAATTAAAAATAAAAACATAAATTACATAACCACATTTCCATATGACATATGATAAGACAGATTAAATGAATATAAGCTAATTAATCAAGCCACAACCAAATTAGTTCCATGGAGTGTAATAAAACAAACTAAAAATTTTATTTAGTGTTTAGGTACGACATTACAGTAGGGAATTTTGAAAGTAATATAATGTCCTAAGCTATCTGACATGTCAACAAGGCTTATATATTTGTTTTTATCTATATAAAAAAAATCAGTTAAAACACCTCCAATATTATTATTTTATCCTATAAATACAACACCCAAGTGCACCATAGTTATCAGGTTACTTTATTATCGAAAGAATTACATATGCATATTTTTTGTTTATTTAAAAACTGAAACTCTGATACGTCAAAATTTGAACAAAAGTTTATATTTATACAGACACTATCAAAGTGCCAATGCTTAAGTAGTTTTATAACAATAATATAGATAATCGAATAAATATACCCATAGGATACTAGGATTACTATTCAAGATTACACCAATTTATCATGCAATTTTAATATCAAGTCTATCCATTTAATAATAATAATAATAATAATAATAATAATAATAATAATAATAATAACAACAACAATAATAACAATAATAATAATAACAATAACAATAATAATAATAATAATAATAATAATAATAATAATAATAATAATAATAATAATAATAATAATAATAATAATAATAATAATAATAATAACAATAATGATGATGATGATGATAATAATAATAATAATAATAACAACAACAACAACAACAACAATAATAATAATAATAATAACAACAATAATTTATTAATAATAATTATTATTATTATTATTATTATTGTTGTTGTTGTTGTTATTATTATTATTATTATTATTATTATTATTATTATGGATTTAATCCAATAGATAAGGCTTAGGTATTGCTAACCATAACAACTATAGTGAATCTTTATATAGATCTAGCAAGCAAATAAATAAGAAATAAAATAAAATCAAGCATGTTCATTGTTAACCTAACAGAATGGAGGCTGAGAAGATCATCCTTTCCTATTCAAAGCTTGTTATGATCCCCACTATGCTATCTTCTTTTCTTTCACAGTTATCATCTCCTATTACTCCATATATTACTACATGGCTCATTAATTCTTTCTATGCTCACTCCAACTCTTCCTCTTCACCATGCGTGTTCCTCACCCCTCCTTGAAGATCAATTGAACAACAACAATTAATGTCTTATCTACTCCTCATTACATTATTATTTTAAAATTTTCTTATAAGTATCATGGTATTGGATTCTCTTGGTAGGTAGAAAGGATGCATTAGTTCCCAACAAGTACCATGGCAAACAATTAAAATATGTAAAATTTATTCTTTGTTTCTTCTCCACCATTATGAAATCACCCACTTATCAACTTGACTTCCACCAAATTCAAACTCTTGATGCTTCCACTTCTATGCCACATTACTTTGTAATTTATTTATTCACTTCATTCCACTTAGATTTATTCATTGTATCCTTACAACTAATGCATTTTTTCACTCAAAATATGATTAGTTGACAAATACAACTACTCCTATTTTTTATTAATATAATACTCCCATAAAACATTTATTATTCTTATAATTTTTCATAGTTTGGTCTTACTTAAGTGAATTGGACAAAATATAATCTTTAAAATTGAAAAGGTATAAATGGGGACCCAAGCCATTATTAAATACCAAAATGGTCTCTTCCCTACCCACTCTCACTTCACACATATATAAAAGAAAATTACTTGTGAATGGTGCCACTAGGTGTAAATTATATAATTATAAGGATGCATTATTAAAACTATTATTATCTAGTGGAACATAAAATCCTAATAATTTATTTTCCAAAACATGTAAAAAGGATTATGCCTAAGTCCTTTATGGTTATCATTGAACACAAAACATTGATTCATATTGTACTTTATTAAATAATTGTTTTAAAAATATTCTCAAATTAAAACACACACACACACACACACACACACACACACACACACACACACACACACACACACACACACACACACACACACACACACACACACACACACACAAAGTGGAAAAATTGACCTAGTGCCAATGATGGCCTGTAATTAGAACTAATGAGCATAAAAAACTCAAAAAAATGGTTTCTTAATCATAAAATTAACATATCAATCCAACAAAACTTCCCAAATCCACTATCACCATAGTAGGGTATCACACCCTATTTAAGAAGGCATTGATAGACATAATAATATTAACATATTTTCAAAGAATGTAAAAAAAATAATAAAAAAGGTTCATACCCCAAAGGGTGGTGGATTAGCCCTTGATGTCACCTTAAGGGATCAATCATAAAATAGAGTCATCGAATGTTCCCCCGAAATGAAGAAAACAACACAATCTAGTGGTAATTATTCCAAAGGTGATTATAATTAGTAATGGAGGTTGAGATACTTATTTTCCTAAAGGTGGTTATAATTAGTTTCATAGGTATGTGCCCCCATAGGGTAGGGAGAGTGAGAAATAATGATTTTCCCAAAGGTAAATTTGTAAGGAAATTTGGTGACTTCATACGAATTCCTCATTTATGAAAATAATGATTTCAGTAAAAAATAATGGAAATCACCATATTATTGATTTCACCTAATTTTAAGTGAAGTTGTTTTCATGAAAAATGAAAATGGAATTTTGGCCCAAAAATGGTCAAAAATGCCAAAATGGTGACTTCACTCTAGAAGGAAAAATAACTATCTTAAAGGACCTAAAAAGGGGTCCAACCTCTAGGAGAGAGGGGGAAATGGGCTTGGTATGGTAGGAAAAGGCTATATAGTATCATATATATAGTTTGATTCTAATCTATCTATGATTGTAGGAGTGGCTTATTATTTTGATAACACTAGAGTGACATTCCCACTATTTACATACACTATAGATTTGGATGGTGAAGATGATTGGATTTTTGTAGGATCTATAATTTTACAACATGGTGTGGATGTCATTAATTCACATGGATCAAGTATATTTTAGTGCCTTGGTAGAGAGATAGAATTCAAAGATGTTGACCTTTCACCTGCTGACTAGGGAAGTTAATATTACTCTTGAGGATACTTCATAGATCCTCAATCTACTAATGAAATTATGTAGGCTATTTTACATGGATCTAACATAATAAAAAGTTGTGCTAGATGACTTGGTTAGATTTTAGGAGATTCCCATGGAGTATGGGAAGGTCTACCTATATAGATATGTGAATTGATGACCTAGCCATGGGAAACCTTCACCACCAGTACTAATTAATAAGGAGGTCATGGTTCTAATGGCTTGTTGACCATTTTTGCCCACCAGGCCAAAAAATTGGTCCCCTCCTGTCCCTACTATTCGAGGCCATTTCTTTTTTTTCCAATTTTGCATGAATCTATTCATTATCTATGGACTCTATAGGCTTGAATCTATGGACTGTGCAAGAAAATAAAAATCTACGGACTATGTAGGAAAAGAAAAATATATGGACTCTGCAGGTAGGTCCATTTTTTACAGGTTCAAAGGCTTTTGCAGGTGTTTTCAGTCAAAATAATTAGTTTTTTCAACACTTAGTCATTTTTCAGGACTATTTCAGTGCCTTGGTTCAAACAAAAATCTCCATCGGCAAACACCAGCAGCAAGTTCAACGCTTCAGGTTCAACGCTTCAAGTTCAATTAGTTCAAGTTCAACGTTTGGTTCAATGCATAGTTCATCAGCCTTCCTAGGCTCATCAGCGCACTTATTTGAACCGTTAAACCAAATTTTTGGTTCAACGGTCTAGGTTTAATGTACTTGGTTCAGTGGAAGAATTTCAACAAACTTGGTTCATCGCTTGGTTCAAGTTAGGGGTTCAACCAAAAGTTCAATGCTTCGATTCAGTTTAGAAGTTTAACTGAACGGTTCATGAAAATGGTTCAGTGGGCTTGGTACATCTCAGTTCAACAATGGTTAAACCAACCGTTGAACCAAATTTTGGTTCAAGTCTTCAAGTTCAAAGCTATTTGGTTCAATGTAGCGGTTCAATGCATAGTTCATCGGCCTTCCTAGGCTCATTGGTGCACTTATTTGAACTGTTGAACCAAATTTTTGGTTCAACGGGTTCAGTTCAATGGCTTTGGTTCAATGTCAATGTTTCAATGTGAAGGTTCAATGGAAAGGCTCATTGGCTTGGTTCATTAAGAAATCGGTGCGTTTGGTTGAACCCTTGAACTGTTGAACCTTTTTGGTTCAACGGCTTAGTTCAAGGGTATGCCCCAAGCATGAAGGATGGTCAATAGTCAAATTGCCCTTTTGGAGGGCAAGCATTTATCTTTTGCCTTATGGAATAATCAATTTGGTTCAAGCTTATGTTTTAAAAAGATAGTCCTAAATTCCTTTGGACTTTTTGCCTGAAGGAATTCCTTCAGACAAAAAGTCTGAAGGAATTTGGGTGCACTTCTACAAAGCAAAATGGAGTGGGCAGAAAGAATTTTCACGAACTTTTTATCTGCAGGAAAATGCCTACGGATAAAGTCTATGGAAAACAAATGCAGCCACAGTTCAAAAAAAAAATGGGTAAGGCAAAGGCAAGCACGAAAGAATTTTCGTGGACTTTTTGTCTGTGGGAAAACATCCGCAGACAAAAGTCCATAGGGAAATTGTCTGTGGAACATTCAAAAAGCCTACAGAACATACAAAGTTTGCTAAAAACATAAAGGCTCGATAGATAGTCCAAAACCATTCAAAGGACCCACTGAAGTATTCAAGTGCCCACTGAGCCGCGAAGAGACTAAGGCAAGCCATAGAAAGCCAGCATGGACCCGACCGCCACGTGGTCTGATGATGAGGACCCGAGGACGTCCCAGAGCATGTCAAATTTAAAAAAGCCATTTAGCCATTGGGTTTTCAATCTAGAAAGGTGCCAACATGGAGAAGGAGCCAAGTGGCCAAACAAGGACAAATTCCAAGTGACAAGTAGATTGATAAGGTAGAGAGCAGTTAAGCAATTCAAGTGGCATAAATAGGGTAATTTATTGCTTAATGGCATGAAAGACAAATAAGAAGAGTGACAGGCAGGTGATGAGTGAGTAGTTAAGTCCTACTAGCACCAATTGGAGAAGCATCTTTGGCAGGTGAAATAGTGCCAGCAAATTGATCATTTAGAATGATAATGGCTAGTAGTGCAACCACTTTCTCTATCTTGAATTTTAATAGGAAGGCAAACCATGTAAGTCATCCAAGTAGGAAATGTAAGTCTTAAGCAGGCAAAATGAATAGTCCATTTTAATTCCTTGAGTGACTTGTTGTCTTCATGAATAGATGCAATAGGCCACTTGTAACCAATGAGTGCCAAATGAGCCTCTTGGACTTTCCATATATTTTGCAAACTTGGTAATTTTTTAAGGATCTTTTCACTAATTTTACAAGGCACAGCCCTGCTAAAATTTCTAATTGAATAAAATAAAAGTAGCTTTTTACCTCCATTTGGATAGACATTTTTGTGTATGCATTGAATATTTGCTTGTGTCCAGTCATTGTCTTTTGATGCTCTCACAGGTTCAACACCAGCAGACCTACTGTCTATAAGGTGCCATTGTTGTAGCTGATAGGAGAAGAGCAATATTTGGGAGTGAAGGAGTAGAAGAAATTACTTCATAAGTGTGTGTTTCATAGCACCTTGGGGGATCTCTATTCTAGATTTTCCATTAAAGCCTCCCTGCAAGTTTTAGTAGCCTGGTCCTTCTGCCAAGTGCGTAGTGTATGTATGCATTTTCTTGGTTTCAAGAATGGATGTGTGAAGGTCAAATCTTGTTTTGGTGTATCACCTCCTTAGAGTATTTTTTTTACCTGTATCCCTCTCTCTTTTCATCCCCCCAATTTATATAGCTATATATATCTATGCCTATATCTGTATTTAACTTTTTCTTGGAACAAACACGATACATCAAAGGGAGCTAGCCCTTAACTAGAGACTCTCCTCTCCTACTTCACCATCCCACAGGCGAGAGAGGAGTTTCCATGTTGTGAAGAAAAGGTAGGAGTTCGACCTCCTTGCTCTGGGTGTAATTTCTCACGTCAATAGTTTTGGCATGCCTGATGGGACACACAATTTTCAATGCAGTAAAGTTTCAAGATTGATGCTAGTCCTGTTATAGCAAATTGAGTTTCTTCAGCATCTGGAAAATTTGAGTTAATCAGCTAGTTAAGTAGCTTGGTGCCATTCAAAAATCATTTCTTGTATGTATAATCCTTTTGCACAAAATCATGGGTTTTGTTTTCCTTCATGTGAATATAATCAGGCTCCAGATATTTATGCATTTCCCCCAAGCAGCTCTCCTAGTTGCCCTACAACTATAAGGGAGGTGGCATTGGAATTTGAGAGGTAGACAATGGAAATTAATAGGCTGGAAGAGCAGTACAGATATCAATAGGAGTTGATGTATAATGAGGAGTGCTTGTTTAGGCAAGCACAATCCTTGCAACCCATGAAAGAGGAGACAGTAAAATGGAGAAATCCATTTTTCCAAGGCAGTCAGCCTTGTGCGCCCCCTTCTATCCTAAAGAAAACCCCCTCTTTTTCACCAAATCCATTTTATCAGATTGCACTTGCTCACTCCAGCTCATCAAATACAGCTGCTCCCAATCCCGTGTGCCTGGCTTTCCAACACCAAAAGACATCAGAATAGCCTCCCATGGAGATGAACTTTATAAATTCCTCATATTGTGAATCTCCCATTGAGAAGAGAACCATGATCTAGCACATCTCTTTCAATGCTGATCTTATTCAACAAGATGATGCTAGTCACCATCAAGAAAGACTCTTTTAGGACAACCTAGCCAAGCAAATTGAAGATTTAGAGGCTAGGATAAAGCTACTTCTTGAAGAAGAGTTGAAATTTCTAGACCTTGTGGAGGAGCCTCAAGACCTTGGAGATAACAAAGTTGTGGCCTGCTCATAGGAGCAAAATTTTAATTCAGAGATCCTGCACTAGGGAAAAATAGTGGAATCATGGGACAGCATAGAAGAAGAAGAGCAAGGTTTTTCTCAAAGCCTTGAAGAAGTTGAAGCTACACCTGTTGATGATGATGCTAGAGACCTCCAGGAAAATATTTTCCAAGAAGATCTGGCCAAGAGAATAGCAGAGTTGGAATCCAAAGAGAAATTCCTTAGCCAATGTGTGGTGGACGGTTCATACCAAACAGCCCATTCCATGCCTGAACACACCCCACCTACACATTTCCAAGAGATTTATCAGGCCATTCCTGATATTGATGAAGTGATGATCAAATGGAAGGAGGATAATCATTTGATTCTAGCTCAAGGATTGCCTCCTCTTCCACATGTTTTTGCCACTTCACCCCTTCTCAAGGAAGAACCTATTCTGTAGGAGGCAAGTGAGGAGCAGAAGATCCAATCTACAATCTTTCAAGAAGCTTCCATGAGCAACAATGAAGAAGAAATCATCATTGATGCTTCTTGTGAAGACCTTATCAGCAATGGAGAAGATGCAGGTCTTACATATATGCTGATGTTCTAGCAATTCAAAGAGGAACAAATGCATGGTAAGCTCTCTTCCCCTCTATTTGATGAACTTCCTTGCTATTCTGATGATGAGGTCGACTACATTGAAGAGCCTGAGTTAGAGGAAAATCAGGTGGATACCCCTAAACATCTAGAGGTCCTAATTTTTGAGGAGGAAAAGAATAGGTCAGTCTTCTAGGAGGAATGCCTTTAAGAAGTGAGCTTTAAATAGGGAAGTAAAGTTTTATGGGATGAGAAATCTTTTTGTGAGTCCATTTCAGACATCACCATAGTCAACCTTATTCAAGAAGTCCAAGATAAATTAGAGGATGAGTCTGAAAAAGTCCTCAATGAGATAGAAGAAAATAGGCTGGACCATGATACATTGCAGAGGGAATGTGCAGACCAAAGGGCTAATGGTGATGAACCAGTAGCCATTGATTTCTTGGTGAGGAGCACCAATATGAAGGTCCAGCATTCAACAGGCCTCTAGGGACAATCTAAATACTTATAGGTCAGAGGCATGTTCAATTCATATCCACTCAGATTCTAGCCAACTTAGGTGACAGGTAGGAAGAGTAAGTCACCAACTCTCTTTTTCATTCAGCTACTTGCCTGGTACCATAAGTCCTTTTACTAGGAAGGGGACTCAAATAATTTTCCCTTTGATCTAGGAGGGAGGCAAACATACCTGGTTAGCTATATATAATAGTTTGTTTTTAGTTGTTTTTCCTATTTTCCCTAAGTGCAATTTGCATAAGTAGTGTTTTTTAGTCCTGTGAGTTTCCCTTTGCGTGTGGGGGTAAAAGCTTCATATTTGATTCTTAGATCTTTTGGGGCTATTGCTAACTCTCTTATAGCTATAATATGACTCTGTGCCTAATGGATTTTCAAGGCAGCTAGGTTTTAAGCATGGCAGACATGCTTCCCCTATGAGTCACCAATTTGTTGACCATTTTTGCCCACCAAGCCAAAAAATTGGTCCCCTCCTGTCCTTGTTATTTGAGGCCATTTCTTTTTTTTCCAATTTTGCATGAATTTGTTCATTATCTATAGACTCTATAGGCTTGAATCTACAGACTGTACAGGAAAATAAAAATCTATGGACTATTCAGGAAAAGAAAAATATATGGACTCTGCAGGTAGGTCCATTTTTTATAGGTTCAAAGGCTTTTGTAGGTGTTTTCAATCAAAAGAATTAGTTTTTTCAACACTTAGTCATTTTTCAAGACTATTTCAGTGCCTTAGTTCAAACAAAAATCTCCATCGGTAAACACCAGCAGTAAATTCAATGCTTCAGGTTCAACGCTTCAAGTTCAATTGGTTCAAGTTCAATGTTTGGTTCAATGCATAGTTCATCAGCCTTCCTAGGCTCATCGGCGTGCTTATTTGAACCATTGAACCAAATTTTTGGTTCAATAGTCTAGGTTCAATGTACTTGGTTTAGTGGAAGAAGTTTAGTGAACTTGGTTCATCACTTGGTTCAAGTCGGTGGGTTCAACCAAAAGTTTAATGCTTCGGTTCAGTTCATAAGTTCAACCGAACGGTTCATGAAAATGGTTCAGCAGGCTTGGTACATCTCGGTTCAACAATGGTTAAACCAAATCATTGAACCAAATTTTGGTTCAATGGGCTTCGTTCAATTCTTCAAGTTCAAAGCCATTTGGTTCAATGTAGCGGTTCAATGCATAGTTCATCGGCCTTCCTAGGCTCATCGGCGCACTTATTTGAACCGTTGAACCAAATTTTTGGTTCAATGGGTTCAGTTCAATGGCTATGGTTCAATGTCAGTGTTTCAATGTGAAGGTTCAATGGAAAGGTTCATTGGCTTGGTTCATTAGGAAATTGGTACATTTGGTTGAACCCTTGAACCATTGAACCTTTTTGGTTCAATGACTTGGTTCAAGGGTATGCCCCAAACACGAAGGACGATCAACAGCATTTATCTTTTGCCTTATGAAATAATTAGTTTGGTTTAAGCTTATGTTTTAAAAAGATAGTCTTAAATTCCTTTGGACTTTTTGCCTGAAGGAATTCCTTTAGACAAAAAGTCTGAAGGAATTTGGGCGCACTTCTACAAAGCAAAACGGAGTGGGCGGAAAGAATTTTCGTAGACCTTTTGTTCGCGGGAAAATGTCTGCAAACAAAGTCTGCAGAAAAAAAATGTAGCCACAGTTCAAAAAAAATGGGTAAGGCAAAGGCAAGCACGGAAGAATTTTTGTGGACTTCTTGTCCGCGAGAAAACATCCGCAAATAAAATTCTACGAGGAAATTGTCCACAAAACATTCAAAAAGTCTGTGAAACATATCAAGTCTATGAAAAACATAAAGGCCTGGCAGACAGTCCAAAACCATTCAATGGACCCATCAAAGTATTCAAGTGCCCACTGAACCGTGAAGAGACTAAGGCAAGCCATAGAAAGCCAGTGTGGACCTGACTGCCAGCGTGGACCTGACTACCATGTGGTCTAATGATGAGGACTCGAGGATGTCCCAGAGCATGTCAAATTTAAAAAAGCCATTTAGCCATTGGGTTTTCAATCTAGAAAGGTGCTAACATGGAGAAGGAGCCAAGCAGCCAAACAAGGACAAATTCCAAGTGATAAGCAGGGTGACAAGGCAAAGAGCAATTAAGTAATCTGAGTGGCATAAACAGGGTAATTTATTGCCTAATGGCGTGAAAGACAAACAAGCAGAGTGATAGGTAGGTGATGAGTGAGCAGTTAAGTCTAACTGGCACAAATTGGAGAAGCATCTTTGGTAGGTGAAATAGTGCCAGCAAATTGATCATTTGGAATGATAGCAGCCAGCAGTGCAACTACTTCCTCTATCTCACATTTAAATAGGAATGCAAACCATGTAAGTCATCCAAGTAGGAAATTTAAGTCTCGAGTAGGCAAAACAAATAGTCCATTTTAATTCCTTGAGTGACTTGTTCTCTTCATGAATAGATGCAATAGGCCACTTATAACCAATGAGCACCAAATGAGCCTCTTGGACTTTCCATATATTTTGAAAACTTGGTCATTTTGTAAGGATCTTTTCACTAATTTTACAAGGCGCAACCCTGCTAAAATTTCCACCTGAATCAAATAAAATTAGCTTTTTACCTCCATTTGGATAGACATTTCTGTGTATGCATTAAATGTTTGCTTGTGTCCAGTCATTGTCTTTTGATGCTATCATAGGTTCAACACTAGTAGACCTGTTGTCTACAAGGCGCCATTGTTGCAGCTGACAGGAAAAGAGCACTATTTGGGAGTGGAGTAAAATAAATTACTTCATAAGTGTGTGTTTCAAAGCACCTTGGGGGATCTCTATTTTGGATTTTCCATTGAAGCCTCCCTGCTAGTTTTAGTAGCCTGGCCCTTCTGCCAAGTGCATAGTGTATGTATGCATTTTCTTGGTTTCAAGAGTGGATGTGTGAAGGTCAAATCTTGTTTTGGTGTATCACCTCCTTAGAGTAGTTTGTTTACCTGTATCCCTCTCTCTTTTCATCCCCCCAGTTTATATAGCTGTATATATCTATGCCTATATCTGTATTTAGCTTTTTCTTGGAACAAACACGATACATCAAATGGAGCTAGCCCTTAACTAGAGACTCTCCTCTCCTGCTTCGTCATCCCACAGGTGAGAGAGGAGTTTCCATGTTGCAGAGAAAAGGTAGGAGTTTAACCTCCTTGCCTCGGGTGTAATTTCTCGCGTCAACATGGCTATTATTAGTGACATTTTACTACCTTATAAGAAAAATCAATTATTCTATATGGCCCTAAGAGGTATGATATGGAGTATGGTAGATGAGGCCACATAATTTGTATGAGGGCCAGCTATATTGGCTCAATTATATAAGGTCCTACATTTGGTGTCCTATCGATGAGGTTGAAACATTAAAGCATCCAAACTATATATGGTCTAGGTATGGGATCACATCTTGATAGATCATCTTGTGGGTTAAAGATAAGTTAGGGGCCTACATGAACCATTAACATATGGTTGGGTATAGTCTAAATTAGGATGCCTAGGTCACCATGGGGAGATGTATTTCTATAAATGCATGTTTGATGAGCTTACACCCTAGTTCTTTATCTAGGGGTTGTATCTTATTTATTATCTCTAGTGGCCTAGAAATTCATGGTAAACTACATATATGGCATCCAAATGTTTTATCACAAGTAAGTAGTCACATATCATTAAAGAGTATAGGCTAGACAAGGTACTTTTACAATTTGGCATGGTTAAATATGTGATAGAGGATCCTAGGTGGTTTATGCATGTGACTAGAAATATTAGTCATGTCACCTTAGTCATTTAAAAGAGTGTAGTTATGTCTAGTTATCTAAGTGTTCCACAAATGGCATGGGATTATGTAAGGGGTCCAATGGATGTAGGGGTCACACCAATGTATATACATTAGTGGGTACAAGTATGCCCATTGAGGCTTATTATTACATGGTAGGTAGGTGGTCGTGTAGTTGGATAGGTACTGATGGATATTGATGAGGTAGAGGCTACAACTAGTAGCAAGGCTAGTGATAGTGAACACAACTAACATAATGGTAGAGGTGGGGAAGATGATGACAAATATGGTTTTAATAGAGGGGATGGTAGAGGGGATGATAGTGGATATGACACCCATGCCATGATGGGGATATATCCCAACATGATAGTATTAGAATGTACTTTTGTTTATATAATCTAGATAGGGCCTTCAAGAACAACTAGGGTAGGTAGGGATATTGCTATGCTATAGGAGGAGATCATCCCCAGGGTAAGTGAGATCATGGGTTTAGAGATATGGGTAGAATAGATATAAAATCCATTGTAAATATGATATGAGGACATGACTCACATTCAATTAGAGAATACTTAGATGAAGTCAGAGGTGACATATATGGTCCAAATATAGGCACAGATTATGGTAGAATGGGACCAAGTTATCTTAGATAGAGATCAGGTCTTGCTAGATGTTTAAAGGCTCTAGTGTGAGTGTGATGAGGCTCATAGATCCAACACTTATGTAGGATTTTCACATATGATACTTGAGATCCTTTGGACTAAGGATGATGTATCTTACTATCATAGGGCATATAAGAACACCATCCCCAAGGATAACTAGATAGTTACATTTGAGGTATGAGATGTGCAAAAGGATGGTAGTAGATCAGGTTAGTTCAAGACCATAACTCATTTTAAAGTAGCCTTAGGTTAGTCTATGCAACATCCATGGCCACCTATGCCACCATGACCACTAGGGCCACTATGGATACCTCTTTTTATGAGCCCATGGATACAAAGAGTCAAAACTAATTTGTGATATCTCTATGGCATTTTCGCATATTGTTATAGTTTTTACACCATTATATGTATATATTACAGTGCATATGATGGTATTTAGAGATACATTGAAATTCATATAGGGTCTTTAAAGGTATGTGTACATGGACTACTATTATTTTGATATATGCAATTATCTATTTATTACCATGTTGATCTCATGTTTAGCTCATGTTTTAACATTATGGATGTTTATTTTTGTTTTAAACATGTATGGTCTTTCCTTCTTGTATTGACATGAATATGAGATGTTGCTCTATTTTTATCTACTTATGTTGTATGATGTATATATATTCTTATTCAAAGATGTATGTCTGTATTAGCACATAATAAATAATATTTGATTATTCATTGATTTCACTAGTGTTTGGGATTTTGGTTGGTTTATGATGTTAGATAAGTACTACCCACTACATTTATCAATAGTTCCATTGGCCTAATATTTTTTTTATCTTGTAATATTATGCATCATAGTTATGAATAACAATAATAATAATAATATATATCCTCAGCTTGGAAAAATTAGTTTAGATGTGAATATAAATAAACTAAGAATAAGATATGAACAATCAAATCCCAAGTGTAAATATAAAACAAATAAACCAAGTGTATGTATATATACAAACATTCACAACCTAAGTACAAGATATGGATAATCAATACTCAAGTGTAAATCAAATGTAATATACCTACAACAATCGAGAAAGGAAAAAAAAAGTAAAAAGGCAACAATCAAATTAAAAAACAAACAAACAAACCAAATAAACTAAACAAACAAAATGAAAAAATAAAAAAATAATAAATGAATAAACAAACAAACAAAAACACAAAAAAGGAAACAAATTTAATTAATCAATCAACTAAAATAACAGAAACTAGACTAAAACAAACAATAATATACAAATAAGTTAGTCACAATGTTATAAATGAATAAAATACAAGAAATAAATTATTCATTCATGTGTAATAGATGTGCTAAGCTTGGTGACAAGGTTTCCCCTAGGCTAGGTAGCAATGACATAGTAAAAAGAACACAATAAAAAATGGTATAAGGTTACCCCTAGGCTATAGGTGACAATGACAAATGGTACAATGATAAAATGATGACCCTAGCTTATAGGGAACAATGATATAAACAAGATGGTAAATAGTTTCCTCTATGTTATAAAGAGTAATGAAAAAAAAAGAGAGATAAATATTTCCCCTATGCTATAGGAGAAAACAACACAAACATGATGACAAACATTACCCCTAGGTTATAGGGGACAATAACACAAACATGATGACAAATGTTATCCCTAATATATAGGGAAAAAACACAAAAACAAACAAGAGGAATAGAAGGAATAAGATGGGGTAGCCTAACTAACTCTAGATGCATTAGGCAAGTGGATGCTACCTACATAGTCCCATGGACATGAGGTCCAACATGAATTTCAGGACAAATGTAGTTCTCCCAGTATATGGTATAGAAGAAAAATTGATGATAATGAAAAGAGTAAAATCATAGAGGAATATAAGAATGGTCTTGTAAAATGGTGAGTGCTTAGGAAAAGAGGTTGGGTTAACATTAAAAATCATGAAAGTGTCAAAAATAATAAACTCATGAAGCATGAGAGCATAGTTTAGGCTAAAATCACACTAAAAGACAAGAGATGAACATCCACTAATGAACTAAATTATAATTAATAGTATTTAATACATCTATAGCTTGGAATGAGAATGAGATCATAAAAAATTAAGAGAATTGGTGAAGGTTTCTCATAAAATGGTGAGATTTTTGGCTGAGGTTGTTCACAAAATGGTGAGAGTGTTGGTTGATGTTGTTCTTAAAATGGTGGGAGAGTTGTCTACGGTTACTCCCAAAATAACAAGAGCATTGTTTGAAGTTAATCATAAAATGGAAAGAGTGTTAGATAAGGTTGCTCATAAAATGGTGAGAGTGTAGGAAAAAAATAAGGTTGGGGAAACTAAAGGACAAGTGATTACTTGTGAAATAGATATAAGACCCACAATCCTTAGGTTAAAGGATACAAAAGGAAATGGTGAAGTGAAAAATGGCAAAATTATAACTGAATTAACCTGCGATACCCCATGTATCTAAGTATTGCCTATATATCTTGTGCGAACCTCATGTTGATATAGTTCTCCTATAAATGGGAGGGAAAATGGAAAAGTGGTCCATAAATGAAGATTGATAGGTAAGATCATCCATCCTAGAAAGTTTTTTAGTATTTATATCTCACATGGAAATTTTAAGCCAATTTTTATGATCTTGTGATTTTTAGGATTTTCTTAGATCTTTTAAAAAATTTAGGGGTTTTGAAATGTTTCAAATGTTTTTTAAAATTTATAGTCATCTCAAATCATTATAAGTTGATAATGCATCTGTCACAAAATGGCAAGAGTATGGCTTAGGGTGATCACTAAATAGAGAGAGTGTTCAAGCTTAAATTACACACAAAATGATGAGAATGTTCAAATAAGGGTGGTTGAGCTGACCTCATAAAACACTGAGCACTACCCACAAAGTCTAAATAGAACTAAAACCACTTTAATTCCTCCTACAGTGGTAGAAGTTGGGAAAATTTTCCAATGTTTTTGGATTTTTTGGTATCTCAAATTAATAGATGATTATGAGATACAAAATGGCCTAACTCATAAAATGGTGAGAGTGTGGAAAAAAGAGTGACTAAGCTAACCTCAATGTAAATTGAGAACTAACTACATATTCCCATAGGAACATCAAGTCAATTTAGTTCTACTTATGACAAGGCATCTGACTAAGTTACAATAAGTTTAGGAATAAGAAAATGGAAAGGCATGACATAATGATGGTAAAGTGATAAGATAGTGCATGGCAAAGGGTTTATTCCTAATTTACCTAAAGGTAGTTATAGTTAGTAGCATAAATAATGAAATAGAACATAACAAAAAATGAAGAATGTAATTACCAGGACCACTATCATACTGCTTTCATATACTATCATTCAAAAGTTTGAATTTGAATCAGCTATTAGAATTGTATCTAAAATCAACCACTAAAAGTGCCTGAAGAAAAAAAAATCAAAACCAAGGCCAAAATTGATAGGGTTTAAGTGAAAATAACCAGTTGGAAATAGGCTAAGGTATGGTGGTAAATGTATATAGGTATGGTACAAAGAACGGTATAGCATGGAATTAATTAAATGATCATTGTAGATAAAATTCAAGCCCCTCAAGTGTAAAAACATTTGAGGTGAATTATGTTCATTGTTCATCAAGTTAATCTCCTTCTAGCATGGAAAGTCTATTCCAAAACCATAATTAGCAATAACCATATAAGGCCCTAACCAGTTAGGTTGGAACTTTCCTTTCTTCTTGGTCTCAACATTGATGTTTTTCTGATTTTATTTTGATCCAAGGTCACAAAGATTGAATTATTTATGCTTGATTCACTAAGTGTATTGGCCACATAATATGTTTTGGTAAGCTTGAAGGTTTTTTAAGGTGACCATGTGAATTCTATCTAGTAAATCTAGCTCTTGCAAATGAGATACTTTGTAGTCTTCATCATCAATGATGTGATGCAATGAAATCCAAAGAGAAGCCAACTTAACCTCAACATGAAGAATGGCCTTAGTGCTTTAAACAAGGGAATATGGGGTAGATCTTATTGGAGTATGGAGAGTGGTATGGTAGGTCTAGAAGGCATTAAATAATTATAAATACCAATTATGACCAGCATCATTTACAATTTTCTTCAAAATATTGATAATGGTTTTATCAGAGGCCTCATCTTGGACATTGCCTTATAGGTAATAGATGGTGGAAAAGTATTCTTTAATATGGTATTGGGCACAAGGGTTTTCACACATTTATTTTAAATGATCTGCCATTGTCATATATAATGTTGGAGGTGATACCATCATAGCAAATGGGATGGTTAAAGATGAATTTATAAATCTAATTATGAGTTACATAAGTGAGGGGAATGGATTTTACCCAGTTAATGAAATATTCTATAGTAGTAAGGACATGTTTGTGGCCATTTGAAGATGTAGGATTTATCTTGCTTATGAGTTGGAGTCCCTACATTGAGAATGGCCATCATGTTTTCATTAATTTAAGCATTTTGGCTGGATCATAGATCAAATTAACATTCTTCTAACACTTCACATGCTTCTTCACATATCCATCTATGTCTACTTCTATAGTCATCCAATAATAACTAGTACATGGTAATTTATTGGCAAGGATGGCCCCAATGGTGTGGGCCAAACACACTCCTTTATGAACTTCCCTCAGCATTAATCTAGATTCTATCAAACATAAACAATGAAGTAGAGTTCTATCATAGATTTTATGATATAGGGTAGGTCCAAATAGGGTATAACAGGAGGATTTATGGATGAAGCCTTTTTGTTTCTTGTGGAAAAGGTTTAGGAGAATGATGTGGTCTTAGAGGTAGGCATATATGTTGGAATACCAAGTAGACATGAGACCAAATGATATCACAAACCATCTCGATGGTTTCCTATTCATGCACTAGTGAAAGGATATGTTCCACAAGAAATTAATAGTTTCTAGAACTATCCATAATCTAAATCATGGATTCGATTGTAGCCATGGAATCTATTATTCTATTACAAGATCTAGGTATCCATTCAAACTAAAATATGGGTAATTGGTTGCTTAAGATTATCAACCACACCTTTATAAGCAACCAACTTTTTATCCTTCATATAGTATTGGTTTGTAACCTGATTGATTATAAGATGTGAATTACCATGAACCAATAAATGTTGGATATTCCACTATACTATTTGGCAATCCATGTGAGAGTGATTTATATTTAGCCATTTTATTAGTACATGGAAAACCAATGAAAAATGACTTAAGAATATTATCCCCTTATAAATTGGTAAACAATATGTTGGTGCCTAATCCAGGTGCTATGAAGTAACCATCAAAATTCATTGTCCATTGTTCTAGCTCAAGAGGTGATTCTAATTTTGCTATGATCATGATGGATTAATTTGGAAATCCAAATATAAGAGGTTGAGTATTAGGAAGAGTATATTTCTTAAGCTAATCTACAAGTACCTATACCTTAATGGATTTTGGATTGGCATACTCAATCTCAAATTTGCTCCAGAGCATGATCTACTTTGTCATGTAGCCTTGTAAATATGTTTTAGAAAATTGATACTTGAGAGAATTAATTTGTCAATTACAATGGTATTATTATTTATCATGTACTAATGCAACATTTGGGCTATGAAAACCATAGTTAAATAGGGTTTTCTATTAATGTATAATTGTGTTCAGACATAACTAATGTTTGACTGAGGTATTAGATGACATGCTCTTTTCCATATTCATCATGAAATGCTAAAAGTTCCCCTAGGGAATTTTAAATCACTGACATGTAAATTAAAAATGGCTTTTCAACATAAGTGGTAATAAAATAGGTAGATTGGCCAGGTATTCTTTTATATGGTCAAATTCCTTTTAGCAATCCTCATTCCATAAAAAAGTGGTTCTTTTTTTAGCAAGTGTGTAAAAAGATGAAATTTTTCATCCAACTATGATTTGAAGCATCTAATTAACTATATATTACCCTATAAACTATGGAGCTACTTCAAGGTAGATGGTAGTGGCATGTTGGTAATGAGTCAAACTTTGGTTGCATTAACTTCAATGACCTTGTGAGAGATAATTAATCCTAACAACTTGTCAAAAGTTACACCAAATACACACTTTTAAGGGTTGATCCTAACATTATACTCTTGAAGTTTATCAAAAATTCTCTAAAGGATGGCTAAATGGTCATCTCAAGTCTTTGATTTACCTAGGATATTATCAACATAGTCCTCAACAATGTCGTGCATCATATCATGGAAAAATCACTGTCATGGATCATTGGTATGTGGCTCCTAAATTCTTGAGTCCAAATAACATCACCTGATAAAAATTTGTTTCCCATAGAGTGGTAAATGTTATCTTGTGAAAGTATTTTGATGCAATTTTAATTTGGTTATATCTTGAAAAACCATCCATATTCATATCTAATCATTGAGTCAATAATCAAGTCAATGTTTGGCAGAGGAAAGTCATCCTTGGGGTAGCCTTTGTTAATATCATGGAAATCAACACACAATTTGATACACTTTGGTTTCTTTCTAACCGATAATATGTTAAAAATTCATTCTAAAGAATCAATCAGTCGAATGTATCTCTCATCTTAGATTTTTTACATCTCTTTTTTGGATAATAAAACAATATGAGGATGCATTTTTCATATCTTCTACTTAATTAGTTTAACATCAAGATGTAAAATAAGATTGTGTACAACTAAGGATGGGTTCAAACCTGGTATATCTAAATAGGCCCATGTAAATATATCAATAAACTCCCATAGAAGGGTTGTAAAGACCTCATATTCCTCATAAATGAGGGACATGGCTAATTTAATCCATTTTGGGTCCTCTAGAGTCTGAATGGTAATCTCATAAGTTTCCTCCACAAGGAGTGTAAAACCATCTTCTAAAAGTGTTGGTAAAGAGTTAAACTAGTTGGAAATGCTAAATTCCTCTGGTTGAATTGGTTCTTCTAATTCTCCTAAAGAAGATGAATCAAAATCACCCAATGGTGGTAAAATCCATGTAATAAATACCTCTAGGCACTCTTGTAAAATATTCTCAAAAGCTTGTCACACTTCAGTTCTAATTTTGGATCCATAAATAAGCCTTAGACTAGTGGTCTCTTGCATTTCATTCAAACATGGGTGAACATCCCCATTTAATGGTGCTTGAAACATGTTTTCACCAAGAGAATTGCCTTTTTATTTACTTTTACCCTAGTTTAAAATCTCCTCATAGAGGTTTTCACTTTTAGACCTTAATGTTTGATTTCATTTTTGCTTTTGTCCAGGGAAGTTTAATATCTACCTAAAATAGGCAACATGGTAGAATCTAATAGAGAAACCCTATTTTTGATCTCCTAGAGGAATATGATCCCTCAAACCTAAAAAGTCACAAATGGCCTCATCATTATCAAACTCATCAAGTGGCATTTTCAACTCTTGTTGGCTCTAGTCTATTAGGTGGGGATGATAAAGGATAAATGGTGAAGGGTGAAAATTAGGATTAATGTCACATATGACATAAGGGTTGAACAAATTCATGTCGGCAAGGTCATCGTAGATGCTATAATTAGACCTTGTGTTCGTCTTGGAATCATCTTCACTAGTCATTGGCATGAGAGCTCGAATAAGGTTTGTGAGGTCACCCCCACCCAATTTAAATCCAATACCATGCATTTCTTTATACTTAGTCATGAAAATTAGCTCTATATTTCATTACTAATGTATCCCCAGACCTCTACCTTCATAAGTTTGGTTCTACATAATCTAGTTAGGGATAGGATACTTGGTACTTTGGTAACAATTAGCTAGATCATCAATATAAATCCATGAACTATATTTAGCCAAAGGGTCCTATTCTAGGTCAGAGGTCAATTTGAAAACCATGGGTTTGGTGAGATGAGATTTTACCTTAATGTGCCAATCCGTATGAGTAGTCTTGGCTTTGGGTCTCCTATAGGATTTTAGGTTATATGATTATTTGACTATGTGAAAGGAGTCATGAGTAATATACTCTCCTATATTATTGTCAGATATGTAAAAATGGTTGGCTATATCTGGTAGAGGTGTAGAAGAAGTTAAATCTAAACACTTATGGTTAATGCAATTAGATTCATGTCCTAATTCAATGGATTTTACTTTATCTACTTTTCCTCTATCTAGAGGAGGTGTAAAATAAGTTGAAGCTAGGGTCTCAGGGTCAATATAATTGACTATATGTCTTGATTCAATGGATTTATGCATAGGATTCCAGCCAAAATGGTAATTTTAGCTCTTATACTTAGTCTCAATATGTTTATAATATTGGTAAGGCTGGAGATCAACTAGTATAGTTACTTCCATTATTGAATGGGGTAATTTAATACATTGATGCACTATGAAAAGTAGATCCTTGATATTGTGAATCTAGGGTCAACACAAGAGAAAGTTGTATGATAAATCTAGGTCAAGAACATGGTAGAGAGTGTCATGGGTCAAAATCCCAAGGACCACTAGTAAGCTTATGGTTCTTTTTAATTCTTGTTCCTCATTATCATATAATTTGATGATAATGGTATATAGATAAACATAAAATGTTGTGTATCCAAGATGCTTTACCAACTTTAGAGACATAATGTTTAGGCCTAAACCATTGTCTATAAGGACACATTTAACTATATGTCTATTTATATCGATGTTAATGTACAAGGGGTTGTTAGGTAATGGGCCTAAAGATGACATGTCACTTTGATAAAAGGAATTCATTGGCTAGGGACTAAATATACTATCATAAATTGAAATTTATTAGTTATGATGTCATTTAGTACAAGGGATTGGCTTAGGTATTCATTAAGTATGCTCTTGTGAATGGTAGATGTACACAACAAATACATGATGGATATTTGCATAAGTGTCTTATGTAGTTGATCCATAATGTCATAGGTTTTCCCTTTGGTTTTAGAAATAGGATTTTTTTTATAGGCATGGAGGTTTTAATAGGTTAATTCATGGAATTTAGCTATGGTCCTTTGATAGTGATCTTAATTTATTAATTCATGATTATGTAATCTCAATCTAGTACTAGGCCTTTGTAATTAGATAGAGAGGAAAAAGGGCATGTAATGGTAATTCTTAGGTGGTTTTAAGCTTAGATACTAACCTGGTCCAAAGAAGGATTACCAACATAAGAAGATTGGTAGGTATTATTTGGCACTGCTCTAGGTCTATTGGCATTTGGCTAAGGGTTAATGGTAATGGTGGAAACATGATTGACTACAACATATCCTAAAACATTATTATAAGTATATAAAATGGCATGATGACCTCCTTGGTTTGATTGATCAGTTTGACCTTAGTTCCAACCATTTTATTACTATTACTATTGCTAAAATTATTGCTATTATTGTGGTGGTATTCTTTGCCAATGTTATTGCTACCATTGGTGTTTTTGTTATTTGTTTTTATATTGAAGAAATAGATTTTGATAGATACCCAAGTTATGATTAGATGTAGGAGCATGGTTATCCCATTGTATCTTTCCATTGTCAAGCATGTTCTCAATTAGATGCCTTAACTATATGCAATGATGTATCAATGTCCCTTGATGTGACGGTACTCATAAAACTCATGTTATTTGTACTAGTTGGGAAAAGGAATTACTTTAGGAAATGGCTTTGGCACATGTTAGCTAATCATGTTGACTTGAACTAGCTTACAAAATACAAAATTAATAGGTTCTCTAAGGTAACTGAATATTGTGGCAATGGATGGTCTTATCCTTAGAGGAGGTGTTTTCAACTATGATTTATTTTATGTCTATTTTTGTGGAGGTCTAAGGTGAATGAATAGATGTGGTGGTATTTTAATGGGTAGAGGTAAATGAACAACCAATGTTAGCACTATTTGTACATGTCACAATTTAGTAAATTACCAAAAACATTTTTATTATGGTTATAGGCCTTTGGTATTTCATTAGTATATACTTGATATGGCATTGAATCCATTATTTGGATGGGGTTCTATTTTTGATTATGTATTTGGTTCTGATGTTGGCCTTGATGTTGGTTTTGGATTTGGTTTTGATTTGAAGAAGATAGTTTGATAATCCCTTTGTTAATAAGGACCTTTTTAATCTATATCCCTTTCTCAATAACCTCTTCAAATGTGTGAGCACATTATAGCTCAACATGATAGCATATCTCATTATGTAGGCTCCAACTAAATATCTTAACTAATTTTTTATCTATTAAATTAAGAGTTAACTGGATAGCAAGTTCTCTTCACTATTGCAAGTAACCAACAAAGCTTTCACTATTTCTCTATTTCTCTTGGCCCAAATCCACCACTATAATATCATGCTCAATATTATATGATAAATGTTATGTAAACTTATCTTAAAGGTTATCAAAGTCTAACACAAAATTCTTTGACAATTTAAGAAGCCATTCCAAGGCTTATCTACCTAGACTTCTTATAAAGAGGAGAAGCAAATATATGTCAGTGTAGGCCACTAGTTAGAAAATAATAAAGAACTATTATAAATTATCTTTTGGTTTGCCTTTGCCCTTATATTTATCAAATTTGGGTGGCTTATAAACCAAATGAAAAGGTATTTGAAGGTAATCCATATTGAATGGATATAATCATATCTCATCTAACTTGAGCTTATTTTTTTACTTCCCAATTTGAATGGCTTGAATTACATCCTTTATTTGTTACAACTCTTGAGCTAGGAAGTTATATGGCATGGCTTATTTTGGTTTAGATTGTGCAGTCAAAGGTGGATTACCTTAATTGGGGTATAATGTAATGCCATATTATGGAATTTTTTTTTATTGGTCAACTAACTAGAAACACATATCCATGCATTATGATTATACTATTGATATGAAATAAATTATTATTGATAAACATTATGACTAGGGTTGGTTACATGGATTTGGTTCACAAATTGTGGTTATGCTAGAGGCATTTATCTATGTGGAATGTCTTGGTATTTTTAGTTGAGGTGGAACTTGATGTTTAATCATTAAACCCTATTGTATAAAGGGTACATTTTTTTGGATAAACCCTATTGAACATTAGGAACACATTATGGATTAGGCAATATTTGTGAAATTTGTGGTATATTGGTCTATTCTTATGTTGGTATAACATTATTTGCCACCTATTGAGGTGGTGTAGTGTTCATAACTTATTGAGGTGGTATGTTGGTATGTTTTTGTCTATTTTCCCCTTGTTTCATGTTTGAGTAAGTGGTTGGTGGAGGAGTGGAAGTTGTTCATTATGTTTTGGAAATAGGCGTACATGTCCCTTTTTGTTGCAAGCCAATTAAAGTATTATCTAGAGGAATATGTTGTGAATTTATTTATGGTATATTATACCCATTTTGGTTCAAATTGGAATGCACTTGTGTACCATCTGCTACATTTTGTGTAAGGTATTTTTTATGAGCTACAATTTATTTTGACATTATTGGGACATTGTACATATCTCCCGTCAATGTGCTTTGGTTAAAGGGGTCTATGTTCTATTGTGTATAGCCCAAAGGATAATTTTGTGTCCCCATTGAAGGAGATATCTCTATAAGTGGCATGTTTGAAATAACCATGGTATTGAAGTTCCAATCTAAGCTAAGATAAGTTTGATAAGTTTTTTATACTTGTTATAACTGATCATCTATTGGACATTTTCCTCTTGAAAGTGCATTTTGACCCTATTAAGGTATTTACACTAAAGATTGATTATAACTAGTTGATTCCTATTCAAAATTTTATCTATGAGGCACACTGCTAGGTGTTCTAATCAAACTAGACAAACTTTCTTATGGGAAGTCTAATAGGAATTTGGCTCCTACTTCTACCACCTTGACTAGAATTTCATCTTTATTTTCTAGAAAATGGTGATCCAAGTATGGATGATAAATTTTTGGCATAGTTACATAGTAGGGATATTTTTTTTGGATTTTTTCAATAATAGGTGACATTTGAGTAAGATATTGAGTCATTTATTCTTTCTCTTAGCCTGGATAGTAAGGTAAATTTACCAGGTAATGCGCTAGTGGGTCCTACCCTTATTATACATATGAAGTATTACAAGAGGTATAAGCATCCATCTCATATGATACATCATCACCATATGGATCTTTAACAAAGGGGTCACTAGTAATGAATTTCTCATAATTTGGATTGTACATGGTCCCACTATGTGTATAATGAGGCATGTTCAGATGTATGACTAGGTCTCTTAAAAAGAAAGGTCTAATGTTGGAAAACAACTTAGGTTTAAGGCAAACAACATTTTGCTTTATAAAAGAGGTCTAAAGGTGAAATATGTAATCTAGGTCTATGGCAAAGTAGAAACAAAACATGAAACTAGTCTTTGGCAAAGGTATTATTTTGCCCAAAGGCAATTATAATTAGTGGAAATGGTAAAATGTTTGTAAACTACACTAAAAAAAAAGGGAAAGGTCTTAGGTATTTGATAAAATGACACAAAGCTAGATTTCTAAACTAGGTCAAAAGAATAATTATTTTCCCAAAGGTGGTTATAATCATTAGCATGGAAAATAATTTTAGGTCTTCAGATAAAAGTCATGAATCTAGACTTAGAAATAAGGTGGTATATATAAACAAGAACTCAAAACAACATAAATCTAAGGGAATTAAATTAGAAAACAATTCGGTAATTGGATCATAAAAACTCGATAAATAGAACTATGACATTTTGGAACTTGACATAACAAACTCTAAATAAGGCACATGGAAAAAAAAAACTCAACACAAATAAACACCTCTAAGTCTAGGTACATGTCTTAAAACCAAATTAGAAATAAATCTAACTAACACAATCCAAATGCAAAACATATACCACCTAATCTCAAATTAAATGAAGCTTTGATGTTGATTTGATTAGTTTAGGATCCAAACTATGAAAGATTAAATTTTAAATTTAATATAAAACACTCAAATTTTCTAAAGGAAAATAGTATAGACTCAAATGGGAAATGTAATCACACAATTTGAAAACAAAATTATGAATGGTTTTGGAACTTGGTTTCAAACAAGGCAAGTTATTTGGAATGAAATCAATAGAGTAACAATACTCTGTTAAACAAGTGACACAAAAAGATGGTTTTAGAAATCTCCAAGGCAAATGTTTGAAATAAAATCAATAGACTGACAGCTATTGGCTTAAAGTGGTGTATATCACATGAAGGTATATACTCATTTCAAATTTGACACACAAACAATTTTAGACCTAAAGCCACATGTTAGCAAAATAAAATATAAAAATCACTAAGTGCACATCCTATCCCAAAAATTAACAAGGTGTTCTTAGCTTCTACCAAAGCTTCCACCGATATACCAATGCTAAAAAATAATTAAGTGTTTATAAAAAATTAAAGAGTGCATGTGGTAGAGTTTTTAAGCCCCTATTTTTCTCTCAATCATTGGTACGTGACATGAACTTAGAGTGTGAAGCATTCACAATTTAGTAAGATATTCCATGGAAAAGTGGGATTTCTAAAAATATGTAAGTTTTAAAAGATCTAAATGGTCCCAAGTGTGGCTAACACAAGGGTACATCATGTAAATTAGATTCAAACTCACTAAATTATTATGCAAAGGTCTATTCCATTGAATAATGACTTTAGTCATGTAATACTTAGTGAATTATGATGTTTAGCACAAACTAATCCCAATTTTCATTAGGATTGTTAGGTTAACTACTCAAACACTATTCAATCCCAGTATCATGTGCCCAATTTATATACTCCACCATATATTAGGGTTGGTATATTGTTTGGATTTGAAACCCCAAGTTAACTCACCCCTAAATAATTTATGAGGTGATGAAATCCTACCCACAAGCCAATGCAAAAAAATAAACAAATTAAAATTAGAACTTTAGAGGTCATTCTGGGTCACCCAATTCACTCGAAGCTTGGTGAGAGAATGTGTGGTGTTTATTACATTCTAGGCTTTAAAAATAGACAAAAAATAAGGCTCCTTTGATCACCTAGTTTCCCTAAAGGGGATGGGGGGAGATCATACATGCAAAGTTCATTTTGATATAAAGTAATTAATCTAAGAACTTCAAAATTGATAATAAATAAAAAACAAAAAAAAAATCTAAATATCTCTAATATAAATTGAATGTTAATTTTATATGACTGAATAATATTTTAATGAACTTTTGACCCCTTAGACTTGTTTGCTCTTGTACAATTTGAAATTTGAAAGAGACAAGTTGGTTAGGTAAATTTTAAGCACTAAAACATAAGTGTGTATGAAAATTAAAGTTTTTATACCTCTCTTATCCACTTAGGTTCATAAAAAATGTTAGGATGTTATCTTGTTTTATTAAAAAAAATTAACCAACTAATAACTTTTCACTTTCAACTCTCAGGTTTTGTTTACAAAGAGCAAAGTTACTGATTTCTCAACAAAGCAAAGTCAATGATTTCAGCAAAGTCACCAATTTATCTATAGAACATAACAAAAAAATAGTTTATAATGAGTTCATTGTTAATTAGACATAAAGTCACTAATGAGTCCAAGCAAAGTCATTGAGTGTGTCAAAAAACAAGGCAAAGTCACCAAAACCACTAGAAAATATACCTAGTGAAGCTACCGATATATAAGATCGAAGTCACTATTTGTATTTATCATTGCCAATATTTACACAAAGGTCAATTTAACATAGTTTAATGTCACTAATTTCATTGCATATCAATTTCACTTTTTATACAAAATCCACCAATGTGAATTCACTAATTTATGCAAAATAAATAATTACAAATAGAGGACAAAAATAGGTGAAGTCACCAATTAGCAGGGTGAAGTCACTAATTAGTGATACAATAAAATGATGGAAATTTTAGGCATACAACTCAAAAATTGAATATGTAAGTGATATTTTTATGAAATTTTAAGGTTTCACATCATTTATATGGTCTATACAATATGCTTGGTCCCATAGGGAATTCCATTTTGTAATGTTAGAAATTTGAAGAGCAATAAATTCATTAGTTCCTTGTTGGTGAATCAAATGAGAATTCAAATATAAAAATGTAATGAAAACTAAACCACTCTTTCCTAAGTATTAGGTTGAGCTTAACACACTAAATAAAACTACAAATAAGAGATAGAAACATACAACAGTGTTTCCTCCCTTATCAAAACTAGTGTTCACTTGTTGGCATAGAGGATGTTATTTCTAAACTTATGGGCTATAGATAATTTGATAAATGAATTTTTCATATTGGTATAAATTCTCTAAGACTACATGTGGCTTTTATCTTCTTGTATTTTCTTGGTGTGAAGCTTATTTAAATCAATTTGGCATTATAACATTACTTGAGAGGCTTTTTTAAGGCATTCTTATAGAATAACATTACACATAAAAGCTTGTTTCATGAGGGTGAGGGAATTTTTATTTATAGGTCTTAAAATTAACTCTAACCCTAGGGAGGTTACGTAAAAAATAACCTATGTTGAGTTTAAATTAACCTTGGGTTGGGTTAAATAAATTATGAATGCTTTATAACTCATAGAAGATATGTATTACCATTACAACTCATAAAAGATATTTATGAGGTTGTGACTCACTTGATCTTTAAATTTTAAGCATTAACAACATAAATTACTAATTCCCTTGATTTTAACCTCATCTTTATTGAAAATTTTCTTTCTTAGAAAATGTAATTTCCTAATTCAACTTGTATTTTTTTCTTAAATAAGGTAATTAAATTTTGATTTTTAATTAACCTTGCTTAGGGTTTTGGCCTTTAGGAATTGTTTCAGTGTTTTGCATTAATAGATTGATAGGCCAAGAATGTCAATTTGTTGGGTCAAAATTTGAATAGGTTTTAATTCAAGATAGGTTACAAGTGCATACAAGGTAATACCCTAAATAAGCAAGCCTCAATACATTTTTGGGAAATTAAATCCCATACATGAATAAAATTGGGCAATCTAGGTGCTTTCTAGGCTTAAATTACATGGTTTGCTATAACTCAATTTGTTACCTGATTTAGAAATTAAAGTGGCCAAAAATTAATGTCTAATATGTGGAATTTCAATTTTGAATAATAAGTGCTTTCCTCTCAATGTGTAGTTAGATGTTTTGGTGTTATTCAATCATATGAGCCTATAATTAGAAAATAATTAGAAAATGTGGATTTATAATGATCATTTTGGAATTTATTTGAATGGTACTTGTGAAAAATGAAGGATGACCTATTAGGTGAATTTAAATTTGAAAAAATAATTATTATTTAGTGGGAGGACATGGTTTAAGGATTTAGACACAACTAGTGGGTGGGATAATCCTAAAATAATGTCATTATCTGAGGCTAAAATACAACTAATATGTAAGTGTGGATGAGTATAGGGATGAGCTTAAGATATTTATAATGATGAATGGTAACATTTAGTAATTATTAGTTGTTTGGATAAATAGGTCATCCATATAGGAGTGAAGGAATAACGGTCAATCATAGAAGAATTAAGCATGAGATAAGTGCATATAAGAGGATGGTCACAAGTGCATTTTTAAGCAATAAATGTTAATTTATGTGTATAAATTTTCCCTAATTTTATTCTAATAATGAAACAAAGTAAAATTACTAGAGTAAAAGGAAAATATTATACCTAAATTTACCTATGAAAAATAATCTTGAATGTAGGCTACACATTGAACTGTACTTCATGTAAACCTACAATGAAACATGTATAGATCAGTTCTTACTTATGATAAAAATATAATAGTAAAGATAATAAAATTATAAATCAAATCACAAGGAATAAATACACCTATTTGTATATGTGAACCATTATGCATTTTTGTGTAAAATAGCTGACTATAGAGGGTAAGACACTTGGATATTTTCATTTCATTGAATCACTTGGATTAGGATATGCATAAACCAATCCTCACTAAAAGGATAGTGTGATTAATAACTCACGGTGTGCTTGAATCCATCATTTCATACCCAAGGTAATAGAATAGTTTGGATTCCCTACATAAATTTTAATAGATCATTCTAGTGTAAAATTGGTGAAAAAGGATGAATCACCCACTACATATAGAATAAGATTATTCTTGGTGAAAAAATAGTATTTTCTGAGTTTGGTGTGTAAAACATAGATAATGACATGAATTTTCATTCCTTATATGAATCTAGTAAAAAAATGAGCAAGAAAAGTGGATATTTCCTACACACATGCCCCCAATCTAATATTTTAATATATTGATTCTAAAATTGAGTAATGTCAAGTGGATATTCTAAGCAAAAATCCATGTGATAATTTAGAACACGTCTCACATGATGCCCCAAATTTGAGAAAAACATAAGACAAGTAAGAGTATTCACCTTAAATAATTTGGTGTACCTATTGAAAACTATCTTATAACTGACTATGATTCTGATAAATTCTATAGATCATTATTTTATGATTGATGGAATGAAAATGTGTTATTATGTACATGAGCAAAATGTGCCCTTATCCAAAAGGAGTTTTATTATATGAAAGTATTTTTCATGTAAAATATATGTATTAAATGTGATCAAATGAGAAAAATTTGTCCTTTTCTATCTGTGTAATGTATTATATCAATTTAATCTCTAAGACAAACCACTATGTATGTTTCCTTTTTTTGGGTGAGTTATGAAGCTTTCACAATAACTTAGCTCGAAAGAGTAAAGTTATATGGGTGATGTTATAAAAAATATTGATATTTATAAGTAATAATGATAAAATTAGATATTATGGCATCATCATAGATAAACTAAGCAATATAGTGGCATAAAATGCATGTAGAACTAATCATACATAGTATCATGTTGAGATAGATTTTAACAATAAAGCACATAATGAACATTGATCATATATTAATATTTTGAAATTAATATAGATAAAATATGGGATGATGCATGATATCCATCATGGAATTGAAAATCTAGGGAGATGTATGATGTCCATCATGACATCAAAAATTTAAGAAAATAGAGAAAACAAGAGTCATGGTCATGACACACCCCTAAAGAGTAAAATAAAAAACATATGTTACATCCATTTTTCCTTCATAAAAATTTAAGAAATAATTATTGGATTATGTAGTGATTGTTAATATATTTGATATTTATTCTTTAGTTGGATTATTTTACTATCAATACGTTATTGCTTAATATATGTATTGATAACTGTTCCTTATGGTTAATATTCTATATAAATAGGTGGATTGATATCATGTTTAGATATTATTAATCAATAGGTTATTTATTATTATTTTATAATTATACCATGATTCAAGCTAACTACAAGTTTGTGTTTACTGAGGTGAATGTAAGATTAGTATACACTCCAGACTATTACATAGGGAGAGTATCATCAGAGAAAGTGGAGCAAATGGTGAAACTGTGGGTAGAGAAAATGAAAACAAAAACCATGCACACACAAAATAGGGTTCCATTTCTATTTATTTTAATTAATTTATAAATTTCATGCGTATATGATTATGTTACATATTTCTTCAATCCTTATGATTAGCAGCTTTGATGTGCTTATGTATTCATCTTAGTACTTTACTAGTTTGCAATATGTATGTTTCATTTATGTGTGATAATTTTGGTGTCTATCTTAGCATGATATGTGTAATTGATTTAATTAATGATTGTCTTAGTGTTTGGATATGTGATAATTAGATGTTAAAATTATTAAGGACTATGTATTACCCTTGATTTCATTTATTGAATGTAATTTATAAAGAGTGTTGACTATTGTTGTATGAGCATGCCTTGACAAGTTAGTGTTATCAATAATCTCTATATTATTGGCATAAAAAATGTCACCTTGTGTAACCTAATGATTTGGTTAATATTTATAAACTTTGGATTTTGGAATTATACCTAATATATACCAAATATTCCAAAAGTGGACTGTGAATGCATAGTCTAAAACATAGAAAATAAAAGGAGATGAACATTCAAACCTATGATTGGTAAAGTTGTTGAGATATTATTTGTAAAAAATAAATTATTTAAATAAAGGATATTCAAAGTCATTGAAAGTGAAATTTCTTGAATTAATCTTAGGTTTGCATGATTTTGTTATCATATTGTTCATTGACCTAAAAACATGGTAAAGACTATCATTATGGATGCAAATCAATTTGGTTTTATGTTGGTGGTTATGAACTAGTATTCAAGGGTTTTTCATGGAGAGAATCATGCCATAATATTGGTATTTTGACTATGATTTAAGTGGAAAATGGATGAGTGGTGCATGAAAAATAGGGGTTTCATGATGAACAATTCACATTTTATTATGGGACAAGGTTGGACATGCAATGGAGGTTTGAACAATAGAAAAAGAATAAGAGATGGGATGAAAGAAAAGAAATACATTTATATTTGAGGAATATTTTAATACTATATAAGTGTATATATATGACTCAATTTTTATTCATTTATAAATATATACATTAATATATGTTGAAATACAAAGCCCTTTGTAGTTATATAGTCTTTACATGTCAAAATAATAATAAGGTGTATTGAAGTTTTGTATGCCCAAATGGATTTGTAATTACAACTAAAACATGAGAAATACCAAATGCTCATATAGTTTATTAGGTCTATATATATATATATATATATATATATATATATATATACAGTTGTGTAAGATGTTATTTGGTATTTACCTTATTTTGATATTTTTAGGTAATAAAGGAAAGGTATTATACCTGTATGTATAGGGAGATACTTATATACTCCTTGCATTTCTTTTAATGCAAAAAGGATATGAGTTAAATTAGTAAATACTAATATGGATATATGAGTAGATTCTATTCATATCTATATATGAGCATATATGTTATTATGTTTCACTATTATATGAATAATTTTATGTATTTAGAATTTATATATATTTTCAATTCTATTTTAGGATGAAACCTATACCTGATCATCTAAGAAAAATAGTAAAAATATTCCTTTTTGTCTATTTACACTAGTGTGATTGAATTGAAAGGGTTTTGGGAATAATTGTTGATACAAAAAATATTTCAGATGAAACTCATAATAAAATTATTTATAACTAGCTATAGGGTTCTAATTAATTAAGTTGTTTGTGTTAAGAAATAAAGAGTTATCTTTCCATAAAATAGGATTATTACCTTGAGCTTAGATTAACCTTATCTATTTAAGCTAGGTTATTGATGTTTATATGCATAGCTAAAATATGATTAGAGCTATTACGAATGTCTATTATTGACTTCTCTTTTATTTTTCACACACACACACACACACACACACACACACACACACACACACACACACACACACACACACACACACACACACACACACACACACACACACACACACACACGCGCGCGCGCGCACACACACACACACACACACACACACACGTGTGTGTGTGTGTGTGTGTTTCATAAATGGAAAAGGTTTAGAATTCAAATAATTTTTTTATCTCTTAATATATCCTTTATATAAAATGAGACATTAACTTTAGCTAAACTTAGATGTTATTATTAGCGTAATCAACTTGATTTTGTGTGGAACTAGCTAGAAGGATTGTGTTGATAATAAGATTTGTGTTTATATTATGTAATGTGAATTTTTAATATGACTTATATTCATGTTAAAATGTTGAAAAGTCTATGTTTAATGTCATAATGAAAGATATAGTAAACATAGCATGGATGATTATGTAATTAAATGTTAATTACACATTAATGGTAATTATTCTATAGTTGTATTTATACACAATGATTGAGATATATTTATAAGTTAGTTAATAGTAGTTGAAAGGTATGTGGGTATTTGATAGATTTCAACCCATATATCCATCTTATAACATTAATTTATAGTGTGTAATGTGCTATCTAAGTTAGTGTGTGTGATTATGACTGATCTATGTGATCTAAAAATTATAAAGAAATATTTGGCCAAATTAATGTTTATAGTTGGAACATTGGAATTTCACATGTTTGTCTTAGTTTTCATGCTTTATATGATATCATGTTATAAAAATGGGTTTCTAATAAATATTTGATTTTATACGTGTATTAGTAGACTTACAACACATGGGTTCTTGTTAACTTCTTGATACTCTCACTATTATCATCTACCCATCTATGTAGGGAGGGTCATTCCCTAGTTGGTAAATTATGTGGGGGTATATGGTCCATGGTTGGTGTGGAAAATCACTCTGATGATGCTCTCCCTTCCCAATAGTTGTTAACTAATGAAGAACACACTTATGTATTGCTACTAATTTAATGAGATTATGTGATGATTATATGTTCCATGAAACATTTTACTATTTGTATTCTAATATTCAGTATGATAAATGTGTAAATTTGATATAAATATCATGAATTATTGATTACACTAGATATTTGTCTTTGTAAAATCATTATGGAATTATGATTTCCTTACTTGGCTGTATAACTATTGTAAAATTTTATTATTGTTTTACAATAGTGGCTTACTTATATTATAAGCCAAAATATGATCTATATTTATATTTTGGGATATTGAAATTAGTTCATTATTCCATGTTGTTGTATAGTTTATTAATTAAATGGATCAAAAAATAACCAATAGGTTAAGAGTAACTAAACACATTTGTTACTAGATTCATTTAGTTAATAAATAATAACATATTAATTAATAATGGAATAAGTAAAAAAAGAATTAGTTAACTTTGAGTTAACCCAATTGGGTCTTAACAATATGGTATCAAAGCTTAGGCTCAAACTCTTGGACTTAATGATTCCACTAACATAATATTATTCTCTTATTTTCCACAAAGGAGAATGGTACATGATAGACCAATTAGTGAGGGTCCTTCTAATGCTAACTGATGCAACAGTACATGGGAAAAGTATCACAATCACTAATTCCCTAGATCTAAACTTTCTTGATCAACTTAGGATGCTTTCTTTGATCACAAGGTTCAATTTTCAACATATGTCTTAGAACTTGCTTCTATGCCTTATAGTATTCACTCCAATGATATAGTTTATCAAATATTTTTGAATCATATTTCAATGTCTTTTATACTCTTCTCAAAAAGCTCATTTACATCCATATATGACCACTGCAAGGTAATCTCATCCTTCTTGTCTTAATGTTTTACCTTCATGTCTTCATTTTGGGCCTCCTCTCTTGATTCAACTATAATGATTGTAAATTCATAATGAAATTACTCTTATATCTTTTCTTAAACATGTTGAATTCCTTTAATTTCTATCATCTTTTATTCTATAACTAGTTCTCTTTCCTTATTATCCTCTTTCTACTTGACGGGTGATGTACTAGGTCCATCCGTCATAAGATTTAAGGATTTATGATTGGCCTTCATCAAAATTTTATTCATTCCTACATACACACACCCAAAGGAAAAATTAGAATAAAAAAAGAGAGACCATATAGTCTTCATGAATGTCTCATAGGCATTATCCTGTGACTTTTCTCTCTCCCAAGAAGCTTTATTGGCCACTTCACTCTCTTATTTACATTGCAACCAATCCATTAGCTTCCTTTACTTTTAATGAGATTTACCATTATCTTTATTTTCTCTAAAATCTACCCCAATTACCTTATCGTATCTTTCAACTCTTCTTCCACATCCATCTTGTCTCGTTCACTTCACTTTCTAGGCCTTGTCTAGACCCATCACTAGAAATCTTACCAACTTGACTCTTAGACATCTCTTTGATCTTATTTCTCTATATCTAGTCCTTATATAGAACCTATCTTATCCTTATTGACTCTATCTTGGAGTATTTCCCTTTTGTCACTCTTGAGCTTCAATGTTCTTCCTACTTCACCTTCTCTAGTTCTTTCTTAACTAGCTTCCAGTCTTTCTCATTGGACTTTGGGGATTTTGTTTCTGTCTTTGTCACTTTTCAATTTTACCTATAATAATATCAATAGGTCATACCTTCACCATTCTCTTATCCCAAAATACCCTACACTTTCATCTCATGCAATGCTCATATCATAATTTACCAATCACAAATGGATAATCCCTAATAAATAACTCAAAATAAAATGAACTAAAATCTTACCTTACTATGATACCAAATGATGCAGAGGTACTTGGGAAAAGTCTCAAAATCATCACCTCCTATCTCTATACTTGTAAATGAACTCATTCAAATGCTTTACTATGTTATGAATCTTCAAACAACACCAATAGTCCATCAATTCCTCACTAGGTTTGATAGCATTCTCTACATGTTCCTGTTCAAATAGACACTTCAAAATCATTCACTAATGTCATTATAACCTACATAAATCTCTCTCTCTCTCTTTCATCCACTTAACATATCTCATTCATTTGTTCATTTACTTTCACTTGTTTACTCACTCTCTTCTCACTAGTCACCACTCAAGGCACAAAATAACTAATCATAACTTAGGTCTCATGAAGACATTCTGATATCATGGATAATATTTCATGATCATGTTACACTTGTATTGACTTCTTTAAACTACTCATTAACTCTTCATTCCTAACTTACACCCCTCAACTTCAATGATGACCCTATCTCCTTGTAGCCTTTTTTTACACCTTTTTCATTTGTTTAAATAATTTTTTCGTTCCCCTAAGGATTTAATGCCATATTTTGGTACCTTCTACATTCTTACAACCTTGAATTTTTAAGGTTTAAATCCCTCTATAGATAGTACTTCCTTCATAGGCACCTTATCAATTAGGCATATTAAGCCTCTATACTCTTATTCAGGCCTCTAATCCATATTGCAAGGTATTGTAACAAACTAAAACGACTTAAATCCTTTGATTCATGTCAATACAATAAAATTTATAAATTTTCACAAAATTCCTATGGCTATAACTTAAAATATTGGGTTTTAGGTTTCTAAACCCTAGTTGGTTATCTACAGTCACTGAGAGGCTTCAAAATTAAATTTATTTTGTTTTAGGTCACTTAAAAAGGATCCAAGACCTTCCATATTTCTTTATTTACATTCTCCACTTTCTCCAATATGTTATACTTATTGGTTAATCCTAATAATCTTAAAACAACTCAAGATATAATTATTTCTATTATGAGTTAACTATGTAATGGTTTGAGGTCTATTTTCTTTTAAAAGGTTATGAAAACTCATTAATGGTCACTCTCAGGACCTTAGTCTCTTGTAAAACCATGATAGGACTTAATAAACTCAATATCCATGCCACTTCTCATACCCATACACTCGTTCTTATCTTGGACTATGTAAGTAGGGTATTAACTTGTGCAAATATGGGTTTGTTTGTATTTGAGAGGTTCTAAACCTCAAATGGATTATTTTCAAGATATTTCATCATTATCCACATGTTATATATTCACTAATACAATTATCACTCATAGTTTTCAATGCATATATGATCTATTATAATACATGACTATATAATGACAAGGTTATTGCCTATATAATAGGGGTTTATCTTCAAGTTGACTCTACAACTAGAGATTTGTCACTTATTTGCATTCAAACCACATGACCTAGAATTAAATCAAAGGTATTCACACTTTAAGGCTCATCCTAAACAAAAATTACACTCTTTATGAAAGACACCACATCAACTCACCTTCATGCCTTGACTGACACAAGTATATAATAGAGTACATGGCAGATTTATCCTTTCCTAAGTTTTTTCACTCCACATCAATCCATTAAATAAAAAATTATTATTAAAGGTATATAGTGTCTCTAGGATTAACATACTAAAAATATTATTCTTTCACAATCCTTACCAACTTCATAAACTTTTCTTCTTTTCCTTTGACTGTAACTCTATATTTTATTGACTATCACCTATAGTCCATTGTTTGAACCTAAAACTACACACATATGGATCTTCATAGAGCCTCAAGGGATTTATTAAAAAAAAACATAAATAATAACAATCTATGTATAATTAAATAGAATCATAAACACAAACAAAAGTCCTTTCTTATTCATTTGAATCATTTTCTATTACATTTGCAATCCATTCTTGGATTTGTCAACCTGCTTGAGGAGTTTGTAAATTATTCCTTACTTTGGTTTCTTATACTCCTTATTTTATGTCTCTCATCTCTCTCACTCTCCCATATGCCACAAAAAAATTAATTACAATTTCTTTCCCATCCAAATTTAATGTTGGTTATTGTAGTTACCAAAATAAGAATTCTCTTACATGACCAACTTTAACATGTGGATGACAATTGTATTAGTTAAAATGACTCTTGACTGAATGACTTGGACATATAATGGATTAAAACACCATTTAAAATAGTTATTGGCCATTTTTAACAAATATTCTCTCATCTAACCACCTTATACCATGTTTATGGTCATCCTTGACTTAATTTTAATCTTTGAATTTTCAAATTATCATTTTTGGAGGGAAAACTCCAAACACCTATAAATCACACTCCTATGACGTTTGATGACTCTAAGACAACATAGGGATCATATAGTATCCTTAAAACTCACTTATACTCCAAAATACTTCATCTATGACTACTAACTAGTACATTTCACTTGATACCAAACTTACTAGTGCCTAAGCAAGATAAAAAAACCTGATTAGATTCTCATAGTTATGAATAAGCCTAGAGATTGTATAATAGATATGGAATTTTAATGTAATGGCCCTAAATGGGAAAATAATTAAGAATTTAAAGAAGAACATCCTGATGAAAAATAACTTCTTCAAGAGCATGATCATGAGGAAGTACCACAAGATGCCATAGTTTGAAGAGATTTAGAGCACATGAGAGACATGAAAAAGGTTAATCCACCTAAGTTTGATGTAATGGTGTTCTAGGATGGATCATAAGCATGTATTACTAATATGGAAAATTATTTAGAGATATGAAATTATTTTAAGGTAACCAAGATAGTTTTGGGAGTTTATCAATTGGATGATCAAGTTGTAACCTAGTGGGATAATAATAAAC
The DNA here is from genome assembly GCA_037957365.1 of Torreya grandis. Taxonomy (NCBI): domain Eukaryota; kingdom Viridiplantae; phylum Streptophyta; class Pinopsida; order Cupressales; family Taxaceae; genus Torreya; species Torreya grandis. Next base: position 2,052,758 of record JARHVA010002979.1, read on the forward strand.
TTGAGATAAGTTTCAACTCCACCATCACCACTTGGGATTAGTTTGTGACTTTTCAAGATCATGATATATACCTCATTTGTATTTTTATCAGAAGCTTACATATTTTTAGAATATGAAGCAAGGGGATAAATCAATTAATAAATACTAGGATCAATTTATGAAGCTCTTACAGTATGTTCCATGGTATCATAAGGATGAGAAATTTCAGATTAGGAATTTTATCATGGTATTAAAAACCAAAATTATGTGTGAAGTGGATGTGCATGGACCATCCACCATGGATAAAATTTTTAAGAAAGTGGTCAATTAGGATTAGAAATTGAAATCTTTTGTTGAAATCAAAGAGAAATTAAATAAGTTTGGAGGTCCTAAGATAATCCTTAATAAAAAGAACTGGAAATAGAATGGAAACTCCAAAAACTAGTTCAAGAATTAGAATTTAAAGTTCAATAATGCTTTAGGCAGTAAAAAAGGAGGGGGAAGTTTCAAGGAAGGTTTTTGAGGAGGTAACCAATCTAAAATTAATGGACCACCTATCAGGTGTTTCAACTCTAGATGAGATTATTATGTAATGGAATTCCCTCAAGGAAAAATATATTTTAGGAATAAGAAATCTTCTACATCATAAAAGGGATCCTTATAATAGAGAATCCATGCAGTTGTTGACAATCATCAACCTAAATTTTAGGCTTATCCCATTGAGCTTGTAGGTAATTTTTTTGGTCAACCTATTCTAATTTTAATAGACACATGAGCTACTGAGTGTTTTATTTCTCCTGGAATATTGAATAAATTATCTAGGAAAGTTGGAATTATGGCAAGCACTTGGTTAGTTGATATGGGAATGAATCCAAAGTCAAGGTTAATAGGTGCTTAATATAAGTGGAAATCATTTTTTCAAACTTCACTATAATAGTATACCTTTACACAACACCCCTAGGATCATATGATGTGATCTTAGAAGTGAATTAGCTTGCAAGTCATAAAGCTAAGGTCAACTACTACATTAATAAGGTATAATGTTTAGATGATTTAGGGAACTAATCTTAGATTTAGGGATAGAAATAAGAGTTGAAACTAAGGAAACTATCAATTATTTAGCTTAGGAAGGCCCAACAAAAGGGATGCCAAGCATTCATTATTAAAATGAATGGAATGGAAGAATTCAAGGAGATTTAGATTGAATATTATCCCCTTTTTAGGAGTTTTAGGATGTTTTTACTAAAGAGTTATTGGGTTTACCACCCAAAATGGAGTTTGATTTCACCATCAACATCATTCTAGTTTTATAACCCTAGTCAAAGGCCCCTATAAAATGATATCAACTGAATTACCTGAGTTGTAGGCCCAACTTTAAGAGTTGTTACTAAAGGATAAATTTAGCCAAACATGTCACCATGGGGTGCACCTATAATATTTATGAAGAATAAGGATGGGACCCTTGATTTTTGTATTAACTACATGATGTTTAATAAGGAAACTATATAAAACATGTATCTTTTACCCTACATCGATGATATTTACAATTATATGCATGGTGCATCAGTCTTTTCAAAGACTGATCTTCAATATGGGTACCATTAGTTATGAATTAGAGTGAATATATTCCCAAGATGGATTTTAAAACTCATTATGAGAATTATGAGTTCATAGTGCTTCCATTTGGACTAATAAACACACATATAGTATTCATGAATCTTATGAACAACATGTTTAGAGACTAATTGGATTATTTTATGTTAGTCTTTCTTGATATATCCTCATATATTTATGGAATGAAGAGTGTTAGAGGTATAAGCCATTGAGATGTGGGGGGTGAATCACTAAGCCCAAATAATTCAAATCTTATTATGATCTTTACAAACACTCAATCAATTACCACAAAAATTCCTGAAGCATACACATCATTCATAAAAATGAGCAAGAAAGACAAAGTAAGATCAATCATACAACACATGACATACATGGGAAAACCTCTTGGGGAATAAAACCCATTGGAACCTATAATTAGACTACTATCCTATAATAAAAAGAACTAATTTAGACCAACAAGTTATTGATCAAGGAACCACCATTCCTAATTTTAGTGAGACTGAAATCCAACAAGGAGATACTACACCTGTCTAGCTGAGTACCCAAAACAACTAGACTTTTATCAAGTTTGACCTTGAAAGGAGGAAACAACCCCCTTAGATGTTGAGCACCCATAAAAACACCCATGAATAACTCCACCTTTAAACTGATGTCTTCAATACCTGATGATGGAAATATGATTATCACCCTTCACCTTTAATAACAAATCTATCACCCAATACACCTTATTAGCGAAAACACATTACATACTTAAAAGAACACACAAATATCAATTAAGACATATTACATATCCCAACTAACCCCACTCTTGAAATCTGCACACTTAATGCATCCTTCAAAGAAACAACTCTATCATAAATTTAATAACATGACCAAATTTTTATACACACATACCACACATTGATTTTTCTCTTAGATCAACCACCTCACACAAGCACCAACAATCCTTTGATCACACACAAGGCATCCAAAACATCCCTTTGGATCAACCTAGACCTCTTTGCTCATCTTTAACCTACAAGAGCACTATTCTGGTATCAAAAACATGACCTATAGGTCATACACATATTCCTCAATATAATCTACTTTTCAAACCAATTTTTGTGCATACTCGGCCTCTTCTTTTCTTTGCTTCAATGCTCACTCCTCTCCAACTTGCCTAGAAACTATATCCTTTGGTTTCACTATATATAGATAAATCATGATAACCACCACATTTTTTAGCTATTAGGCATGGATTAACCCTTAATGCAACTATCACATGAAGACATAGCTCAATACTATCTTTATAGGTTGTCCATAGCATCTGTGGGTCACCTTTAAGTAGTTACACCTTTTAATAAGGCCATTTTAGCTCTTATAGGTCTCATGGAGACCTATTCACCCATTTAGTTCACCCTCAAACAAAAAATAACATACAACCCATTTTAAATATATGGTTCCACTCTTTATGTCCCCTTCAACATCTTCAAATGATCACAATCATCTTATCTTACCTCTGCATATGCTCAAATAACTCAAACACAAACCTTATACATAGGAACACAATTATCAAGCACATAGTAAACTTCTTCAAAATTATTCATACTCAAGATAGATTTATCACACCTCTAAAATACTTAAAGAGCATCCTCATGGAGTCTATAACACTCTGCAATATCTAATTCACCATAAAACATCGAAACAACATCTACATAAGCTCAAATACTCTTCTTGGGTCACTTGTAGAATAAACACAAACACATATTCAACTTATAGGATAAATAAATTTTAGTGTAATCACTTTCAAATCTTCAAATCTATATAAATAGATTCACCTTGGAGTCTTTTACCACTTTGATTTTTACTGCATGATCAAATTCATCTTCTATCAAAAGATATGGACAAATTACTAAGCACTATTTTTTTATTTTAGAAAATTCAAATATTCAAATGGCAACGATCACAATTAAAATTCAAACACTTTGCAATCATCTTGTGTCCTTATGGCTCAGATTGAATATGCACCATCAATCTCTTTTAATCTTTAACATATAGATACTAATGATTAATAATTAAACTTCTATCACTTTGACTTCATCTCATGCAATCTTGAAATGTTGAATCAACATGCTCCATCAATCTCTATGGATTAGTCAAGTCTTTAATGATCAATGTTCACCATTCAATCAATCTTTACGAACACCCATTCACCATTAGATCCTTATCTTGTACCTTTTCTCAATCATTAAACATCATGCAATTATTTCTTGAATCCTTGGAGCAATGTGCACCATTGATTTTACTCAAGCTTTAACTCTTTTAAAAATGAATATGGGGACCCTTTTAATATGCCTAAGTAGTCATTTTTAAACTTTAATAACTTCTTCTATGCTTTGATGCATGATCCCAAATTTGAATGAAATGATCTCCTCACATAGGATAATTTAACCATGTGACACACTACTCTTGAATCCTTCTTATGGGCTATATATATCTCCATTAAAATTCCTTCTCAAAATATTTTTTCACAGAGCCAACTATGATTAGAATTTGCCTAAGAGGCCAACTTTTCTCCTACATAACTTTTAACGTGCTTCAATGCATGATCTGAATTCTAGCACAAATCAACTATGCTCAAAACTAAACAAACCCATATGATCAATTTCTCTTGACACCTTCACATGTGAAATATATAATACCATCAAAACACTCACTTGGATCTTCTTGCCACATTACAAAACTAGTTAAGTATGGGAAAACATAGTTGAACTACTTGGGAGCCCAAATTTGCACATGCATATCTTTCATTACACTTAGTTGTATGATATTATAATTATCACACATAAACTAGGCACAAAAATTAACAAACCCATATGATTATTTTATCCTGACACATCCACTTGTGTGAATTTTGACCTCATCAACATGCTTACTCGGCTCTTTATGACCACATGCAAATTTGGCTAAGTATGGGAAAATAGTGAATTTTAATTGAGAATCTAACTTTATACCCTCATATCTTTGACTGTGTTTTAATGCATGACTTGATATTTAGTTCATATCAACTAGGTACTAGTGTGATCACAACCATATGACCAAATCCCCTTGACTCATTCCCATGTGGTAATGGTGATGTCATCAAACTGCCTATTTAGATTTTCCACTACTAGACCCAAAATGTCTCGATGATAAATATGATCAAAAAAATGAAATAAACTTATGCACACAAGCTCTCAAAGCATAGAAAACATCTTAGGGACATTTTTCACATTATGAAATCACCATACTCATCCTTTAACATCTTTAACCATGCAAAAGTTGAAGATCAACCAAGCCTTCTTCAAGCATACTAGGACAAGAACATTACACACTTTATAATTATCACATATACTATCAAGGATCTTCATCCACTCACCATGACATCACTAAAAAATATCCAAAATATTCCCCTTTGTCATTGATGTCAACAACCATCATATATAGAAATATACAACTCACCTTCTCTCTCTTCAAGCACTCCCACATGAAGAACTTTCTCCCCCTTTGACACAATGATAAAGTGGGAACCAAATAATCCATAGGACTTGAAAATACCATCAAAAATATGAAAGGACCATCTTGAAAATATGATGCAAACTCCCCCTTTCCTTGAGCCTACATCTTCCTGCCTTGAAAAACTTCCTCTTACTCCATGCCAACACTCTCTTTAACCAAGCATTATAACCAATGAAGAAAGAAAACACAAAACCAGAAAAAATCTGATGGAACACATTAAGAAACATTTGAGAGGGACTCCCGCTAATAAAAATTAATAATTTCACCTTTTGAGCATCTTTAGATCTCCACACACCATGAATAAACACCACACATGCTTACTAGCATTCTCTCTTAGGCTACCATAAGGACCAATAACAAAACTTCATGCCAATCACAATATAGGAAACATACTCTCAATTAAATTAATAATTCTCTTTTAAATAAACATACCATTCTCTTTTGGATAAACTAATAAAAAATCACTCTTCTTCAAACTAGGCTTGTCTAGCCTCCTTGTAGCCCCACCTAGAACTTACAGAGCCCATAATTTTTAGTAGAAACATATTCAAGACCTAAAAATTCAAATATAGATCACTCTTATATTCCCACTAAATCTTAAAAATTTACATCACCAATCACATCTTTTTCAACATACTTCTTTCACAAACCTACTAGCGAATTAACCCTCTATATTAATAAAAACATGAAAAACTAGAGAACCATAAACCTTCAAATCTATATGAATATTTATTTGACCACCCATTTGGCCCATTAAACATATTAAGAAGTTGTAGACCTTAATTCACAAGGCAAACCAACTTTAAGTAGAGCCCATAACCTTAGAAACTCGAAACAAATAGGGTCAACAAACCTCCTTCTAGTCAACACACATCTCTAAAACTTCTTTCACACCTAGAAACACCCATGACACACTTTTGGACTAAAAATTGAGCCACCATACCTTTATTAACATAGACTTCCACTAACCCATTTGAGGTCTACTTGCCTTTAAGCCAAAAATTGAGAAAACTGAGAGCAACCAAAAATCTTCAATTTGGATTCAACATACCATCACAACACAAAATACCTAGAGAACATCAAAAAATCTTCTTGAAATTTCATCAATCTCATTATTCCATCTATATAGACCCATTCTGACCCTGTACTACAATTCCTTTACAAACCTTTGGAGTAAACTCATGAACTTATTACTCTCCCTTAACCAAAGACCTTATCTGATTAGTATTATCATCTTGAGCACACAAAAAAGCTTCTCCAAACCTTATTTATTAGACTTAACAAATTAGTACTCTGATCAGAGGACCTAATCAATTACAAATCTACCTCTAACTTCATGCTTCATCAAGAACATGACATCTTTAATAAGTCTTCAAATATTGTCCAATCATAGTCAAAACTTATATAGATATATTTCATCTTTAGAATATTATGAACTTCCATGGAATACACAATTGTTCAACAAGCCTTTAATATGCTTAGAAATATCTAGGAAAAAAAATTAGAAGAGAGGCCTTCAACTTATAAGCTCACCTGGCATCTACCAAAAACTAATATGTAGATAGATATTTGAAACTCACCTTTATACTAGAACATCCAAACCATGATCATCAAGCCAACTCCTTCTCAAGATAGGACTACTGATATTCTTCACAAAATTATTTTATCCAATCGATAGATATATGAAAAGAATGTACAAACATACCTTATGTTTCATACCTTCTCACCAAATAATATCTGACAAACACCAGGCTTCTTCTGATTGACAAGTGTATCCTTAAAGCCTAGATAGAGACACCCCTTTGACATAGAGACACTAAAAGTCCTAAAACTTAGTAGACTTCCATATCTCCATATCTTTCTCTAACTTGTAGTCCTACTTGGATTTAACTAAATCCTTGACTTCATTCTTTTCTTTAGATTTGTCGATAAATGTTGTCAATAGAAACTCTTAACTCTCCTTTATTTTTGATCCTTTTTCCACCTTGGAAAATAATCCATCAATACTCTTAGAATCAACATGTTTAGTCTTGTTATTCTTTACTACCTTAGATATCCATACCATAGTTTGACCCTTCCTATCTTTTATAGCCATCTCACCTACTTGACCTTTGAGTTTAGACTGATATGTAACATATCCCTGTAAAATAACTTTTTTATCAACCTTATGACTAGAATAATTAGCAATGATTACCTTTGGTTTCCATACCTGATTTTTTCCTTCTCAAACCTTCTAGGAGATCTATATCCTTTGACATACCTTGAATACCTCTTAACATTATTTGGAAAAAATCTAGAAATATGTCTAGTCTTATGACAACTAAAATAAATAACATCATTCATACCTTTTGACAAATTTGAATTATGATCAATATTTGGCCAAACACTACTTCTATCATAGCTCCATGAATTTTCATACTTGACTGACTTAATTCTATATTCCTTAGCTCTATGACCATACTTATTACATTTATGACAATTACCATGAAATAAATTAGCATACTTTGAAGCATTTGGTTGTCTAACAGACCTTCTTTCATTGTTCTTGACCTAATATGACTTATTTTTATCTTCTTCAAGCTTACTTATCTTGACAATAAATTTTTCATGCTCATCCATCAATGAACCTAGCTTGGTTTCCAATTTAATGCTCTCATCCTCTTTAACTCTTATACTTGAAATTGTAGTCATTAACTGACCTCTAAGAACTTGGAACATCTCCTTATCACTCTTATCTTCTTTAGCCATTTCATACTTTATTCTACATGCTTGATCTATCAAACTTCCCTTAAGAGAACTGACTTTTTCTTCAAGACCTTTGATCATATTTCTCACTTTATTATTATTATTCTTCTTCTACAAATCCTTTAGTTCACCAAGTGCACTCATGAGCTTAGCTTCTAGATCAACTTCTTCTTCCTTGTTGTCATCTTCTCTACGACTATGTAAATATTATTTATCAAAAATGATGTCCTTTTCTTTTGAACACAAACTTGTCTTGGCATCTACTAATTGAACCTTGATATCATTGATAATATTCTCCTCTTTTACATCTTTCTTCAAAGTACATATTTGTTCTTCAAGTGCCTTGAGCATAGCCTTCTACTATTGATTTTCTTTCTTCAACTACTTATCCATATTTTTACCTATTTAGGATCACCTTCAAGATGTTAAGATTCCTCCAAAGGACCCACTTTGATAAAAAATTGTTATAGGTACAAGCCACTAATAGGGGGGGGGGGGGGGGTGAATTAGTGAGCCCAAATAATCCAACTTCAATTTTGATCTTTACAACCACTTAATTAGTTACCATAAGCATTCATGAAGCATACACATCATTCATATCAATGAGTAAGAGAGACAAATCAAGATCAATCACATAACACATGACATACATGGGAAACCCTCTTAGGGAATAAAACCCTCTAGAACCTGCAATTGGATTGTTATCCTAGAATAAAAAGAAATAGTTTAGACTAGCAAGATACTGATCAAGGAACTACCATTCCTAATTTTAGTGAGACTACAATCCCATAAGGAGCTAATACACCTATCTAGTTGAGCACCTAAAACAACTAGACTTTTAGCAAGTTTCACCATGCAAGGAGGAAATAACCCCCTTAGATGTTGAGCACCCAAAACCACACGTATGAATAAATCCACCTTTGAAATGATATCTTCAACACTTGATGATGGAACTCTACTTATCACCCTTCACCATTGGCAAAAAATCTATCACCCAACACGCCCTCTTATCCAAATCACATTACATACTTAAACCAACACACAAAGATCAATTAGTACATATTACATATCCCAACTAACCCCACTCTTCAACTCTGCACACTCAATGCATCTTTCATAGCAATAAATCTATCATAGATTTTACAACATGACCATATGGTCACACACATAAACCACACATTGATCTACCTCTCAAATCAACCACCAAGATCACATATAGATAAATAATCATTTCTTCACACACAAGGCATCCAAACCATCCTTTTGGATCAACCTAGACCTCTTTACTCATACTCAACCTATAAGAGAACTATTCTAATCTCAAAAACATGACCTATAGGTCATACACATAGTCCTTAATTTTCTCTACTCATCAACCCAACCATTCAGCACACTTGGCCTCTTCTCTTCTTCACTTTAACTCTCACTCCTCTCCAATAATCCTAAAAACCATTTCCTTTAGTTTCACTATAAATAGAGAGATCATGATAACAACCATCTTGGTCAGCCATTAAGTATGCCTTAACCATTAAGGAAACTATCACATAAAGACATAGATCAATATTATCATCATAGGTTAGCCGTAGCATCTATGGGTCACCTTTAAGTAGATACACCTTTAAATAAGGCCCTTGTAGCTATTATAAGTCTCAGAGAGACCTGTTCACCCATTTAACTCACCTTCAAACAAAACAAGAACATATGACCCATTTTAAATATGTGGTTCCACTCCTTATGTCCCCTTCAACATTCTCAAATGATCATATTCATCTTAGCTCACCTTTGCATATGCTCAAACAACTCAAACACAAACCTTATACAGAAGAACATCAATACTGAACACATAACCAACTTATTAAGCATTGTTCATACTCAAGATATATTGATCACACATTCAAAATACTTAAATATCATCCTCATGGATTCTAAAACACTCCCCAATAGCCAATTCACAATAAAATATTGGAACAACATCTACATAAGCTCAAATACTCTTCTTGGGTCACTTGTAGAGCAAGCATGAACACATAGTTAACTTATAGTATAAATAATTTTTATTGTATTCTCTTTCAGATCTTCAAATGTATATATCTAGATGCACCTTAGATTCCTCTACCACTTTGATTTTTAGTACATGAGAAAATTCATCTTTATGAAAAGATATGGAAAAATTATTGAACACTAATTTTTTATTTTAGCAAATTCAAATATTCAAATGACAATGGTTATAGTTAAAATTTAGAAACTTTGTAATCATTTTGTGTCCTCTCTACTTAGATCAAATATGTACCATCGATATCTTTTGATCTTTAACACATAGGTGCCAATACCCGATCGCTAAACCTCTATCACTTTGACATCATCTCATGCAATCTTGAAATGTTGACTCAATACACTCTGTCAATCTCTATAGATTAGTCAAGTCTTTGATGATTAATGCTCACCATTCAATCAATTTGTACAAACACCTACTCACCATTGGATCCTTATATTATACCTTTTTCTCAATTTTTAAACATTGTGTACTTTTCCTCATATCACTACTTCTTAACTACTTATAAAAATGTGCACCATTGATCTTGCTTGAGCTTTAACTCTTTCAAAAATGAATAAGTATGTGGACCCTTTCAATATGCCTAAGTATTCATTTTTGAACCATAATAATTTTTTTGTGCTTCAATGCATGATCTCAAATTTAAACTAGATGATTTCCTCACATAGGAGAACCCAACCATGTGACACCCTACTCTTGAAGCCTTTTCATGTGTGAGATATATCACCATTAGAGTTCCTTTTTAAAATCTTTTTTCATAAAGACAACTATGCTTATAATTTACTTGGGAGGCCAACTTTTCTCCTACATAACTTTTGATGTGCTTCAATGCATGACATGAATTTTAGCATAAATCAACTATGCTCAAAATTGAATAAACCCACATGATCAATTTGTATTAACACTTTCACATTTACAAGATATAACACCATCAAAATGACCACTCAACTCTTCTTGCCACATTTCAAAATTAGCTAAGTATGGGAAAACACAATAAAACTACCTGGGAGCCCAACTTTGCACATGCATATATTTTGTCACACTTAGTTGCATGATTTGAGAATTAGCACATAAATATTAGGCATAAAATTAATGAACCCATATGATCATTTTGTGATGACAGCTCCACTCATGTGAATTCTGACCTTATCAACATGATTACTCAGCTCTTTCTGGCCACATGTAAATTTGGCTAAGTATGCAAAAATAATGAATTCTAACTGAGAAGCCAAATTTACACCCTCATATCTTTGACCATGCTTCAATGCATGACTTGAGATTTATTTAATATCAATTAGTTAATAATGTGATCACAAACATATGACCAACTCCCCTTGATTCATTCCCACATGGAAATGGTGATGCCATCAAACTACCTACTTAGATTTTCTTCCACTAGACCCAAAATGTCTATATGACAATAATGATCAACTAGATGAAATCCACTTATGCACACAATATCTCAAAGCATAGATAACATCTTAGGTACCTATTTCACATGATTAAATTACTATACTCATCCCTAAACATCTTTAACCATGTCAAAGGTGAAGATAAACCAAGTCTTCTTCAAGCATACTAGGACAAACACATTACACACTTTGTCATTATCCACTCACTAGGAAACCTCCATGACATCATTGATAAATATCCAACAAAAAGGATCATGTAGATATTTTGAGGTTGGTTCTACAATGGTTGAGAAAGCACAAACTCTATAGGATATTGTCCAAGTGTGCTTTCTTTCAGAAAATAGTACATTACTTGGGACACACCATTTATTTAGAATGTATTTTAGTGGATCCATCTAAGATAAGAGCCATTATGGAATGGCTAGATACCAATAATGTTCATGAGATGTACATTTTTATGGGTTTGGTGGGACATTATTATAATTCTTTTCTTAATTTTTTAAAAATAGTTATCCCAATCACCTGTCTTCAATGTAAAGATCAATAGTTTGTGTGGTTAGATAGGTACAAAGAAGCCTTTTAGATTTTGAAAGAGAGGCTTACTTTGGCACATGTGTTGATAATTATGAATTAAAATATCCATTTTTTAGTTACATCTGATGCATTAAAAAATGGTCTAGGATAATTTCTAATGCAAGATGGTGCAATTTTGGCTTATGAATCTAAGAAATTGAAGTAGTATGAGGTAAATTATGACTTGCATGATATAGAGTTAGCTGCAATAGTACATGATTTATAGGTTTGGAGGCATTAATTATTGGGAAAAACCTTTGATACCAAGCTAGATAACTTGGGACTCAAGTATATTTTCACCCAACCTAACTTGAATTCTCATCAAGGATGGTGGTTAGAATTTTTATATAATTATGATTTCAACATTAGCTACATTAAGGGCAAAGAAAATAGAGTTACAGATGATCTTAGTCTCAAAAGGTGTATATCATATTTGGATACCATAAGGAGTACCTTCTATGATTAGGTAGTAAAATTCTCTCCAAGAGATGAATTTTATGATCAAATAAAGATAGTTTTGTTAGTAAGCTCTCAAGATCTTAGGTTTAATGGATTCAAATTTGAAAGTGAAATCCTTTTGAGATTCAAAAATAGAGTCCATGTTATTGATAAGGAAATTTTGAGGATAATAGTGTTGAGTGAGTTGCATAATGCACCATATTTAGGGAAATTATGCGTGAATAAATTCATGGCATAATTAGGACCCTTGTACTTTTGGAATGGAATCAAGAAGGATACAATGTATATTTTTATAGATGCTTAGAATCTCAATGAGTTAAAGTTGAACGTGTGCATTTAGTATGGTTTTTATACCCACACTTCATACCATGATGGAAGTGTTAGGTCATTGGCATGTAATTTGTCCAAGGATTGCCTTTGTCAAATAATTGACATGACATGATTTTGATGGTTGTTGATAAACTCACCAAAGTAACACACTTCATACCTAGTAATTTTACAGATGATGAAAATGTGCTTACTAAGATATTTGTTTAAGAGGTGTATAGTTCACATGGGTTTTTATAAAATATCATTTCAAATAGGGACCCTAAATTTAATTCAATATTATGGAGTAATATTAATGCAACTTTGGGTACATAGCTAAATTCTAGCACAACATGCCATCTAGAAACAAATAGGCAAATAGAAGTTAATTAGGCATTGAAATATATTTTGAGAATGTATCTCATGGATCAAAAATACAATTGGGAGGAATAACTACCTTTGGTTGAGTTTAATTATAATAAACTACACCCATCACTTTTGAAAATGGCTCTGTTTGAGGCATTATATGGTAGGAGGTGTAGGACACCCATCAACTAGGATAAACTAGAAGATAGAGTGAAATTTATACCATATATGCTTTCTAAAATGGAGGATCAAGTCAATTTGATAAGGTAATAATTATTTGAAGCTAATTATAGACAAAAAATCTATGTTATTCTAAAAGGAATAACAAGGAAATTTGTAGTTGGAGATAAGGTTTTTCTATGGGTCAAACTTAAAAAAAATCCATTAAATTTGGTAAATCAAAAAAGTTGTCACCAATATATGTAGGACATTTTTAGGTTTTAGAAGTGGTTAATCTCATAGCTTATATAATAGCATTTCCACCATATTTAACATAAATTCACAATTTTTTCCATGTATCTTATCATAAGAAGTATGTAAATGATCCTTCTCATGTTTTAAATTGGAATGCATTATAGATTCTAGATCTCAGGGTGGTCATAATAGAACCAATTATATTAATTGATACTCACAAGCTTATCTTACATAATAGATAATTATAATAATGCATGGTCTAATGAGACTAACATTTAGAGGATAGTGCTACATGGGAAGACTATGAGTTCTCAAGGCTGTTTTCTCATTTATTTACCTGATATTTTTATTGAACATTATATAATTTCTACTGAAGACTATTTATTTTCTACTATTTTTTTTTTCATTTTAAAACTTTTGTATGAAATAAGTGTTATTGGGATGATGAACAACTTTAGGGGGAAGGATGTGACATCTAGTTTTAATCTATAAATAATTAAACATTAATTGGTGGATTATGGAGTGATTGTTAATAGATCTAATATTTATTCTTTATTTGAACTATTTTACCATCTATTGTGACAATGCATTGTTTTTTAATATTTGTATTGATTGGTGTTACATATGTTTAGTATTTTGTATGAACAAGTGGATTGATTTCATGTTTAGATATTATTACTCAGTAGTTTATTTATGATTATTTTATAATTATACCATGATGGGGGATAACTACATTTTTATGTTTACTATGGTGATTACAGGATCAATCTACCCCCTAGACTATTATGGAAGGAGAGTATCATCAGAGAGGATGGATTAGATGGTGAGACTATGGGTAGAGAGAACCAAAAAAAAAACCCTACACACACCACAAGAATTTTTTTTATTTCTATTTTTTTACTTCATTTAGATATTTCATGAGTATATGACTATATTACATATTTATCTAATCCTTATTATTAATATCCTTGATGTGATTACATATTCATCATAGTACGTTGATGGTTTTCATCATGTATGTTTCATTTTTGTGTGATAATGTTGGTGTCTGTATTGGCATGATCTGTGTGATTGATTAATTCATGATTATATTAGTGCTTAGACATGCAGTAACTAGACATTAAAACTAGTTAAGGTCTATGCATTAACATTGATTTCATTTGTCAAATGTTATTTATACAGTGTTGACTATCTTTTTATGAGCATGCCTTGATTGGTCAAGTTATCAATAATCTCTATGTTATTGGCATAGAAAGGTTGACCTTATGTAACCTAATTATTTTTTTTAGTAATAATAAACTTTGGTTTTTGGACCTATACCTAATATAGACCAAAGAGTCCAAAAGTGGACTATGAATGCATAGTCTAAACATAGAAAATAAAAAGAGATTAACATTTAAAATCATGTTTGGTAAAGTTGTTAAGATATTATTTGGCATAAAGAAGTTATTTAAAAAAATCATATTTGAAGTCATTAAAATTGAAATTTCTCAAATGAATCTTAGGGTTGCATGATTTTTTTATCATTTGTTCATTGACCTAAAAACATGGTAAAGATTATTATTATGGATGCAAATTAATTTGGTTTTATGCTAGTGGTTATGAACTAGTAGTTCAGGGTTTTTTATGGAGAGAATCACAAAATAATCTAGGTAGTTTGACTACAATTTAAAGGGAAAAATTGGTGAGTAGTTCATGAATAATAGGGGTGGCATGATGAATAATTCATGTTTTACTAGGGGACATAGTTGGACATGCAACAGAAGATTAAATGGCATAAAAGGAATAAGAGAGGGGAAGAAAGAAAATAAATGGGGATGAAACATATAAAAGAGAGAGAGTTCAACATCTTTTATCAAGGGGATTTCATATTGCATTTCTTCAACAAGTGAAAAACCTAGAATTTTACAGGTTGGTTTATTCTTCTTTCTTGTAAATTTAATTATAAAATAAAGAAGAAGATATTTTGTGAGTTTTGATAGGAGTCACTTTTGTTTTGGGTTGATGAAAGTATGAAATGATAATGATGAATTTTTATTTCTAAACCCTAGCTATTAGGACTATAAACCTAGAAATGGAAAATAATCCATTTTCAAGACTATAGAACTAAAGCATGAGCCATAGATAAAAAAGGCTAAGCTAGTTCAATTTTTAGTCTTTGATTTCCTAACTATGTTTTTATTTAATATAATAATATATGGTTCCTAGTTTGATTAAATTCATTATAAATATTTAGGTTCATTAAAAAAATCAATTTTTGTATAATTTTTTCTAAGATTGACTCATTTGTGACTTTTGTTTAAACCCTAGTTTGGGTGATGAAAATTTTAAGGAATATTTTAATATTATATAAGTGTATATATATACACAACTCAATTTATAATAATTTATAAATATATACATTTATATATGTTGAACTAGAAACCCCTATGTAGTTATATAGTCTTTACAAACTAAAATAGTAATAAGGTGTATTGAAGTTTTGTATACCCAAATTGATTTACAATTATAACTAAAATAGGAAAAATACCAATTGTTCATATAGTCGATTAGGTCTAATAATATATATACATCCATGTAAGATGTTAGTTGGAATATAACTTCTTTTGATATATGTAGGTAATATAGGAAAGTTATTATACCTATATATATAGGGAGATACTTATACACTCAAATTTATTTTATTACAAAAGGACATGAGTTTAATTAGCATATACTCATATTGATATATGAGTAGATGTTATTCATATTTATATACGAGTATATATATTATTGTGTTTCACTATTATATGAATACTTTTAATTATTTATGATTTATATGTATGTTCAAGTCTGAGTCAGGATGAAACCTTTACCTAATCATCCAACAAAAATAATAAATGCATTCCTTTTTGTCTATTTACACTAGAGATGTCGAAAGGGGTTAGTAAGGTTTTGGGTAGGATTGTTAATAAAATAAAATATCTTGGTTAGAATTCATAATAAAATTATTTGTAACTAGTTTTAGGGTTATAATTAATTAAGTTATTGTCTTAAGAAAGAAAGAGTTATATTTATGTAAAATTGGAGTGTTACATTGAGGTTAGATTGACCTTATTTGTGTTAGAATATTTGAGCTAAGTTATTGATGTTTATATGCATAGATGAAATGTGAGTCAAGATATTATGAACATTTATTATTGACTTCTATTTTATTTTGAATGTGTGTGTGTGTGTGTGTGTGTGTGTGTGTGTGTGTGTGTGTGTGTGTGTGTGTGTGTGTGTGTGTGTGTGTGTGTGTGTGTGTGTGTACATATACAGATACACATACACACATATGTATATATAGGGAAAATTTTTAGCATTCAAATAGAGTTTTATCTCTTAAAAAATCCTTGCTATGAAATTATATGTTATTTATAGCTAAACTTAGATGTTATTGTTAGTGTAATTAGCTTGATTTTGTGTGGAACTATTTAGAAGGATTGCATTGATAATCGGATATGTGTTTATAGTATGTAATGTGAATTTTTGATATGACTTAGATTCATGCTAAAATGATACAGTAAACATATCATAGAGGATTATGAAATTAGAATTAATAGATTAATTACACATTAATGGTAATTATTATGTATTTGTATTTATAGTCAATGATTGAGATGTCTTCATAAGTCAGTTAATACAAGTTGAAATTTATGTGTGTATTTATCAGATTACAACCCATATATCTATGTTTTGACATTAATTAAAGGTGTGTAATGTACTAGCTGAGTTGGTGTGTGTGATTATGATTGATCGATGTGATCTAAAAATTATAGTAAATCTTTGGCCAAAGTAATGTTTATAACTAGAACATTCATCTCACTTGTTTGTCTTTTTTTACATGTTTTGCATTATACCATGTTAAAGGAATGGTTGAAATTATCTATCTGATTTGATACATGTATTAATATACTTATAACACATAAGTTCTTCTTGATTTCTTGATACTTGCATTATTATCATCTTCCTATCTATGTAGGAAGGGTCATTCCCTAGTTAGGATATTATGCAATGGATCTATGGTTAGTTTGTAAAATCACTCTGATAATGCTCTAACTTCCTAATAGTTAAGAAATAATGAAGAACACATTTATGGTTTGATACTGATTGAATGAGCTTATGTGTTACTCATATGTTTTATGGAACATTTTATTATTTATATTTTGATATTCAGTACTATAAATTTTTTAATTTTATATAACTATCATGAATTATTGATTATAATATTTGGATGTCTCTATAAAATAATTATGGAATTTTAATTGCTTTATTTGGATGTATAATTGTTTCAAACTCTGATTATTATTTTATAGAAGTGCTTATACTTATATCATAAGATAAAATATGATTTATATTTGTATTTTGGGACATCATAATCAATTCATGATTCCATATTTTTGTATAATTATTTAGTAGCTAAATAGATAAAGGAATAACCAACATGTTAATAATAACTAAACACATTTGTTACTAGATGCATTTAGTTAGTAAACAATAACATATTAAATAATAATGAAATGAGGTAAAAAAACTAGTTAACTTTGAGTTAACCCAGTTGGGACTTAATAACACACAAGAAACATAAGTAGGCAAAAGGATAACATATCATGGACATGTTAAAATGTCACTCACATGTATATAAACACACATTAAGGCTTAGATCTATAATTAAGGACATGTTCAAATGCCAACAATCCAAAGATGTTGAGTACACATAAAACATGAAGTAATAAAGAAAACATGAAAATCATGCATGGATAAGTGAAATTGATATACATAAATAGTTTGTATCATTAGTAAATTTAGTAATTAGGTATCTAGTAATATAAAAATGTTAGTATAAGTGAGACAATAATGATAGATTTTGCACAATGTATTGAATTAAAGTATGAACAATAGGGATAGTCATAAAAAGATTTTTTTTATAAAGGATGCCCCCAAGTAAAATTGTTATGATGTAAAAAAGTTGTAAAATTATTGTGACTAGTTTGAATATAAAAAATTAGATCATGTTTTCACTAAGACAAGTCCAACAGAATCAGACAAGACCATAATGTCTAACTATCTAGATTAGAGTGGCTTTGTTAATGTAAAATACCAAGTTTGAGACATATTTTCCACTTACAACTACATCTAGAAGGGACAAAATATATGTTCTGTACCTCACTCAAGTATACTTGTGAAATATATTTGATATAAAATTATATATATAGAAGTATTGCATATATTGAATCACAAATTAATTAATGTAAATAAACTAGATGTATCATACATAGGTCCTAGTTTTTCTAATTTTTTAAATGTTTAATTTTTTTGTATTTTTAAACATGTGGAAATTAAATAAGGAAAAAATTACTAATAACTCTTGAAATAGCTCAAAATAAATAGGTATTGTATCTAACATAGGGAAGATGACCTCTCACAAATGGAAAGTATAATGCCGCTATGAAGTAATTGATCTCAACTTAGAGATTGAAAATTGATTTGATTTTAAAACATACACACCACTATCATGATGATAATATATAGTATCTCATGTATGTTTTTTATCATGGTGAATTCTAGGACTCTTTGGAACTTATCATGGAATGTAATAAGTATGTCTTAGTTTCCTTTGTGGAACACTCTTATTGCCATGTAATATAAATCTAGGATGTGTTGGATTAGAGAATGGATATCTAAAATGTTTAATAAATTAATGATTAAGCATATTTTTATTGATAGTCTCTTTATAAATTTTATGAATTAATTCTAATTTTTTTGAGTAGGTCGAACCCTTTTAGATTGATCAAATATAATTCGCTATGTAGGAACAATAACCTTTTGTTAAGGGGTATTCATATGGAATAAAATGAAAAATAATAAAATCATTATCATTAATTATATTTCAAACATTTGTGTATTATAGGAGTAACTACATGAAGCTACTAAATCCAGGGACATCCCAATAAAATATTGAAGACTCTTGCACTCAATACTACTAAGAAATTGTTAGCCATATGTGATGGACAAACTTATAGTGGTAATGTCATCTCATCAATGGTTATGAACATGACTATTGAATCCATTTATTATTTTTGTTTTTTTAATAATATCCTTATCAATGTATCAGATATGAGAGAGAAGTGTGATAATGCACATATTCACATTTGAACCATTAGAAACCATTACACTTTATATGGGTTGATGATCAATGTAAGCTCAAATGAATAAATAATGAAAATCAAATCATCATCAACTATATCATGCTTTGTGAATTTGATAAGTGGTATATAAGGCACTAAAACATGATATGTACCAATGTTGATGATCAAAGAATGTTATGCCTCTATATGAGATGATAATAAGCTGGTGGAGAATGTGCATTATATGAATAATACACTTATAACTTGTATGATGTTTCTTGACCTATATTATTAGGAAAATGATCATTTAATATCTTTATTGTTATACTCTCACTTATTTGTGCCTTTTTAATATAAATTGGTGTGCTCACATCAATTATGTTCTCATCTATCAAGTCTTGAATCTTAGTCTAAAATTAATTCATCTATTGGTAGTATTCCTTGGTTCTCTATGAAAATCACACAAAGAATTTTGATCATCTAATTTTAGAAGAGGTTTAATCACATCAACCTATTTAATGGGAGAGAGTGATATGAGATGACATTCCAATAAATTTTGTAAAACCTTGTAGGGAGCTTCTAGTAAGTTGATAAACTCTCTCCTTGGAGGAGATAATAATAAAATACATAGATTATGTTTTGAAATTGTATCAACTATTTATTTTATATCACTCTTATTTTTATTTGGTCTCACTTTTTATGGTTTCTTACTAAGAGTACTTGCATGATAAGTAGAAACTAGGGTAATTTCATACATGAGTTTGTTCATGGGTAATGAATCAACATCTCTTTCCTTAAATATGTGACATAAATGTGTGAATGATAAAAAAATTATTAAACATAATATACTCATGTAGAGGTGGAATTAAACTCTACTTGAAGATGTATTGAAATTCATTATATGTTATAGGATTGGTCATTTTGGATAACATGGTCTTATACCTTAAGATACATTTTGTGATAGACTCATTGGATTCTTATTTGAGCTAAGTAATTTGAGCATATGAAATATTTTGATTGATGTTGATAGATATATACAAGAAAAAAATATGAAAAAAGATTGAATGCATGAATTGACTGATGTGGTAAATCATAAAATCATCCAAGTGAATATTCTCTTAAACTCTTGGAAATAACTTGGTCAACAACCAATCATTGGGCACATAGTTTAATCATGCTACTTGAAATGCTATCAAATGTTGTTTAGGGTTATTTTTTCCATCATACAATGTAAGATTATATGAAAAAAAAGATATTTGGTAAAGGATATACAAAAATATGTTGATCCAATGGAGTATGCAATAATTTTTGTGAATCTAGTGCCTCATTATGTGTCAAATCACTTTGTTCTATTTGTAACACCTTAGTTTGTAGAGCTAAATACATTTTCATAAGGGATTATGAATTGGTAATAGAGTATGTGCTAACCAATGATGGTGTCTCAAATTATTAAGGAGAAATTGGAATATTGACCTATTGATACCCTTGGGTTTTCTCCATATTGGATGGTGGTAAAAATGTGTATCGAATGTTGTATAGAAGGGTAAATAAACCATAACAACAAAAGCATAAGTTGATTGGCCTTCAGATGTTTTTTTTCATTTCCTCTCTAACAATTATTATAAACACATCTTTCATATCTTTATTCTTTGTGAGTTACCCCTTTAATTGTTTTTTATCTACATCATCAAATATATTAACTAATTATTCCATTATTATGTTATGAACTAAAATCCAGAAATGTTCAACTTGTATCACTTAAATTATTACTTATTCTAAGAGAGATAAAAATAAATTTCACAGATTTATGAAAATATGAAATAGAAACTTAAAATATTGATATTATCAAATAATTTACCAAATATAAAAAACCTTAATACATCAATTGGACCCAACAAATAAAATAAAAAAAACTATTAATAGGAATGGTTAGGGTTTTGTGATATGCAATCAATAGACGAGTTCACCAATATATTTTATTAAAAATTGGGAAAGAGAGATACTAAATCCTAATTATGAGAAATTCTTGACTAAAATTAGATAATGGGAAATATGGCATAAATCACACAAAATAATTTGGAACTTGATAAATATAGAAATATCCTAAAAAGGGAAAGTACCAAAGAAGAATCACTTAGATGGAAATCAAATATGTAGAACTATTACTATGACTATAAAATTGACTATATGGATATATGAAATCATTATGAATCAAGAATGAGGATTCATATCCTTATGTAATAATGCCACACTATTCATACATGGCCATCATATGCTAGTATCTATAGGGAATTTCAATGTTTGGTAGGGTTTTAGATTTATTATTAAAAATGGATTGGTACACCTTCGCTTATTTGTCCTATGTGCATGATTGAATATATGTGATTCACTATAGAAGCCATTATATTCCTTATTCTTCAATTTGAATCTTATTTTAATAAACCATGAGGAATACATGGAAAAAATGGATTAGTGGTAGAATTTTGCTTGGCCTCAACACTCCCTATGTTGAGCATTTCCTACATACCAATACTTTGAAGAGGGATGAAACTCAATGTGTTTATCCCATGATATGTTGGTGTGTGTGTAATAATGGTTTAATGTTATAAGTTGGTGTAATCTTGGTGTGATTAAATAGTTTGACAATGAATTGTGACCTTGCATGTGTATTTAGGCTTAGCTCAGGGCTACTTGGGTTGTGTGGACTATGAATTGGGAATAATAGGTACTTCCATTTCAATGTGTAATTAGATGTTCTATTGATTTTTTATATAGGTATTCACTTTCTAACCGGAGTTCCATCTGGTCTAAGACATAATCAGGGGGATATAAACCCAAGTGATGTTTTTAAAAATGTACCAAATTTATCAAAAAATTTCACAACCATCCCAAGAATACCAAAAATGTTCATAATTGGCTCAATAAGACTAATGAACAACCACAACCAGCCTAAGAATACCAATAAAGGTCATAACCAGTTCAAGAATACCAATGATCAGCCAAAACTAGCCCAATAACACCATTGATTTACTGTATCTTACCTTTGATACCATACTAAGATTTGAACTTGTGTGGTTCTTAAAATAACCAAGTCACTTTACCACACCCACATCTCATCAATTGATATTCTAATGATTTTAAATCATATGAGTATCTAGTAAATAAATGGTTAGAAAATGTTTCTTTATAATGATCATTTTGGAATTATTTAGAATGGGACTTGTAAATTATGTAGGATAAATCATTAGGTGAATTTTAATTTTATAAATAATCCATTATTTGGTAGGAGGATGTAAATGATATATTCAAACACAACTAATGAGTGGGATAGTCTTAAGAGAGTATCCTTGTCTAAGGATCAAATACAACTATGATGAAAGTGTGGATAACTCAAATGATTAGGTTAAGCTATTTGGAATGAGGAATATTAACATTTATTAATCATTAGTTTCTTTGATAATAGCTCATTATTATAAAATTTAAGGAATAATTGTCAAGGGACCATGGAATTGAGCATGATCTAAGTGTATATAAGAAGATGGTCACAAGTGTAATGTTTTATCAATAAATGTTAATGTATGTGTCTACAAATATAATCTAGAATAAATAATTTTAATGTGATTAATCCAAGTACCTAAATGAATAAATATATGTTTAACTATGTTAAACTTGTTGTGAGGTACCACAAGAAATGGAGGGTTATAAATGCTAGGGCATACTCTTTTATGCATTGTTCAAGACCGAAAACATGCTTGAGACTTAGAGCTATGGAATAATGTGAACTTGTATTAGGTTATTTTTCTAGTTTCATGAAATTTGGATTTTATTAAAGTAAATTGATTTGGATAGGTTGTTCCCTATTTTGAAGTATGTGTATGCAGACTTGGGTTTGAGCCTAAAAACATGATGGGACTATGTGAAATGTTGCCTCTTATTCCTAGCTATATAAATTGGTATGCTTGGATAATTTGACATTTCAGTTATTTGTAATTTTTAGTGGTGCACTTCACTTCATTTCCCCTATTTTTGGTAGAGTAGGAATCTATGCATTTGTTCTATGTTCTAACTTATTTCATTATGGTTAATCAATGTTAGTGTTGTTCTTATAAAGCTTAAACTATAAATGTATATGGTGAATATGGACTATATTAGATTAGGGCAATAAAATAATTGTTTTTCAAATTTTGTGATACTATGAAGGACATTAAAATCAATACTCAATGTATATACTTAAAATCTACTACTTTGTCATTTATTTCTAGTTTTGTTTTCATCCCATGCAAATTTTGTATATTTACCACTTTTACATCTTAATTCATAATTATATGAATATTAACCTAACATACCCTATTTATAACTCCATCATATCAACCTTATTAATCATCCCATATCAATTAATCATATTATTATTAATCTCTTATCACTCTATTTAATCACCTATCAAATTCTCACATTATCTATGAATTTGAAATTCCTACTTACTTAAATCCAATTAACCCCACTAAGTATTCATAAAAATCACTTCTAAATCCTACATCTAATCCCCATTTATCATCCTAACTACATCTATAATCCTCAATCCATATATAGAATCATATACATCCTATAGAACCCTCTACACTACCTTTCTAGAGAATTATAATATTTTTTAATTCATATTTTCAACCACCAAATTATCTTAACTATTGATCTAGAGAATCCATGGCTCAATTCTAACCCTCCATAATCTCATAAAACCAATATAAATCTATCTAAAACCCTCATGAAAATATAATAGCTTCAATGATAAAACTTTCATGTTATAATCTTGTCAAAATAATCTTCCAAATAATATCAACATGTTGTCCATGTCTTGAGTCCACAAAGAACTCATACATCCATTGTAAAACATCAATAATTATTCAAGTCCTTAGATATATATATATATATAATCATCAATATTAGGTTAATTTCATGTGAATTTGAGGTATAAATATACATCTTTGTGTTTCATTTAGTTTGTTGTAATTCTCTCTTTTACTCCAATTAGAGGTTGTTTAGTTTGTATAGGGATATAGTTATGTCTATAATGTTCATGGTTTTATATTTAATCCCTTAGAACTAAAATTAATAATAAATTCTAAGTGACAATAGTGGGAGTTTACCCCTAAATTATACTTGTTGATGCTTTGGTGTGTGCTAACAATCTTGTAGATACATTTAGATGGAGATTTGGTGGCCCAAAAAATTAAAAAAAATTGTGAATTTTCACTTCTAGATTGTGCATGAATTTACTTTGTGTAAACTTGAATTTTCTCTCTAGAAACAAAACTTCAATCTTGATAGTTACAATTTTATTCCTAATTTCTAGACTTAACTGTTACATATTGACTAACCATTTGAATTTTCTATTCAAAATCATGTTCATCAATTTGTGAATTCATTTTAGTACTAATTATTTTGATATTATTTTAGAAATTTCACATCTATTTATGTATAGGTTTGAATTCCATTCTACACATAAGTGGATTTGATCATGATAGACATTAATTCACTTGAAACAATCATGATTTTACAATTAACTATTTAAATTAACTATCTAAACATTTGATTTTTTTGACTATTTTGTAAAAAATCCCTTTTATCAAGTTATGAAATCATTTTTATATTAATATTTTTTTTAAATTTCTAGTGATATCACATCCTTTTTATTTTTATTTTTGTGCATATTTAAAATATACAACTACAATAATGTGGTTTTACTCACAAAAAATGTAGATTCACTAACTTTAGAATTAGTGTATGCATCTAAATTCACTCACCTACATTATCATCACTAATATTACTATTAGTTGACACTAATTCTACTTCTCTTTTATTCTTAATAATTTATCTAATGTCCCCACTCAATATTTTTTCATCCACTAACTATAGTCTTTTCCCATTTATTCATCAATTATCCTAAATCCCCATTATCTTAATCTATCCCCACTTATCCATTATTTGGGAATTTTAAATTCCCATAGCCCACCTACCCACCTACTAGCCTATTCCTAGGCTCTGATACACTCCTAGTCCCTAATCACCAACCTAATCCCTATCTAATCCCCCATCTAATCATCATTAACCCATAAGAAGGATTCTAGAACCCTCCAAATACAAAGCCTTCTCTATTTTCACCCCTCCTCTCTAGAAGCCTCTAAATCTAGAGGTTTCCAAGGAATTTCTAATTCCTTTCAATTATCCACCCTTGATCTTCCTCATCCAAATTTTAATCTCATCCATTTATCCTTACCTCCTCTTTCTATTTAAACAAACTTAATCCTCCATTGGAGTTAACTAGAAACAAAGTTTTGAATCCATGTCCATGAATCAATCATCAACAATGTATCATCATGCCATCATAATGTCCAATATTTGAGCCTAAAGTAATAAATCTAATTCTCTTGATTTCACATTCAATTTAATCATGGTTTATATCATTTATCTTTAAGATCATAATGCTATTTTGAATTATGAATTCATCTATTGAATTTAATCTTATTGGCTCTAGACTTTAACTACGTAGTTTAATGTTTGAGTGTTTAAATTGCATAGTTTAAAACTTTAAGCTTAAATTTACATCTATATTTTGGTGAAAAAAATGGGATAATCACTCATAATTTAACAATTTTGGATTATTAGTGGTGTTTTTTAAGCTTTCAAGTCTGGTTAGACTAAGGAAAATATTGAATTTTTAAAATTTTCCATTCATAAAATAAATTTACAATATTTCAATGGTTTTTGCGACCTTGTAATTGTGGTTTTTCCCTATAAATTATGATTTTTTTCTAATCATTTAAATTAATTTCTAACCATCTCCTCTAATCATGTAGGATTTTGCCTTTTGACAATATCGCTAATCATGAATTGTGAATTTCTTATTTGAGTCACAATTTTATCTAATAAGTAGAGATTTTGCCTAAACTATTAACAATCTATTTTTAGGTTCATCATAAAACTGTGACTTCATGAATCATGGTTTTTCCCTATAAGTATTGGTTTAGCCCTATTTTGTAGTTTTGATAAAAAAACCCACTAGCTGGCCATTATCCTTTGATCTACATGGTTTTATTCTGATTCTCTTTATTTTGTAGGGACCAATATTCATCTCAAGCATCATATAACCCCATTTTTGTATCCTATTTACATAATTTGGGTTTTAAGAGTAAATTTTGGCTAACTACATTCCCATAACAAATATTTTGTTGTTGTGAGTTTTTGATGTGTAGTTTGTAGCATGTAGCAGGAAAGAAAGACCGGGTAGGGAAGATCATCGATAGGTAAAACTAAACATACCCATTTAACCTTTTTTCATCACCAATAAAATCATAGATTTTGAAATTGTGATAATCATGAATTTTTCATGTGCATTAGCAATTTTTTCTTGAGATTAGAAATTTTGTCTTTCTACCATTTTGGACTTTTATTCAGCTTGCAGATTATCTTTGAAAATTCTATAGGGTATATTGAGGACCAAATATAACTAAAATAACTCTTTTAACCTTCTAGATACTACCCATTTACGATAAATATTTCATCTTAATAGTCTTTTTATATCAAAATTTTGATGCATCATCAGCTTTTAATCTATCTTTAAATAAACATTTCTGGCATATAAACCATCTATCTTAATCTGTCTAGACATATGTTCTAATCATATGTCAAAATTTTGAGGTTTTGTAATTTATAAAAAAAACTACTAATATCAATTTGTAGTAAATAGTGATTTTGTCATTTTTAGTCATGGTTTTTTGTATATAATCATTTTTTTTAAAGTAACCATCATGGTTAATTAACTATTGAAAAATTACAACTTACATTCTTTGGTTTTGTATTGGAATTGTGGTTTTGCACTTTTTGGTTGTGATTTTTCACTATGTAGTTATGATTTTGCATTGAATTTTGCATTTGATTTTATCCTTTTAAGGGTATTTTAAGGTTATTTTCAATGAATTTTTAGTTATTCTAGGCCTCCCACAAGGCCCAAATTTCCTTTGGTGTTAGGGGCTCTGCCCCTCAACCCCTTCTTATACCACATTAGGGAGTGAACCTGGGGTACTACCCCTTGACCCTAGAAGGGGTGCTCCTCGTTGACCCATGCATCATGGTCCACTCACCCAAAAAATTATAGTTACAAATCACAATATTTTTAGTGGTTTTTCTTAAGGCCTCACATTTTGTATCTTGTAGGGGTAGGTCTAGATGTTATTTTGTCTTGCTAACATCATCTTTTGCAAGTCAAATTTTATTCTAATGCTTTACCTTTTCGGTTACCACTCAAGATTGTTAATCAAAACTACTAATCATTTGTCTTGTAGGTTACCTCTTTAAAAGTTACACTCAAACTACTAGTCTCTTTCTTATAGACTACTTATCAAATACCACCATTGGCATATTAAAAATAATTTTGATCATTAATCATTTTAAGTACTTCATTTGAATTGTATTGTATTATATATTCTTGTATATTATTTCATCTTGTAAATATATACTATATCTTAATCTAATCAGTTGATTAATCCTTTTAGCTATGTTTTTATATCTCAAGGGATATGATCAGTGTATGTTCTCCTCCTTACATCCTTGTGGTGATTCTTGGGGGATCAAAAGCCACCTATAAATTCCATTTCATTTTTATTTTTTCTAGTGGGATAATGATCATGTATTTCACCATCATGTACTAGTCCAATATTCATGTTCGAATGGATTTTTAAAATTAGGAGAGCTGTCATTAGGAACTAAAGTAGATTTATCCATAAAGGGTTCCATGGAGTGAGGGGTATTTAAGCTCCAAGATACAAGGTGGTTAGATAGCATCTTATACAGAATTGGGCCCCATTTTACCTTCATGTATATAGGGGATGCACCTAGAGAAGCCTTATGCAAACCTAACATATGATCCTTTAGTTAGGTGTACTACTATCAGAGTCAATATCAGCTCATAAGTAGACATCATGTATAGATAGGATTGAGAGGGTTTGGTTGATTTTGTAATGGGTCATCATCCTATAACCTCACCCAAAAAGCCATTTAATGGTACAAGTGCTAAGTTACATACCCATTAATTTACTAATCATAGTTTTTGTGGCTTACTTTATTTGGCATGTGTTATGATAAGCCCATGTTGTTTGTGAGCCAATTCAACCTTCACCTAAACCTATACATACCTATCTAGGTCATTGCACATATCATATTATATATCCTTACCTCACTATCACTTTATAAATACTTATGTTATCATCATCTTCTTGTACATATCATCCTCTTATAGTCATAATCATAACTCATTAGTCATATCCCCACCATCTATAACTTTTCTTGTACATCCTATATCTAATCATCACCTTGTATAAAATTTATTCTCTTGTACATCTTTCTAGTCACATCTTAGCCTAGTCTTACTAGTCATTCATCATACCCCATCATATATCATACCCACATATCATCATATGCATCAAGTTCACTCTATCTATAGCCTATCCTTTGTCTTGACTTTACCTTCATCACCCATCTAGTCTAATCTCATCCTATCTTATCCTAGTTGGCTCTTTATGTCATATATAGGTCTAACCCATTCCCATCTCATTTATCTTACCCTCTTATCATTTCATCATTACCTACATATATTTGTTCATTATCTTTATCCCCTTATCCTTATCACCTTTATCACATAGCCATATCCCATCCCTTTTGAGAAAATTAATCTAAGGCTTGAACTAGTCCTCTTATTATCTATCTATATCATCCCATCATCCTAATCCACTCTCACCCATCCTATTTGTTAGATCTCATACCCTAGTTGATATTTTGCTAGCATCTTATAACTTTGTTAGTCTCAATCTAGGAAACCCATCAATCATCAATCTAATCATATCTAGTCCAATCACTTTACCTATTCATAACTATCACCCATCACATCATCCTCTTGATAGTTTGAATATACACCCATCAAATCCTCAATTTTTTTACTATCTTGAAAACTAGACATTGTTGATAGGTCATTAACATCTATTACACTATTGATTTGTAATTTGATCCTAGTATTTAATCCATTCATCCTAATCATCACTTTTTATACTCACTCTTATATTGAACCTAGTATGTTTACCCCAACATCTACCCTCTTTATTATCCATCACTCTTCATCCATCACCATGAAGCTATACTCCACCTTCATTGACCAATACATATCTTCCCACAAGGATGATATTCTCTTGCAGTTTGTTATGATGGGTGTTCCACTTACCAAAGGGGTTTATCCCCTTAAACTTATTGAACCCCCCATCTAATCCCATTCATTTGAATCCCATACAAATCTTCCATTCACTAGTCATAACACATTGCCTACTCCTTACACTAGCAACAAGAATCCAATCTTGGCCACCTCATCTAATATTAATCCATCCACCCAATCATGTCAATAACCATCTCATCTAAAATCTAATGATATCACATATAAGCCACAACAAGAAGTGGGTTCTTATACTCCCCTTCCTATGTCCTTGGAATCCCTTTTAAATAAACTATTCACTGCAAACATGATGTTCTATCCACCTATCCAACATCTTGATCCCATTAATCCTAAGCCTTCTTGGTATAAATCTAGTCAATACTACATATATCATCAAACATAGGGCCATAAAATTAATAGATGTATTAATTTCCAAGATCATTTCCAATACCTCATCAACCATGGTGACATAGTAATTGGGGATGATTCAAATGAATCTATAACCCTAGGTGAACAAGAAGAGGGATGCCAAGATTCCATTATTAGTCATGATTAATCCCTTCCCTTTCCAAGCCAAGGTAAAGACACCATATCTATCTTCTATGATCCCTCTATCATTTAAAAATCGTCAATAAAATATGTGCATACTCCCCATGAGACTAGTCCTCTCATCTCTCATGAGTACTTTCCTGGGCCTACCATTGTCAAATCCATCTTTCATCCCTCATCTCCCCCTTACCCATCATATCATAAACCCCATATTGAGAGGTCAACTATGGAAAATGAATATTATACTCATAAAATTTCATATTGTACATCAGAGCTGACATAAGTCCTATGTACATCATGATCATGCTCAACACCAGTATCTAAATCAAATTCCTCATCAAAAACATCATCTTTTATCAATATTGTAGTAAATTATTGTTATGCCTACACTTTTAAATATACCTCCAATTTGGATGGAAATCAATCACCAAGAATATCTTGATCCTATTTATGATGATGAAGTCATAATATATTTCTTATAAGTTTTATCTATAGACTATTATTAGAATGAATCTGATCTTACTTTGGGTGCATATACTACAACTAGTCCTAGTGGTTCTTTTTTTGATCTTGAGGATATTTTCTCTAATGTCAAAACTAGGTCTCCTAAGAACCCCTATGAAGACCATGTTGCCCTATCACCACTCATTGACTTCATCATACCATCTTCCCCACCTTCATCCATTATTGACCCCTTTTTTCCCATCAATGATCATTTAATTACTTCCCTCCATATGGATGAATGGGAATATCCATCGTTGGACCCTTCTTTGAGAAATATAAGGTGTGCCATAAATATAAACATCCAATAACATATTAAAAGGGTCATAAATAATAATCACATCATCTTTAATCCCATTAGTCAAAATCAAGTAGAATCAAATCATAAACCTAATCCAAAAATGACTTCCCCTAGTGAAGCCTAAAATTAGACACTAGGGGACCATCAAAATCAAACTAATTTTTCAATTCAAAAATCAATATCCTCTAGTGAAGCCCAAAAATAGCCACTAGGGTGTAGTCAAATTTAATTATAAAATCAAAATAATGAAAGTCAAAATCTAAATACTAACAAAAGTATGGCCAATAATCCTTCAAATAATTAGATCAGAGATGAACACCAATGTCAAAGTGACTTGGATTTCCTACAGTCCTTTGTCAATTAGCACCAATAAAATGAAGAATGACCACTCTCTTCAATGATGTATATATCAGCTAGTTCTAATCCTCCATCACCCATCACCCCATCTTATCATGATCTTATCATTCATTCAAATCCCATACATCCCCATCAAGATCTAATTAAATCCCTACCTCCATCACCTTTCTAAGTATCATTATCTCTCTTAGGGGTGATGAAGACATTTGGTCTAAATATATGTAGGAGTCTTAATCAAGCACCAATGAAGGTCACATAAAAATCAATATATCCAATAATAGAAACATGATTCTAGCATCACACATCTCCAAAATAGGTGTTGGTTAAAGAGCATACCAGTATCAACAATCCTACATCTCATCCTTCTCCAATAAATTAAGATGCCCAAAAAAGTCAAAAAATAATAATAATAAAATAAAATAAAATGAAAATGAAAATGAAAAATAATTCCTCCAATGGTGAAAATTAGTCTTCTATCACCTTGGGCAAGTACCGTGATGAAAATTGATTTCTAATGTCATGGTAGAATAATCAATTATCTACATTGTATCTCAATACTTGGGTACATGATCCATCCTTTTTATCCATCAAACCCATCCCTTATTAATTTCATTCATATCATATCCCTTCATCCATATCATACATCTTAGTGTGTCTCATCTTCCTTCCCATATTGACCTCTGTAAAGGAATGGAAGGTGTCTTGAGAAATGTCTTGAAATCATCTTCGTATGTTCTCCAATACACACTCAAGTAACTAAACATTTGGTTCCTTCATGATGTGGTCATTAACAATCCATAGTCCATTCTTCATTGTTCCCCATCCCATTTTTGAAATCACCCTCATCCTTTTATCATCTCATTCATCATTCCATCCATCCTCATCTTGGTTGATAGGATTGTTATTTCCTTTTATAGTAACCCCATTTTCATAGTGTACATACATACTCTAAAAATCCTTAATATTTTGAAATATTCCAAATATCTTTAAAAAATATAAAATTTGGAAAATTTGAAAATAGTCCATGGTGTCTTATCTTATGCTTAATCCCTTGTCACATATATCTACATGTTGTTCACCTTTAAAAATGTATAATATCTTAGAACCAAATTCTAATGGTCACCCATCCATATCTTCTTCATCATCCCTTTTTGAATAAGTATTACTGACCTACACAAAACATGGCAAAGAATTTAGTCTATCACCCATCACTTCCCTATCATTGCCTCTTCATACATGATACCCATCCAATCACTATTTTGATAATGTGAAATTGAAAGGTATTTGATCCCATCATCTCCTAATTATCTTATTAGATTGGAATATTACAAGGTTTTGTCTTTTGGTAACCCTTGGTCATTTTAATCACCTCCTTTGGCCACTCTTAGGTTTGATTCCTAGACCTAACTCATATCCTAAATCTAGATTCTATTTACCCTAGTCCAAGTCCTTGAATCCATATCATCATCATCAATCTATTCCACATCCATACCTTATCCAACTTATTATCCTTATCTAAGTCTAATCTAAGTCTTAAAATCTATCCTTACCTAAATCCCTCCCCAATACTCATCATCATAATTAGTCATCCTATCCAAATCCAAGTCTACATAATCCACAATCCCATCACGATCATCCTATTCAAACCCAATCACTCATCCCATCATTAGATAAGACATTTTGACATTACATGAAGATACTTGTGTGTGTTACTTCTCTTTTATTTAACTTGTTTGTATGTATTTTATCATGTATATATCTTTTTTTATCTTATGCTCATTAGCATTGTACCTTTTTTTGTCTATTGGGTAATGAATGAGGATGTTATGAGTACACTAAATCTATGATAAATATTATAAGTAATTTTGATGATGAAAAGCTCACCTTTTACCTACATACTTTATAACAATGTCTTATTGGTCATAGTTATAATATGGGAAATATTATCAAGTTCCATATTTATTGGATTGCTCAAAAAGTGATAAGCCTTATGACAACTATGTGACTTGATCATCTACACCTTCATCACTTATCTAATATTTTAATCATCCCTATTCCTATAACTAATCTGATCTAATCCATATGCCTAACATCTAATATCTAATCATCAACCATCTAACCTCTCATCCTTTATCTTAATCCATCCTCTATCAAATAACTAACATGTATAATCATCATCATCATGACCTTATAATCAATTAATTATCATTTATCCTTGAATCAGAACTACATCAATTTGAGGTCTTTCCAAACTATATAAGCAACACTTGGCCACTTTTTAGTGCCCAAGGATAGGTCAAACACTCTCACCTCTTTTCTTATCATCCATCATCATCCTCATATCTTTCCTTAGTAAAATATATTAGATATAATCATATATAAATTAGTATATTGATCAATCACCATCTTCATCATCATTTCCCTAATCTTTTTATCAATCATCCACACATGTTGATTGGGCCCCACATATCATAACATCCATATTTTATTCCATTGATCATCCTTGATTGATCAATTTATAATATATTAATCCCTTTCATGTGTCCTTTCTAGGGGCATCATTTCTACTGATCATATTATGTATCATTGATTTGAATCATAATCTAATTATTCTCCTTTGGTCACTTGATCATGTCATTCTCCATCATCACCTTCATCATATCAATTGACTTTAGCTTTGAGCTAATCCCATCATTAATATTATCTAATCCTTTTATTATATTGGCCAATATCTCTCCCTTACATGAATCCTTTTTTGGGATACATCTAAAGCTTGTGGCCTTTTAATCTTATCATCATCATGTTATAGTTGATTCCCCCTTTTAATGTGTCAACAACCATGAAAAAGTCATCTCTACTTCCTATACAACTAATTTTTCTAGGGGAATCATCAATCTATATCTCATTACTCAAAGTCAAACTCATTTTATTCATCTTATATATCACATTTGACATATTTTCCCCTTGTCTATCCATCATGTCCTACCCATCATTTATTCTTTCAAGTGGTCATCCATCACATTCTTCCACATAAGTCCCCTAAAGGGGGCATCATATCCCCTAACATCATTCAATAAAATTCATCCTTGAAATGGTTTTTATTTGAAATACCATTACTCCTTCCACTTTGCTCCACTCACAGTTACATTTCAAAGAGGGGGAAAATATATGCACCTAAATTCATTTGCCTACATTATCATCACTAATATTACTACTAGTCAATAATAATTCTAATTATCTTATTTATTCATAGTCATTTATATAATTTCCCCCTCAATATTTATTCATCCATTAACAATAGTATTATCCCACTTCTTCATTAATTATCCCAAATCCCTATTATCTTAATCTAACCCCACCTATCTATTATTTAAGAATTTTAAATTCCTATGGACCACCTACCCATTAATAGCATATTCATAGGCTCTCATACACTTCTAGTCCCTAATAACCCACCTATCCATTTCTAATATCCAATATAATCATTATTAACCCCTAAGAATGATTCTAGAGCCCTTCAGATCTATAACCTTTTCTATTCTCACCCCTCCTCTCTAGAAGCCTCTAAATTTAAAGGCTTTTAAGAAATTTTTAATTCCTTTTAATTATCCACCCTTGATCTCCCTCATATAACTTTGAATATCATATATTGATCCTTCCCTCCTCTTTATATTTAAACAAACTCAATCCTCTATTGGAGTTAACTAGTAACCAAGTATTGAATCCACGTCCATGAATCAATCATCAACAATCTATTATCATGCTATAATAATGTCTAATTTTTGAGTCTAAGGTAATTAATCCAATCATCTTGATTTCAAATTACATTCAATCATGGTTTATAACATTTAGTTTTAATATCATAATGTTATTTTGAATTTTGAATTCATCTATTGTATTTAGTCTTAGTGGCTCTAGACTTTAACTAAGTAGTTTGATGTTTGAGTGTTTAAATTGCATAGTTTAAACCATTAAGCTCAATTTTACATCTAAAATAAGATTTGTAGCTATAATAATATTTTATAAACCCATAATCATATTTTATAAACCTATAATTAGATTTAATACTTATAGAATCAAATTACATAGTGATTTTTCATTAAACAACCCATCTTCTAGAGGGTATAACTTTGGACTTGGGTGTCTATTTGACCTCTGGTTTATGTAAAAATAAAGGTATTTAAAAGAGGAATATATTAATAAAATAATATTTTGTGTATATTTATAAATATTATAAAATTTTCTATCCTTATTATCTAATTCATAATTGTGATTGACTTTGAATTTATGAGTTTTTTGAGTCTATTATTTATATTAGTAGTTTTGATCTAATTCTGTAGAGTTTGATCTCAACAAAAATGGATTTTATTCCTTATATTTTTTAACTAATATATGTATGAAGTGGATTTTATCTATGCAAATACAACTTCACTCTGTGGATTTCTAGTTTTACTCTATGTAAAATTGATTTTGATTTCTAACTATGTTTTTGCATGTTACCCCCCAAGAGCCAAATCTAAACTACTAATCCTTGTGTTGCATGTACACATATCAAATACTTAGTATATAAAACATATCATAACATATTTTTTTCACATTTTATTGAGGTTAATTAATTAAATTGTGTGTGTTATAAATTTAACCAATTTAACATTGTCTTTTTACTTGCCTATTTGTCCTCCTAAGGCTAAGGTTATGTATGTTCTCCCCTTGCACCCTTGGGGTGATCCTTGAGATTAAATTCAACTGATAACTATCTTTGTATTTTTATTTTATATGGGAAACATGATGTGGAATTCATCCCCATGCACTATTCATAGTTGAGGTTGTGATGTGGATCTCGTCACCATGCACTAATCCAAACTCCATGTTCTGGCAAAGTATAAAGATCAAAGACAACTATCATAAAGATAAACAAATTTTTATAGTAAGGATTTCTTGAAGTAAGGAAGTAAAAATATTATATGTAGGCATTAGACATAATACTTATATAGACTCAAGCCCCAATCTACCATAAGGTATATAAAGGGACACACCTAGAGAGCATGTAAAACCTAGGTTAAGACCTTCAATGGAAAATGACTTATAGTGCATGGAAAAAGGTGATATTAAAGAAAAATCACCACATATAGATGTAGTTTGAGGATCAAGAGACAAACCTAGGCACCAATATGTTTAAGCAGATTAGTGGGTTGGTTGTTGATTTCACACCTTTATCTACTAGTGTAGGCTTGTTGCTTTCTTGGTCTTATTTGAGTGTTGATGAGACTCATGTTATTTATACACATTTACACCAAAAATTAACCAAGTCAACATCAAAATATAGGTCAAACTAAGACCTTATCATCCCTTCATCATCTCAAATAAGTCATAATTCATCCTTAATCATAGTCTAAACATGTAATCCACCTAACATACCCTAATCATAGCATCCCTTTACATCCCTTAGTCTAATTATACATCATTCTAAAAATCATATTCCAACATCTAATCCACCTAATGTACCTTAATACTAACACCCATTTTCATCCCTTAGTCCAATTATACATCATTCCAACAAATCATAATCTAACCTAAACAAAATAATAGTCTAAGCATAGTCCAAACACCTAGTCCATACAACATCCTTAGTCTAAGTATTTATCGACCACTATTCCTTATCTAACCCACACAAAGTCAAATTTGAGTCTAAATAGTCATTACATCCTTAATCCAATCCAAACTTCATTTTTTCACCTATAGTCTAATATTCTCCATATCCGTTTTTGTCATCTAATCATCTATAATCCCATCAAGTTTATAGTTATCCCTGATAACCAACCAAATCAACCATATAGTTTCCTTAGTCCACATTAGAAACAACTCTTTCACATATCATTATCAACCCTATTAATTTTAATATCATCCAAACCTAGTCAATTTTGAATCATACACTCAAGCAAATTTTATGATCCACTTAGTCTAATATCATCATCCACGCCATCCAATCCAACTTTATAAAATCATTTAATCACTAGAGTTGGTATAAATAAAATCAAGGGAACATCATTAAAGGTCATTTAAAACCTATTAAACCTATCAACTTGTTAAACATCCACAATATAGTCAAACCTAATCCCCCTCTTATTTAAATCATGAGTTTGTCTTAGCTCATCATCTAATTTAAATATCAAGGTTATCATACCCTAACCCCATTCTAATCAATATATCTCCTTTCCAAATAAATTTTCTCAAGCTCATCTTCTTAACACATATCAAATCATGTCAACCATATCACACCACATAAATCACAAGTAAAAATTAAGATCAAACAATAGTAATCATTTTATAAAGTAGTCTTAGATCTAAATTTATACCACCTCATCCAAACATCCAGCTTTCATCTCTTAATATCTTTATTCAATCTCCCACACCTATTGATTGGGGATGAAAAATCACATCATCTATCCTTTATACCATATTGATCCATGGCCTCCTAAATAGATTTATATCTCACCCTATTTGACAAATACATATTATCCAACAAATATATCATCCTTATGTGGCTCCTAGAAATGGGTTCCCAACTTCCTACAAACTTTGATCCCATAAACCTAAATTCCATCTTAAGAAAGAGTCATCCAGTCCTTCCAAATATACATCATTCTATTCTTAGTCTCTACACTAGCATGTCATAATAAAACTTTCCATCTACTAGGTAAATTATTAATCATGGCATCCACCATCAAACCAATAATGGGAACCCTATTCTAAAAACCTTATTCCCTAAGTTGCATCAAATGTTATTATCCCACTATCTCCTACAATCATTACACTAAGGACAATTATATGATATAGATTCAAGTTATTCCACATCAAAACAAAGCTATGAACATGAAGGATATACTACTTTATATGAATCCTTGGAAGCCATATTTCATTAATTAGTCATCACTAATGTGATCATCTATCCACACATTAAGCCTCTTGACCCAAATATACTTAATACATCTTATTATAGATATGGAAAATATTGTAAATACTTTAAAATACATGAGAATTCTACTGATAAAAGCCTTAATTTAAAAATATATTTCCAATAAATAATCGGCCATGGTGATATCAAAATCATGAATGAATTATATGAATCCGCACCTAGGAATGAGTAAGAGAGGATATATCAAGGTTCATTTCCTATTCATGATCAACTCCTAAATTTATGAACTAATTATAAGACATAAAATCCATATTTGGATAACCAGTATTTGATAATGAACCTAGTTTTGATAAGCCTCACTTTGATGAGCATATTTTCAACCAATCACATACCTTCGAAGGCCCTATTTTTGATCATCCTAGTCCACTCCTCTTTGATGAGACCCTCTTCTATGATCCCATATTTTAAGAACTCATAATTATGAACCATCCATATTTTGTCTAACACATCATATCCCTCATTTCTAAAATTCACTTTGTCCTAAATCCTCCATCACCAAGTGAAGATTGAATAAGCTACTTGTAGACAACACTATCTAATAGACCCTCCTTGTGGCCACAATAAAAAAATCATCTACCAGTATCATCACAACATCAATATCCACATTATAATTATAGTCAACATTAGAGTCAACATTAACATCATCCACATTAAGATCACCATCAACATTGGAATCAACATCCAGGTTTATACATAACATTTACAAGGATTTAGATACCATAAAACTCTTAATAGGCATCTCTATTTGTACTATCAATATGGATGGCCACCATAAAAAATACATGTCTTTTGATCTATTTCATAATGATGAAGTCAAGAAAAATTTATGGGAATTTAAGATGTTTTACCCACTGCTGATTATAAGAATGGATTTGGCTTTGTTTTGGATGCT
The DNA here is from genome assembly GCA_037957365.1 of Torreya grandis. Lineage (NCBI taxonomy): Eukaryota > Viridiplantae > Streptophyta > Pinopsida > Cupressales > Taxaceae > Torreya > Torreya grandis. Next base: position 2,092,193 of record JARHVA010002979.1, read on the forward strand.
TGTCCTATAGATCAATGAAACCACTTTAGTGATCCTTTCATAATTCTTGAGGAAGTTTTATCTGATTTTGAAACATGTCCTTATAGTAAACTCTATGATTATATGTTTTGAATTATCCACTAATTGGCATCACCAATGATTCCCCTCAACCAATATAAATCACTTATATTTTTCATCCCCTCAATGATTACCTTATCACAACCCTTAATAAGAATTGATAAAATCACACATTATCAGAATATTTCCTTAGAGACATACCAAGTGAAAAAAACTTGGGGATCTAAGAAAACTTCCAATCATTAGATAATTATAAATAAATTAGCCTATATCTACTAGTAAATCAAAATCAAAGTAATTAAAATAATGAACTAAGTTAAAAATCAATGTTCCCTAGTGAAAACCTTCTTGAGGTGTTATGGGATAGTCAAAGTCAAAATAACCAGTAAATTTAAAAATAAAATTTCATTAGTGAAAACCTCCTTTAGTCACTATCAAGAAATACAAATCAATAACAAGCCATATTTCAAGAAGAGTTTGTTGGTGAAAACCTCTTCAATATACCGATAGAAAAACATGTTAGGTCCATGCCATTTTATAAGTACATCATCAAAAGAAACATCAGAATGGATGACAATCCCCATATAATTTGGATCAAATAATATAAGAGATTTGAGGTATCTAACCCCATAATATATAAAAATATGTTGTCTAGAGAAAAAATGAATCACCCATAATCAACAGTGGTGTGTGTAACTATTATTCCAAATTTATAGTTTCTTGATAGTTATACCTACCATCATGATCCTACAATCTATACAATACCATCAAATCCAATTGTTATCATACCTCACCCTCTCAAGGAGCATTGAATTTACCAAGGGATATGAATACACTTAGTTTATATGTTTATAAGAAGCTAAATTAATAGTTAATGAAGATCATAATGAAATTAATGGAGCCAATATCAACAACATGATCATAATAACACAACTATCTAGAAAAAGTACACAATAAAGATAAAAAGAGTCAACATAATTCATCTTGAATTACTCTAATAAATTTATATTCCATTAAACAATAAATTTAAAATAAAAATATATAAATAAAATAATTAAAAAAATACAAAAATCATTCATCCAATAGTGAAGACCAATTTTATTGTACCTTGGGCAAGTACCATCATGAAAGACAAAATTTTGACATCATGTGTAAATAATACATTATGTGTAGGTAACTCAACACTTGAGGGAAACATCTAATGCAGCCCTACCTTCATATACTAAAATTCATTTTAAACCCCATCTACATCACATTCTTCAACTTCCAACAATTTTTATCTATCTTATTCATCCTCCCACCATCTCTACCTATTATAAACATCCTTATCCATCCTAAAATCCTTCCATATATTATGTCCATCATTTTTACCTATCTTGACCTTGATAAGAGAGTGGAATAAATATTAAGACATGTTTTGGAAGCATCTTGGCATATAATCCAAGTGACACTTAGGTGACAAAACATTTGGTTCCCATGCAACATGGTCCTTAGAGATCCTTAGCTCATTCTTCATCATCCATAATCCTATTTGAGCATCACCCACGTAATTTTGTCATTCCATCCACCATAATTCCCCATCCCAACTTCTATACTTGTTTTTACCTTTGTTATCAACCCCATTTTTTGTATATACATATCCCAAAAACACCTAAAAATCAAAATATCCCAAAAATCCAAAAATACCTAAAAATCAAAATAGCCCAAAAATCCAAAAAAAATATAAATTTGAGAAAAATCCAAAACATCCCATTTGTCTTATCCTACATCCTAAGAAAATTCCATATCCTCAACTAAATTTTATACACCCTAAATTGGTCAATAAACCACACATATCATGTCTTTTCACAATCCTTTCATAGGAGACTCCGACTAGAGAATATAAGCCTCATTCACATTAGCCATGTCTTTGTTTTACTCATCTTGGTTTTGTTTATTGATTTTATCACCTCTTTGTTATCTCATTAAACTAACCTATACCTATAGGAACCCCTAGACTTATTTTGTGTCAGTGTCATCCTATTTTTTTGAGTCCTAAATAATAAAATTTTGTAGGACTACAGTGCTCGACACTCCTATCCTTTTTGGTGCTATAATCCAACGGTCATTTTTTCTTACTTAATAGGTTCTAAACCTTTATTATCCCCTCTCTTAATTTTTATTTTTATTTTTGATGTCATTTAAATTGAATAAATCTCTTAAACTCAAAATGAATAGTCTCTTATATACAGGACTTCACAAGGCATTTTATATCTAGCACTTACTACTTTGGCACATTACATAATAAAAATCAGTCAATAATATATCTCAGCATTCTATATCACACATATACTTTCATGCTTGATCAAATAAGGGCCTAGGTGAAATTCATTCTTATATATACCATGTTCATTGATTATACACATTCCCTAAGGGAGAACTATATTTTATCTAAGACCCTATCTTGAGGATTAATATAAGTAGTGACGAGGATAACAGGGGTTCTAGATCATGGGATCATTCTTCCCCTAACCTAGTTTTCCCCTTTTTTTGATGCATTTGTTGTTTACATGTGTGTAGATAGAAATAGGTTTTGGAGATTGAAATGGACATACACCAATCTCTATTAACTTCTAGCCTCCAAAATTGTGTATAAAGGCTCATACAAACATAAGGAACAAAACCCAAAAATATTAGATCCTCAAGGCAAAAATGGTAGAGGTGGAATGAAATGTTGGTTCCATTCCTATCTACTTTTGGCACTCTTGTCTAATCATAAAATGAATGCTAGATCTAGATTTATGACAGTGTCCTAATCTTCCACATCAATTTCTAGATCCTAAATCATCTATTTTAGTCCATTTTTAGATAAGTTTATTTCTTCTCCTCATGTAAATTACTTGATAAAAATATATATTTTACCATATTAAACTATATTTTCCCCTTACTCCTAATCCCTTATTATTTAGGAACTAAACACTAGTTTTTCAAAAAATAATAAAATATTTGGTGAACCTGACTTACTTCAAACAAATCTAAAACCCTAGGTACCATTAGGGTTTTTCCTTCATATTTTGCGAAAAAATTTAATTTCAAATTTATGATTTTTGTATAAATTTTTGTGCGTGTATCCTATTCAAAACTATTTTTAGAATTTAAATTATTGGCATAGTTTTCAAAAATTCTAAAACCCTAGCTCAAAACCCTAGATTTCTAAACTAGGTCCTCAAACCCCAAGCCTTCCTTGAAAATTTTAGAAAAATATTTTGGAATTTTTACAAATTGTTTACTTTGTCAAAAATAATTTCAAATTTTCAATATTAGTAGATTTCTTGTGCATAAATTTAATTTCAAATCTCTAATTTTTTGTGTTAATTTTTGTGAATTTATTTTATTCAAGTTTATTTTTAGAATTTAAATTATTGGCATAATTTTCAAAAATTCTAAAACCCTATGTCAAAACCCTATATTTCCAAACTAGGTCCTCAAACCCCAAGTTTTTCTTCCTTACATTTTTTGAAAAAATAGTTTGAAATTTTTTCAAATTATTTACTTTGTCAAATGTAATTTTAAAATCTCTATGTTAGTAGTTATTTTTGTTTTCATTTGCTTGGTAGTAATTTTACACACTCTATTTGGTGAAAGAAATAAAATGGCCACTAAGGCACTTCTTCCCTCTCATCGCATAGATCAATTTCTAAAATTTTCTCATAATTATGATAATGAATGGACAAATTTACAAAATTGCACATTAGCTAAAAATGTGTAAAACAATTTTATTTATAATGAAGATAATTATTATAGTTGTAATGAGGAATATGATGATATAGGTGATATTGATAGTGAAGTACAATCAAATGATTCTCTTTCTCTCAAACCTATCTCTTTTATTCCCTCTTCTAAATACTATAATTTTGATAAATGGGAAAGACACTTTTCACCTCATTCTCCCATGCACAATGCACCAAATGAAAAAATTAGTTATGCACTTCCAAGGGAACCTCTTATTGGTGATAATTTGATTCCATGTGAACCTAATCTCTCTCTCTCTTTCGCTACTTCTATGTTCAAATTACAACACTATAAATTTAATAGAATCAAATTTCCAATACATAGTTCAAATGATACATCTCATGTTCTTAACTCTACTTTGTCAAAAGAATGTCTAAATGATAACTCTCTTTCTCTTACTTCTCATGAAAATAATTCATGTAATCCATCCATGGATAACATATATGCACATGATATTCCAATTTCAAATGATACTTTATTGCATATTAGAAAACAATTAAATTCTTCTCTTACACCTCTCCCTAGTTACACTGAAAGTGATAATGAATATGCTAGTGAGAATGCAAATTAATATAAAAATAAGATTGATTATGACTAATATTGTGATGATTAAAATGCATGGAACAATTATTATTATTATGCACATAGTGAAGAAGAATATGCATCTCATGTTTCTAACTCTTCTCTCACTCCTACTCTCAAACATAATGCACTACCAAATGTTGTTTCTACTTCTACACATGATTCTATCTCAAATAATGCACATGTTCATGCTAATATCACATATTATAATCAATTATAATGTGATACACTAAAAAATAAAGATACTAATAAATCTCCAAAGCCACCCTTTCACTACAGTAGAACCCAGTTCTCATTCTTCACCTAAAGAGAATCGTAGCCCACATCCCTCTAGTAAGGTCCAAGTTACCATTACTCCTAAGGTTCAAGTGAGGAAAACCCCTCTTTATGATCCAATTTATAAATATATCATTTACATGGCTAAAATTAACAATCAAACTCAATTATTAAATGAACCACTTCAAGATACTAATGTACCATCCTAGGAGATTATCTCTTTAATGCATGCAGTTGGTAAATTACAATACCAAGTACATCTCCTTACCTTGGAAAAAAAGGATTATAATTCTTGGATGGATGCCAATTATTTACATGGTAACCCTATTCTAAAGACATTTATAAAATTTGAATTACCTAAGCATTTCTAAATACTATCATTGCCTCACTTTGATGGAACTAGAGATCCATTTGTACACCTTCAAGCCTTTTAGAAGGTTTTTCCATCTTATTTGAGTCCTTTGATTCTACAAAAATTATTCTAGAAGACATTAGTGACGTGCTACATATGAGAAACTTGCAACTTTACATCATAATACTTCAGAGCTAGTTAGTGATTATATCTTAAGGTTCAATAGTCACATGTTAATATTGATATACAAACCAAAAAAATAAGATATTTATCATGTATTTTTTAAGGGTATTTGCCAACCTCTACTTGAGCATCTACTATATCAGATAGAGTCCTCTTTTAGGCACTTATGTTATACAATTCTAGCTTTGGAAAAGAAATTGGGATTGATTGAGGTAGATTTAGTTAATTACAATACTCTATATTTCATAGCATTATCTAAAACTTCTAGCATCCAACATCTACCATGTCCTAAATAAGATAGGACACCAAAATCAGAAAAGCAATCGATTAAGAATATAGAGCTAGTCTCCAAAGTATAACCTACAATATGCACTACATAGAACCACATCAAGGCACCATTATAGTTTATTTTAGAGTAGGATAGCCCATCAATCATATTATAAAAAATATTAGATAGGATGTTAATCACATTTCCTTCTACTCATCAATGAGATTCACATCTCCTATATTAACAACCACAATGGCCCTTTTTTAACTATCATCATATCCATAGACATAGAGATAATGATTATTATGTAATCATAGATTGCATTACTAGATGTGTTGATAATGACATCATATCATTCACATAGGGAGCACTAATATCTCCTCCATCATGGAACCATAGACCTCATTCATCCACAACTGAGTCATCCTAAGACATTCTTTTATAGGAATCATCAGTCACTCATCATGAGAGTAATGTAGGTTATAAGATAGAGCCTCATAAGAGATCTCTTTTTCCACCTATTTAGAAGGTTTGAAAACATGTATAGTGATAATAGCCTACATATAACACTATAGTCTGAGGAGTACATAATGCAGTTCGATATACATATCTAGCAGAGTCATAGGCACCACAACAAAGTACTACTCATGAGAAATATTCACTATGGATAGATTGTATGGGTCCTCTATCACATAGAAATTCAATATGATTAAGATTAAATGAACCCATATCATGGAGTACTACTCACAAGAAATATTCACTATGGATAGATTTTTTGGGTCTTATCTCACATAACAATCCACTATGGTTAAGATTAAATGAGACCCCATCACAGGTTTTAGTTCCATCTTGATCTATTATTCAGTTGTACACATCATATAAAGTCCATAGGGTATATGATTATGGATAGATGATCCTTCTTCACAACACATAGTTTTTATTACACATCTAATAAAGTTACATTTTGTAGAATCTCCATGTCCAGTTATAGTTAGTACATAGTAGATGGTATTAGATATAAAGCATATTCCTACATAATATGAGCAGTATGAGAACTTATTTAGTTGGCCATCAGGGTTCAAATAGTGATACAACATAGAGTGATATGATGCACATTCATACTATCATCAGTTCATAACTTTACTTATCCAAGCAATGATGGAGCCAAAGGTCTATCTAGCCTTTGTATTCTTGAGCCACTCTTAGGGAAGTAATATGCATATCATGCTATCTTACATCCCCACATACTAACAAATAACATTCCTAACTCCCAATAACTATCCATAGTAAAAATCTAGCTTAACAAAAATCCAAATCTTACCAAATACTATTTTTATAACATTAAACCAACTCAACCCATCCAAATAATTTACCAATCTCAAACCAGCTCAATTTATCCCAATAATTTCCCAAATGCAAAACCAATTTTTTTTTCTCACATATAATCACAAACCAAATAAAATTCTTTCCTTACATATTGAAGTAAAAACCTAGCATCACACTTATAAAAAAAATCAAATCACATATCCGAAGTACCATTTTACCAACCATATACAACCTTAAACATAAACACCAGATCAACTATTTCTAATCAACACATTGCAATACTAATCTATTCCACTATCCATAACACAATATGCTTGAATCAAAACCAACTCAATATATATATATATATATATATATATATATATATATATATATATATCAATGTTTTAAAAACATATACATCATATCAAGATACAATCAATCATGAATGGGCATCATGCCCTCACTCTCAGTCTCACTTTCTCCTCTAGTACTAGTCTCATAGTCCAGCCTAGCACTTGATGACCCTATACCTCCTTGAGCTCTTGAATTCCTCTTACGCATGATCTCCCTCTCTAGTAACCACCCATTCCCCTCACACAAGTCTACATATCATCTCTAAATATCCATGTACTCATCCATAATTTTTGTACTCATTGATCCATAATCAAGTGGAGGTATTATATGCCTATCTATCTTAGCCCTCAGCTCATCTCTCTCTCCCACTACTCTAACATATGCAGTGGCCCATATAGAAGCTCTATCAAACAAATGAGCATAAACACCAGCTATAACTATCACTTGCTCTCTCAAAGCCTCCTCCACTTCATCATCAAGAACATGCCATGTGAGCTCTCAAAGTGTTGACTCAATGATCGTATCATAATTACCATCATCTCTACCTCCTCCCCTAGTAATTGATTCACCTTGAGCACCTCTCACTCTACATGCATGAAAAAGTAAAACACTACATTAGATATGCATTTTACAAACAAGATAAAACATGCACAAACTTGTACATAATTTAAATATAATTAATACTTACCTCTCATCATCTGGATCAATATAGGATCCTCATAATTAGGGGCATTAACTAAATTAAAAAGGTATAATGAAGCCCATCTATGCTTAGACCACCATGTAGTATATGCCTCTATACATCTAACATCATCTACATCAATAATATCTATAACTATATCTCACATATCCAAAGGTAATGGTTCTAACTCAGCCATAGTAGGCCTCCCATGGGCCCCTACCCTCACTGATGTTTGTGCACTCCTCATAGATACCCACACTATCAAGGGCACATCCTATGGTACCCCAAACTATCTAGTCATGCACTCATACTAAAAATTCTCATAAACTCCAACCCAATGGTCATGTAACCAACAACTGACCCTCATATACTATAACTACAACCCATCCTTAGGTCACCCAAGAAATCCTCTATAGGGCCTCCATATGATATCTTAAGCCACCAATCTATCTAAAAATTATCTATAATGATCTATCCCAAGATAAAAAATAGCCAACATACTCATCCACCATTATCCAAATGGATATGGAGGTGCCCATCTCTCCATCGATAATCCTATCAACTACATAACCACTATGTGTTCATAATCCCAATAATGCAATAAAGTAGTTGTATTCACATTGCCACTAAATGCCTCCTGATTAAACTTGTAAAGATCCCTATATAAGTGGTCAAACATAATCCTACCCCATGATAACATAGTAACATACACCTCTATACTATGCACAATCCTATGCATCCTATATGCAATTGACACCCCACTCCCATCCAAAGTAACAAAGAGAACCAACAACATAGCTAACCACTTGTGTAGGTATAAAACACTAGACTGTATTATAACTGATAGTAGCACATCATTATCACTATCTCTCTGATGTATATCCAAAGGTACACTATTAAAATATAATGATGCATGATCCATAGCATTTGCACCCATGTCATCTTGTAATGTCACACACCATCCACTAACTAGAAAATGTAAAATATGGTACACGTCCTCTAGAGTAATAGTAATATCCCTTGTAATAAGCCAAAAAGTGCATGTGTCTACATTCGACATCTAACATAAAGTGGTAATTAGATACCTATCCCACTACATAGTACATATGTCTCACACATGACCCAACCCTACCCTATCCATCACAACCCTCTCATCCATTGACAAAGGTAATAATCATAGTATTTCCCTCACCTGGACTCTATGGAACTCCCTCATCCATACCTTGCCCTATAAAAACACCAAAAAATAGCATATATGTCAGTCAACCATGCTAAGGAAAACAACTAAGCTACTAAATAACATGCAACAACTCAAAATCCCATAAAACTACCCCCAATGGATAATAACACTATAAAAGGACACTAGCACTAGATAAAAACACCAAAACCTGGACAATAGTGATAAACACTTGAAAAGAGTGTTGACTCCTAGACAAGAGTGCTGAAATTAGTGGAAATTTCCTAAAACACTTCAAAATAACTCAAAAACATAAAAAATAGGCTTCTAAATAGGCAAAAATCACACATTTTAGCTACTTACTAGGGTAACCTCCCCACCATCCTCGACTTGGGTTGCCAAATACTCAAATTAGGTTATGGTTGGTTCTCATCTCTTGATCATATATCTTACTCTAGAGCTCCAAATCTCAACCTAGTCAACACACAAATCAATCAAAAATCAATCTAATTCTCCTCTATCAAACAACTTTTTCATTGAAAGCAACATACCATTTTTCCCATAACTAAAACCTTGTAGCTCCATTTTACAAACCATTTTGTTCCAAAAAACTATGAAAATGATACCTTCAACATCATATATGCCTTATTATCTTAATACATCATCTACCTACTATGGCACACACATCTCTATACCTATGTTATATCCCAACATACACCTTGGTCCTAACCAATCAAAAACTTGTTCCAATTTTAACAACTTAGTCTAATCAATTAAATAGCTTTTCAATCAATTCAAACTATACAAACCTTATTTCTATTTAGGCCACTAGTCATCACTTTTGGCTCAAACTCCTCTAGTCATCCCTATCCCCAGAAGGGGGCATCATTCCTACTATTACTATACCTACACTTACCCAACATGCCTATCCACTCTCATAGGTGGATACACCATGGTTCATATACCTCCAATATAAAAATTATTAGATTCATCTCAGACTGGTCAAGATATACAATGATTTAGACTACATGGGTCACTCATCATTATTTAGGACATTCAAGGGAATATACATTTAGTTTATAAATACATAGATTAGTCAAATATAGTGGTTCAGATTATATGGATTCATAGTGATTTTGATACAGATTTAGACTAGATACCAGATTTGGGGGCATGTACATTAATACACATCTCACACATACAACTTCATACAACATGACATAGTTACAAGACTAGATAGTAGATTATAGGCATAATGAGGAGCACATTATTTTGATCTCCAATTTTGCACATGGGACATGGCACAATAACTCATATCACATGTGGTTATATAGATTACCAAACTATACATACACATCACTCATGTACCAAATTTGGGGGCATGACATAGATGTTCATGTTCTTCATCATCCAAGATTATATAAATTGGAATGGCAAGACATGCCATTTTATTCTTGTATATTTACCAAAGTTTTAGATTATACCTAGTTGTACCCAGGTTGTCACTAGGTTAGACCATATGATCATCTATAGTAGTTATTCCATAGCATTACCCAGACCCAAACTACATGAGTTTGTGTGGGATAGAGGACAAACATTAGTTTGGGCCTTTAAGCATTTATCAATTTTATTTCATATATTTAGAGTGTGGGCATGATAGATTTTTATCTTCATAATATACATATTCTATACAAACATTCTAGATTACATGAGTTTATGTGGGATAAAGGGTAGACATTAGTTTTGGGCCTTCAATCATTTCTCATTTATAATCATATTTAGCATAAGGGGTAAACATTGACCTCATTATCCATGTTATATAGATTTCACTTCTAATTTTAATATAGGGGGCATCTATTTTAGTGATTCTTTCTTTCTTTAGGCACTATTCAACTATCCATCTACTTCCTTAGCCAAGAAGTGAGTTGGACCTTTTTTTAGCACACTTATCTTCACATAGGTAGGTTCTAGTACACATTTTATTTTATTTCTTTTACTCTAGTACTTCATTTCATTACATCACTACAATAAAAGGGGGCAAATGTATACACCATAAATTGGTCAAGCAACCACACATATCATGTCTTCTCATAGTCCTTTCACAAGAGACTCTGACTAGAGAATATGAGCCTTGTTCACATTATCCATGTCTTTATTTAACTTATCTTAGTCTTTTTTATTGCTTTTATCACCTCTCTATTATCTCATTCAACTTACCTATACCTCCAAGAACCCCTAAACTTATTCTGTGTCAGTCCTAGCCTATTTTTCTAAGTCCCAAACAACATAATTCTATAGGACTACAATGTCTGATGCTCCTACCTTTTCTAGAATTATTTTCCAATGGTTATTTTTTCTTTCTTAATGGGTCCTAAACCCTTCTTATCCCATCCCTTAAGTTTTATTTATATTTTTGATGTTAGTTAAAGTGAATAAAGCTCTAAAATTCAAAATGAAGAGTCTCATATATAAAGGAATTCACAAGGCATTTTATATCTAGTACTTACTACTTTGGCACATTACATAATAAAAATTAGTCAATATTATATCTCAGCATTCTGCATCACACATAAAATTTCATGCTTGATCAAGGAATGACCTAGGTGAAAGTCATTTTTTCATCTATCATGCACATTGATTATGCACACTCCCTAAGGGAGAACTGCATTTGATCTAAGACCCTAGCTTGAGGGTTAATGTAGGTACTGATTAGGACAACATGGGTTCTAGATCATGTGATCATTCTTCTCCTAACCTTGTTTTCCCCATTTTTATTTTAATGCAATTTTTTTTACATGTGTGTAGATAGATACAATGATTGGAGATTGAAATAGACCTAAAGTAAGTTTTGTTGACTTTTAGCCTCCAAAATCTTGTACATATGCTTGTACAAACATAGTGAACAAAACCTAGAAAGATCAAATCCTCAAGATAATATTGACAAAGGTGGACTAAAGCACCGGTATCACTCTTGTCTAATTTTAATGCTCCTATCCAATCATAAAATGAATGCTAGATCTAGATTCATGATAGTGTCCCAAACATTCACATCAATTTCTAGCTCCTAAATCATCTAAGTCTATTTTTAGATAAGTTTATTTCTTTTCCTCATGTAAATTAATTGACAAAAATATATAATTTACCATATTATACTATATTTTCCCCTTACTCTAGACCCCTTATTATTTAGGAACTAAACACTAGTTTTCCTAAAAATAATAAAACACAAATCTATATCCTAATCTAAGGCCATATCCTTATCCTTATCCACATATTTATCCAAAAAATAATAGAAATCATCTATCAAATCTAACCTCATGACATATATTTTTACCTGGGGGAAAAATCAAATAATGAACATCAAATCATGAATCGATCACTCATCACACATATTTTTGACAAGAAAACTATAAAGACATTGATCACATAAAATTAATGTATCAAATCATATAAATTTAAATACTTATGTGTTTAATTTACTTGTATGATATTTTGATGATTTTTGAATTATTTTAATATATTTTATCATGTATATATTTTTGTTTAGTCATCTATGTTTATCTATTTATATGAATATGTGTCCTTGTTTATGAATTTTGTAAATATCTTTGTATATATTTTTCTTATCATTTTATCTTTTATCATCTATACAATAGTAAATATAATAATGTCATATTGGTTTCTTATACCAATGGTGCACAACACTATGTGCTAATTGTAAAACTATATTTTTAAATATTTTTATCTTTTATATTGGTTCAACATGAATTATGATGAAACCCATCATTATGGTTACACATATCATGGTGCATACTTCCTAGTGCTACACTAAACATGATTGCTTATAAATATGGATCAAGACCATGGAAGAAAAACTACATACCCTTTCCATCAACATCCTATCATCATTAAATCAATTATCCTATCTAGATATATCACCCAAATCAAATCATTTAACATCCATAACAATCATATTTAACATCCCAATCATTATCATAATTAAGTCACATCATCTATCAACCTTATCCAACTAAATAATCTATTTAATCATCCATCCTATCACATCAATAATCAATCACATCATATATAAAATCATATCATCAAACCAAACATATATCACATCCTCTATCTAATAGATAACACATTTAACACTCCTTAACAATCTTCACCTAATATGTATCCTTAGGGAATCCTTGAGGCATTGTAATCATATAATATATCCTATCATCTATCATCACATACCTCCCTTATAAGCAGAACTATATCGACTTAAGGTCCATACATACTATGTAGGCAATTGTTAGTCACATGGGGTTTTTGAGGCCAATTCAGCCATAATTATGTCACTTTCTACATTCATCCATCATCATCATTTATATTCACAGTCATAGAGTCCTCCCTAATAATTTTTACATCAATCAACCATCTAATTAATCCTTTCCTTGATCTTTCCATCAATATCTCACACCTATTGATTAAGACCAAAAAAACACAATTTCAAAATTTTATCCATCTATCCCATCTCTATCAAATAAAATTATTTATCATATCATTTATCTAAAAACTTAACAATCCTTAAAAATATTATCAAAACCTAGTCATTCACCCTAGGTATCTTTGGGGCATTGTCATGATTTGATCTATCATATCATCTATTTTCATATAACTCCCTCCTTAGGAGAAATACACCATTATAGGTCCATAGGGACTATATATACAACCCTAAGTCACATGGGGTGTTTGAGGTAATCTCAAATACAATCATATAACTCCCATGATCATTCATCATCTTTATAATCACATCATTATCCATAATAGTTTTATAATCTATCAATACTTAAACTAAAATCAATAAAACATTCAATCATTTCATCTCACATCAACCATCCACTCACTATTTCCTAATATTTTCATCAATCTCCCACCCCTGTTAACACACACCTATTAATTGGGACTAAAAATCATGATTTCCATCTTTTTTCCATCAAATCAATCATCATTCAATCATTTTGGTACATTTCAGTCTCTATCAATTAATTTAATCATCCTATCAAAGCTTGTATCTCTCTTTAGTGTGCATGCTTACCTATGATACATCCAAATCTCATAACTTCACTTAATCAATCATCCGACATAATCCCAAAACTCTCATTGACATGCATCCTTGCCTATGTTATGTCAAAATCTCATTATTTTACTTGTTTCATCATCCAAAGTTTTTTGCTTCCCCTTCATTTGGGGAAAATCAAAGGTCATAACTTTATCATATTTCACTCCCTCATATATGTCTTTGATAGGGGTATCATTAATTTAAATCTAATTTAAATCTTGATGAAATTACAAATTATACATTAACAACATCACATTATATCCATCACATATATCCCATCTATCACATCCAACGTAATCCCTCTTTATTTTATCTATGCATTCGACACTCATTTTATTTTGAGTGGCCATCTATTGTATTCCTCATTGCATGACCAATGAAAGGGGCATCATCCATCACAAATCTCACTAACTATCACCCATCCTAAATTTCATCAAATTATTAATCCATACATCCTTTTAATTATTTTGAATGTGATTACTTCTTCTAGTCATAATGCCACTTCAAATGATGGGAAAATGTATACACTTAAAATTTACCACTTCATTAGTCATTGCTAATTACATCTTCATCCCATGCTAATTCTATCAATTTACCACTTTCACATATTAATGCCTAATTATCATAATATTAATCTAACATTCCCTATTTATTCTTCCATCATATCAAACTTTCCACTAACTCCATTTCAATCAATCATCCTATTATTACTCTCTTATTACTCTATTTAATCATTAATCAAATCCTCATATTATCTATGAATTTAAAATTCTTACTCACCTAAATCTAACTACTACCACTAAGAATTCCTATAAATAAATTTTATAATCCTATATCCAATCCTCATTTATTATCCTAACGACATCTAGAATCTCTAATCCACATCTATAATCATGTACATCCTATAAAATCCTCTATACCACTTTTATATAAATTTCTAGGTATTTTTAATTCCTATTGTCAACCACAAAATTATCTCAACCATTTATTAAGATCCTCCATGGCTCAATACCATCTCCCCATTATCTAATTAACCTATTATAAATCAATATACACCCTCATGTAAATTAAATAGCTTCATTAATAAAATTTACAGGCTATAATCTTGTCAAAATAATCTTCCAAATCATACTGGCATGTTGTCCAAGTCTTGAGTCCATAAAGAAATAAAACATCCATTATAAAGAATCAAACATTCATCAAGTCCTTGAATCCATGTAAAATTGTCAAGAGGAGGTCAGTTATAGGCAAATTAGAGGTATAAAGATCCATCTTTATCTTTTGATCTAATTAGAGGTTGTTTAGTTTGGCTAGGGAGAGAGTTGTGTCTAAAATGTCCATGGATGTCTATTTAATATTTTAGTCACAATTCCATTTCAAAGAGGGGAAAAATATATGCACTTGAAATCTACCACTTCACCATTCATTTCTAATTACATATTCATTCTATCATACTCCCATCCATTTTCCAATTTTACATCTTAATCCATAATTATCCTAATGTTAATATAATATCTTCCTTTTAAATTTCCCACACCATACTAACTTTATAGCATCCCTTGCATCAATTAATTCTTATATTAATAATTAATTAGCCCATAATCACCAATAAAACAATATAATCACCCATCCTAACTTACTAATTTCTTAAGACCATTTTATTTCTTGAAAGACTGTTATTCTCATTTTAATTCTTTTTCAAAGAGGGTCAAAATGTATACACTTAAAATCTACCACTTTGACATTAAATTATGTCTTCATCCTATGCTAATTCCATCCATTTACCAATTTTACATATTAATCCCTAATTAACCTTATATTAATTTAACATACCCTATTTATTCTTTCATAATATCAAACTTACCCTTCATCCCATATTGGTTAGTCACCGTATTATTACTATTTTATCACTCTATTTAATCACTAATCAAATACTCATAATATATTTCAAATTTTAAATTCCTCCTCACCTAACACCAAATACCTCAATTATTTACTCTATAAATTACTTCTTTAATATTCTCCTAATCATTATTAATTACTCCTAATAGGCACTAAAAATATCTAAGCCTCCTGTATCCTATCACCCATCATTATATAGATAATTCTATGAATTTTTAATTAATATACTCAACTACCAATCCTCTCATCAATTCCTAGCCATTGATCTTATTTCACCTTGGCTAAAATTCAGCCATTGATTTCTTCAACCACCTTTTTATATGATCACTTAAACCTCCATGAAAATACAATATCTATAATGATCAATCATTCATATTATCATACTATCTAAGTCTTGAGTCCATAAGGAAATATAGCATCCATTCTCAAGCATTATTCAAGTCCTTGGAGCCATATACAATCACCAAGAGGAGGTAAATTGCATGTGAATTTGAGGTATAAGATCCATCTTTGTGTTTCATTTAGTTTATTGCAATTATATTTATATTTTCTACAATCATAGGTTGTTTAGTTTGGTTAGGGAGAAAGTCATGTATATAAAGTTCATGGATTTATATTTATTCACTTAGAAATCAAATTAAGCATACACTCAATTACTTTTAACTTATTTGTAGAAGAAACTATGATAAACTTGTAAAGGTTTTTGAATATATGAGTTTGTTATTGATATGATGACTATCTGGACCAACCTTGCTATAGGTAATTTGTTAAAATGATTTAAATTTTAGAACTTTGTATACTACTTTTTTTGTGAATAATTAGATAAATCAATTAAGTAGGTATACTTAGATTTAAATTGTAAACTTTGATCTTATAAAATGGTACTAAATTAACTTCATTTAAGTCTTTGGAATTGTAGTTGTTAATTATTATTGATTTATTTAATGTTATCATGAATTTGGCTTAGCATTATATTTTAAATATGAGCATTATCTAGAAACGAGTAGCAATATATTTTCTATAATTTTTAGTAAGGTGAAATTAAAGTAATAATTTGGTTTGATTTGATATAAATTCAATTGGATAATTTGATAAAGGAATAAGAATGATATAATTTATATTAATTAAAAATGATTAATTACATCTTGAATAAATATGATTGTGGTTATTTATTCAAATTTATGGTTCTCTTAAGTTAATCTATATGTGATATTTAAGCATTAAGTCATTACAAAAATTCTATCCTATTAGAATCTAGTAATATCGGTTATGAAGTAATCATGAATACCTATATAAGAGTTAGAACCAATGTGTTAGTTATTTTTGAACTTACATATTTATCTTTTGAGGTATTGTTAAAAGTATATGCATGTTATAAAATTTTAGAATCAGTAAATATAAGTTATGAAGGTTAATTTAGATTTAAACCTGTGCTCATTTTGAATATTCTTGGATTAATATTTAATAAGCAATACTGAGATTGTTAATGGTAATGTCAAACAAGTTTTTAAAAATTCATTTAAAAATTAAATTGAACATTGTTATAAGAAAATGAATGTTATGTCTATTTACATACATTGTAAGTAATTTCAATATATGGTTAGAAAGAAACACATTGAAAAAGTGACTTTTAATTTTTTTTTCTTAATGGAATTAGGTTGTAAGAACCCCCTTATTTAGGTATGTAAGGATTCATTCCATCATAATAGACACATTAGTGTGAGGTGATGATTTTGAGTAATGATGAAATTTTGACATCTTGGTGCCCAATAGAGGAATCAACACATACCTTGCACCAATTGGCAGGTAACTAAGCAATTACAAGATTATTGGGGAATCTAATAAGTTGAAAGATACATGGTGGATATAATATTAAGTAAACAAGGTGATGGAGCTAGTGAGAATGATTACAAAGGCTCTAGCTCAGTACCTGATGTGTGTACTCCACCCTGATAGAGATGTTCTTGAAAATCTATAAAATGAGATAAAACCATGTGATTGAAGGATGTTAACTTAGTAAAATTAAGTTTTGGATAATTTAAAATAGTTTTGTATGCATTATAATGACCACCATTAGACTTGAAAATAGCTCAGATGCCATGAAGGCTCTATTTATACACACCCAAGTTACCTATGAGCCTCTAAGTCTTTAACTAGTATAAAATTAATGTTTCCTACTATGAAATATATATTATTTTAAAGATTTTAGTAATGAGGATTAATGTTGCATCAAATTATGCTCAATTTGGATTATCTATCATTAATAATTTTATTTGAATGTATAGTAATTATAATGGTATAATTATAATTCATTTATGCTAAGAATGTTGTTAATGAGTACTAGTTCATGATGTTAATGGCTTCCAAATAATATAAAATGACATCATCATAAAACTATAGATAATATGAGCATTAATCTCATTCTAAACACTCTTGCCCTTGTTAGGAGCACGAGCCTAGTTTGAGTGTCTGAAGTAAAACTTATCCTTTGACCCATCAAGTGCCTACATGATGCTAGCCTTAAATTAGCAAAGGCTTGTGCCCTCATGACTCTATAACTAGTACACATAAAGGATTATGCCTATAATCCACCATGATTATTCCATGAAAGGTTTGTTATAATGGATCTACTTGAAACCTTCTTAAATTTAACCAAGTCCTAGAATTAATGTCTTATGTCATGGCACAACTGGCCCAATATGGGCCCCAGTTATTTCTCTATTGTTCTTTGGGTGAGTGCATAAGTCTCATGCCTTATGTGAATTGATTTCAATAGTGTAGCTAAGTGTAAAATGTTAAGTGTAAAAAAATAATTCCATGTTTACACCTAAGTATAATGAGTCTAGAACTGACTAAAACACCTTGTGTACCTAACTTTTCTACAAAATTTTGGTTCCATTACTAGGAATCATGTTGAATTTTGTTATTATAATGGTACAAAATAACAATGTACTAACTCTCCCTTAAAAACATTGAGCACTAGTTACAATAGATGGAGGATAGCTTTGTGTTAAAGCATCCAACCTATAAAGGAAAAAGATAAGAAATAGGGTTCAACACAACATATATGATGCTCTGTATAAGGTCTTTTTTTATGATTTGCTTGAGCATGTGTACTGATGGTTGGCTATTTATTCAATATATTATAGAAGAATCTATGGAAAATTCTATGAGTGGATGAAGGGGCACTTTGAGAGGCTTGATACCTTGGATACCACTTGGACTAGAGAAATATATAAATTATGAGGAGTGTTGAATAGTTACATGCTTGAGTTCATAGTTTCAACATACTCATGCCCTAAGGAAGAAGAGTATCCATTTTTGTATGAACCTAAAAGCACATTTATGAAATAATTTGGTGTAGAGCTCAAAATGCTAATGGTGGATTATGGGTTTGAAACTTTGGGGACAAAAAGATAAAGTCATTTTGCATATGAGAAACACAAAGGGGGAAAGGGGATGTGTACATGAAATGAAATAGAAAGGGATGAGTAGAATGACACATAAGAGCTCAAAAGATAGACCTATAAAAGGAAAGGGTGTAGGTTGATGGAAGATTTGGAAATTAGAAGTGATAAGAGAACATGTAGTGAATGATAAGGGAATGGGCAAGGATCTCTTGAAATATAGTAGCACAAGGATGAGAGAAATAATTAATTAATGGATTGAGCTCAGTATTTGATTGGTGTGGAATCCATTGGGTTCTTATAATACTTAGTGACTGAAGATACACTTGATGCATTTATCCCCTTTAAACCTATGGTGCATGCTCACACACTACATCCACCACTTGAAGAAAGTATAGAAGTGATAATTGACCTTGTTGTCAACATAGATTTTAGATATTTTACAGACTTGGAGTATAAATTTTTGATTGAACAAATTATTCCTTATGAGGAGGTGAGTGCAAATACCTCTAAACCAATAGGCATTAGGTTACAATAACAAAATTTTAATGAAAGAATACTATCTCAATTAATGTTAGTAATGTAAAGAAGGAAATAACCATTAGGAAATGGTCTGATACCATAAATAAATCTTATAGTGCCTTTAACAAATGACATTAGTAGTAATAATGGGACTAGTGCCTAATATAGTAGATGGAGGTGTCGAAGGGATGCCACCAAGACAAATGCTAGGGAGATAAGTTCCTTAGATCATAGCTTCCCCCTTATAATAAATCGATTAAAAAATGGCCATGCACTTTCCAAAGTATCATGGCATGGAAAATGTCATAGAGTATGTGCTAAAGTGTGAACTACAATGGCATGTTTGGGGCATAACCCAATTAGATCACAAGGCAACCCAATTCATGACCACTCTACTTGATCACTCCTATACTTGTTACAATAAAATTGACCCTAAATAGGCCATTGTTGATTATGATATCCTAAAGGAGGCATTCTCAAAGGAATTTGACATTCCATAATTTGAATAGTAGACCATCACCATGCTCAAATACATTACCTAAGGACTCTAAAAAAACATGTGCCTATATGATGCAAGGTTTAAAACACTCATTTCCAAGCTCCCTTATGATATTCACCCTTCCCAATATGTTTAGTGATTCATTCAAGGGTTGTTAGTGTCATTATAAAAAACACTTTCCATGAAGAATTTTATAGACCCTCACAAAGTTCTTAAAGTCAAGCTCAGAGTCGAGGTAGTCATAAGTATAGATACCAAGATCAACCAAAAGATTTCATCTATGGCCTCTCAAATCCAAAATATTACTGATAACTCATCATAATATGCTCTAAGTAGATTATGGTTCATTAATTATGAGGTAGAAGGCCATAGTAAGAATAATTACCCATGAAGGAATGTGTGCACCTTATTCCTAAGCTATAAAGTCTATAAAGAGGTGCATGATGTTCATAACTACCCATTATTACAATACATTATCCAAGTCAACACAACCATTTATTATCATTTGTGTGATGCCTACACCCATACCACTATTGACTACTGGGTGATTGATGAGATACATGAGAACATGAAAAGAGGTACATGGAAGGACATTGTAGTATTTGATAGGTATAATAACCAAGGGAATAAAGGTTATGGCTAATAAAATAAAAGATTTAGAATGTATTAAGGTGCCATAGGGTAAGGTGGAAGATGTGGTGGTGGAAGGTTCCCACCCTACTCATGTTATAAGTGTGGTTCTACAGAACATAATCAACACAATTTCCCTACACATCTCACATGTGGGTATTGTCAAAGGTCCCATAAGGTCAAATAATGCCCCAACCTATACAAAAAGTTGACGCAAGGTATGCATGGCATAGACAAAGGCATAATAATGACCAGGCATGATCCAAAAATGAAGAAGTGGACTTTGAAGGTAAAATCAAACCACATAGAAGTAGTTAAAGTGTAGGAAAATACTTGTAGTGGATTCACCACTCAGCTATTAATTGTAAAAATACCTAAGTTATGCATAGAATATGGGGATAAGGATCACACTAAGTGCATAATGTAGCCTAAAACCAAAGGTACACCTTACCTAGACTTAACACACCAAAAGGATGTATTATAGCAAGCCATGAGTGTAATCCAAAACCTATAAAGGGAGTTCCAACTAGCATGAGATCTATAAGTTTAGGCTACATCTTCCCAAAAGAAGCAAGATAGCTAGGAGTTTGAGATATAAGAATTAACAGAGATCTTGTACCTCTTAAAAATATAAGGGATACTTCCCCTACTGAATAACTTACTCTTAGAACATGCAGACCACAAGCTAATTGAAGTCACTACACCACACATAGAGAGGGCATGAGAATATTGGCATACATATAATGTGGAGTAAGACCAAAAAATCCTCATGGATGTCATTGTTGATGGATGGTCTATATATGAGGTCCTTGTAGATGCAAGTACTAAGGTCAACATCTTGACCAAGAATTCTAAGAAAAAATGGGTAGGCCAACCTTAAGGCCTTCCCCTCATATAATTTTCATGGCTAACAATACTTGGGCATAGCTTGTTAGGATTCTAAAAAGTGTAGTTGTAGATATTATGGGTGACAAATTCTACACTAACTTTGAAGTGATCAAGTTGGTAGAATAGGACAACTACCTAGTGCTTCTAATAAATCCATGGTGCTATGCAATCAATGTTGATATGCACTTCAAGAAGTGATACATGAAATTTTATAATGGAAATGAGAAGGTATTTATACCCCTCTCAAAAAACCAAGGACCCCCATATGTCAAGAGTGTTAACCTTGAAGATGAGATAAACCATATATATAACATCATGGTGCAAGGTGATGAGATGCTAAACCCTAATTATCAAGGAGTGCTTTCCTAGAAAGATAGTTAATTAGCATCAGATACCACTAATATTACTTGTGATCATTGGGTCAAGGAAGCATATAAGACCACTGGTCAAAGGTACTGCATAGTGTGCATGAAGGCTCCAAAAGTAATAAAAATAGGTTGAGTCTAGATTGATCACACTTAAAAAGGATTGGTCCCTTATGCCAAGAAGAAGGGAAAGAGAGTGTTTTACCTTAGTAAGGGAAAACTTATAGCACTCCCAAGATATACAGGGATTAATCTAATAGAAGACTATGTTTGAGACCTTTAATCATGCATCCCAAAAGAAGTGGATAGAATGGGCAGACTAATGTATACATTAAAAATCATTGTCACTCATTGGTGGTTAGCACAAAATCTTGGCTTAAAAACTTGGCAAGATATGAAGGCAACAATTTTCACTAGATTCAGAAAGAGTAATGAGGACCTAGACAACTTAGCCTACTCTAGAAACTCTGACCCCATAGTGCATGTGCACCTTTATGAAGAAACTTGGATTGTTTGTGGTGAGGACACCCCAAGGAATCTATGGGTGCATGCCTTCTATATAACCTTATAACCTTTAATACATGGGAACATGTATGGTATGTTAATAATGAGATGTACCATAAGACAACTAGTTAAGATATACTTAAAGAATAATTTGTCCAAACCTTCTCCTTTTCTTTGCAAAACCTTAAACTAATTAAACCACTATAGGTAGTTCAAAGTTTAGTATTTGAGGAAATTTTAATATTAGAGGAGCACCTAAAATACATGTTTGGTGAAAAAGTGTTGGTGCTCCCAAATTTCTTTGAAGAATAAACCTTCAATAGTGACTTTAGTGATAAGGATGATGAAACATGGCAGGCATGCAACTGGACACTTTTGATAGGAAAGAGAAATTTAGTACACCAAGATAAGGATAACATCCCATAAGAAGAAGACCCTACCCATATTTATATAAAAATAATTGAGGGAAGAGACAAGTTGAGGATTCACATCACGAGAAGAATGAACCTTACCACATACCACTAAAAATGACAAAGGTAGATATCAGCTC
Source organism: Torreya grandis (assembly GCA_037957365.1). Lineage (NCBI taxonomy): Eukaryota > Viridiplantae > Streptophyta > Pinopsida > Cupressales > Taxaceae > Torreya > Torreya grandis. Next base: position 2,115,580 of record JARHVA010002979.1, read on the forward strand.
AGAAGGAGAACAACAAAGTGCTACTCTAGGTGCATATTGGTTTGATGTAGAGATGGCATGAATTTCAGACCTCCTAAAGGAATTCCAAGACTTGTTTCATCAAAAATATAGAGATATGAAAGACACACACCCATCCCTTAGGAATATGAGCATCAATCTAGTTGATAGTGCAAGACCTATCAAAAATTACCCTTATAAGATGAACCCCAATCTTTTCACCAAGGTTAAAACATAGATTTATGGTATGCTAGCTATAGGAATCATCTACCCTATGAATTAATCTGAATGGGTTATCCCCATGGTCATTATCATCAAGAAGTATGGGCACATTTAGATTTTCATCAACTATAGCTTGTTAAAAGCAACCTACATAACCAACCCATTTATGACTCCATTCACTAACGAAGTCTTAGATGGTATTATATGTTATGAAATATACACTTTCACTGATGGGTTCTCAGAATACTATCAAGTCTAGATCAAGGAGGAAGACAAGACCAAAACTACGTTTGTAATAAAATGGGTTTATTTCACATATAATGTGATGACTTTTGGACTCAAAAATTCACCAACCATATTTTATTGAGTGGTGATCACTAATTTTAAGGACTTCATTCACAAGTTCCTCCAAGTGTACCTAGATGATTAGACTATGTATGGATTAGTGAAGGACCACTATGAAAACTTATACCTAATGTTTTAGAGATGTCAGTAGTTGTATATTTATTTAAACCTAAAGAAAAATGTTATTGTAATGATATTTAGCACTTTTCTTAGGCACACCATCTATAAATATGGTTTACTCATTGATCCTTATGAATATCCTGCATAAGGATGTTCACACATTTCTTCACCATTTTGGGTACTATAGGAAGTTCATAAGGAACCATGCTAATAGTTTAGCACCATTAGAAGAACTTTTATGAAAGGATGGCCCATTCTATTAGGGCACAATACAAGAAGATGAATTTTAAAACTTAAAGCTCAAAATGGATAACATGTTGATATTACAATTTCCTGACTAGATGACTCCATTTTATGTCCATGTTAATGCATTTAGTACTATGTTTGACTTTATTCTAGCACAACTAGGTGAGGGTAAAATGGACGATCCCATTTCTTTTCAAAGTATAAATCTGACCAAGGTAGATCAAAACTACACTACAACTAAATGTGAGGTGCTTACCATGGTCTATGCCCTAGAAAATTTCTAGATGTACTTATTGGTGACCCCATTCATCTTCTTTACTAATCACAAGGTTCTTAAGTACTTGTTGAACAAGCCTATTCTCCATGGGTGAATTTATTGATGGATAATTTTGTTTCAAGAGTTTTAGTTCTTTATTTTAGTCAAACCTAGGAAACAAAACTCAGGCCCAAACCATTTATCCCACATCAACTCTATTGATGTGGTAGTGCCTATTGAAGATGATATTTTAGACACAATTTTATAGGTTCCAACACATCCCAAAAGATTTGGTAGAGATCATTGCATTTCTAATGTCTAGATCTATGCCCCAGATTATGACATCTAAGGAAAAGAAGTAGCTCATAGTTCATGTCACCCCATTTCAACTCATTAGTAGGGAACTCTATAAGTTAAGCCACAATGAGGTCTTATGCCGATGTGTCTTAAAACACAAATATGACTTAGTCTTATAAGATGCATATGAGGATATTATTTGAGGATGTTATGTTGAAGATGATATGACATGTTAGTTTCTACAATTAGGCTTGTGGTGGCCTTCCCTATTCCAACATGAAAAATATTATGCCAAAGTATGTGACATATCCCAAAACATGGGAAACCCCAAGCACTAAGATGAGATGACTCTCATCCCCATCCTTTCACAGGTGCCATTTAAAAAATGGGCCATTGACTTTATTGGTCATATTACTCCTATTGTGAGGCACATATATGCATAATACATTCTGGTAGCCATAGATTACTTCACCAACTAGGCTAAGGTACCACTGACCAAAGATTGCATAGCCATAATATTTATCTGGGAAAGAATTATTAGTCACTATGTGTACCCACTTAGTTTAACTAGTGATCAAGGGGTGCACTTCATCAATGTAACCATTCAAATCCTACTAATTGAATACATGGTGGTGTACCATAAGATGAAACCTTATCACCCCCAAGTGATGGCACCACTGAGGCATTCAATAAGATATTAGAAACATGCCTCACAAAGATATGTGATGTTGGTCATAAAGATTGGGATGACCATGTATCATAAGTATTGTGGGCATATCAAATCATGTACAAGCACTTGAACAAGGCTATGTCATTTCAACTAGTGTTTGACATAGAGGTAGTTTTACTAATGGAGTTTATAGTGACCTATTTTCATATTACATGTATTGGTTGATTGGATGACCAAGAGTATTTGAGTGTATACCTAGAAGACTTGGAATACTTTGATGAGACACATTCCCAAACAATATAGAGCCATCAAATTAAAAATTCCCATTAGAATCTATGGCATGATAAGAACATCAAGCATAAGGTACTTACTAAAGGAGCATTGGTCTTTCTATATAACTTCAAGTACCTCAAACACCCAAGCAAGTTGTAGATTAGGTGGATGGGACCTTATATCATCCACATTATATTGTATACTAGTGCAAGATATCTACACATGTTAAAATGTGAAATGGTCCTTAAGAATTTCAACAATAATAGATTAAATCCCTATAGTTAATAAGATGGTGCTTATGCCATTAGAAATAAACTTATCAATCACAAGTTGATTATGTTATGTTAATCAGAATAAAATTTGGTGCAAGAAAAATATTTTCTTATGTTTGTTTTATTTATGTTGAGTGCATACACATGGCATTTTTAGGCCCATAGGAGAACTCTTTTGGTTTTTACACACATAAATCTAGTCAGGTGAGTCAAGCACAGATGCTCTCTAAAGTTCTTAAGGCCAAACACCTAATATTTTGGGTACATATAGATTACCATATTTAGAAAGATATGAGGACAAGTTGATAAAGGGAGGAATACAAGATGATAGTGTGAAAAAAACCTAGATAATGATGTGATGGAAGACTAGCACAAGAATTTGTATGGGGTAGGGAAGGCCCAATCAAGAATAGATGAAAGCATAAAAAATAGAACAAGAAATAGAAGCATGCTTGAAATGAAGCACATCAAGGAGAGATAAAACTAAGGAGGCTAAATTACATACATAGAAATTGATGCATGGAGGTTGACATAAGAAGGGTGAAGGTCATGCCAAGGTGAATGAAGCACAAGAGAGAAATAATCAAGATAACTACCACCCACCTAATTATCAGTAGGAAGTGATTGTTTGAATCATTGGTTACTTCATGAAATACATCATTAATAAAATTTAATGTAGTGATGTAAGAGGCACAAATATCTACAATAAATGTGAATGTAGGGGTGGATTTTCATAGATTTCATGGGTTTAGTATAGTTTAAGATATTCATGTACCACCATGTCATTACTCATTAGCCATTAATGAAGTAGATGAAGCTAAGGTATAAAGGGGTGAATGAAAAAATTTGAAAGGTTAAAATCCTTATGAAAATTTAACATAGAACCAGAGCTGAACTAGATTTGAAAAAAACAAAAAAGAAAAAAATATACCATAAGTGAAAACCTAAACATCTACAACCCCAAGTGAGAATGGTTGAACTAAGATAGTGATTATGTTCTATTTAGAATTGAATAGGAGGTGAGTGGAGAGAAACTAGGTAGTATGAATTATATAAAATGCCAAAGCTACCATTAACGGTGCTAGAAGCTCAAGATCCAAACTTACAATTACAGACCCCATGACTGAAAAATTGCTAAGCAAGATTAAGGAATTTAAAAATATCAATAGATTATGCTTTAATAGTAGCTAGTTTAGAATGGGTAAGAAATAGTTATGTTCAAGTTTACTGCAAGCATGAAAGGATGCCAAGAAGGCATAGACTATAAAAGAAGTAGTTGCTATGAATAATGAGGCACAGTTGGTAGAAGGTGTGAGAATCATGGTGCTATACCTAGAAGCAAGTTAAAAGTTTGCATATAGAGAAATGCAATTCCCCCCTAATGTCATAGTGGGGGCTAAATGGGTGTATTTCACACACATGCAAATTAAAGGAGTAAAACCATCAGACATCAAAAAACACATAAGAAATCAATTAAAAATAGATAGTTGACACATGAACAAAGACCAAGGTGGGCATGACTCTCTTTGATGTCTCTATCTGAGACTTACTAGCGACCATCGGTGGGACCCAGTTGTATGAGCTACCATGTTTTGGCAAGCCAGAGGAATTGTTATAATTCCTCCTCTCACACATCTATTATGATAGGTTCTATTTTGTAAAGAGGCACATATAGATATTAACATGCCTCATTAGCATAATCATAAGACTCCAAAGCATAGGGGTACATATCTACCAAATGATGGATAATGATGTGGAGGTGGAGAGGATTACAAAACTTCTAGGTTGATATAAACAGGGTTCACATTCCCTATTAAGGATATATAGGACCTTAGCATGAGGGAAACAACATACCTTTTTAGATCCAAGATTTTCCCTAGTGGCCACTAGTCTAACATTAATAAGACTTACTTGTACATCTCCCACCACATGGTGTAAGGGGAAAATTTCAACATTTACAATTTTACTATAGAGGAGATTGTTAAGAATGTGCTGGAATGCCACAAGGTGCATGAGACCTTTAGGTGGGGGTTCATGTTGATAATAATTATGATGGAGGAGATAAACATGCCCAATGACAATGATGACAACCTTTGGATGTTCCCACTACATAATTAATCCCCAACATTGAAGTATCAATACTTCATCTACCCACCTAGCTTCTCCCAAAAGTAGAAAATGAGAGTACAGGGGTGATGCAATTGGTACATCAAAGAATATGGGATTGAATGCAACATATTATAGGAGCTCCCCCATTACATGGTAGGAACAATGACCTTTTCCATCATGTATCATTTCTATGTAGTGCACTTAGTGCTCACAGATGGAAACCTATCTAATTGGATGAAGATGCCTTATGCATTTTCTACCAAATATTTCATGATAGTGCTAAGGAGTATTCTTAATGCATATTAGCTAGATATCCCAATGAATATTGTTGATCAAGAAAGGCATAGGTTGAGGCACCATTATGTGCACTTAGTATAAAATTCCACTAAGGATGATGTGGATGACTCCTACTAAATGAACCTCCATCCTAGCTAGAGGTAAGTTATAACCGAGTGCATCTTCAATCTATATTATGATATGAATCCATGTAAGAAAGGAAATATTATAGAAAAAAAAATTCCCCCTCTTGATTATAGATTAAGGGAATCCAATGCTAAATATGTAGGAGAAGACCCCCCCACCAAAAGAAATGGGGAAAGACCCTTGAGGAGATTGAGGAGCACATTAGGTTCAAAATTGCCTTTGGAAAATAAACTAAACTTTCAGCTCCCAACAAATTCATAAACTTCATGCCATAGACTATTTCATCTAACAAGAAATATAAAAATAAGTCTAAGGGATCATTTTCAAGCCCTATAATAACTCTAGTGGAAATGGAAGAGGAAGTGACCCTTGCATGTGGACTGGAGGAAAATATAGAAGAAGAAAGCACAAAGACATATATCCTATAGGAAGAAGAAGAGGAAGAGGATCTCAGTGCCAAATATGTATAAGAGTCCCTCCAATGTAGCATAATCACCATGATTTAATTTGAATAGGAGCCAATAAGCTCCTCATCTAATGAAAAATCCTCCACACCAACCCTACAAATAAAATAAGAAAAGAGGAGGCCTTGGAATAAAATGGGACTAAGTGAGGTAGATATTGAGAAAACACTGGTGCTTAAGGAAAAGTATAGACTAGCCTAGGAAAAGGCAAAGGATCCAAAAAGTTCCTCATCTAGAGAATAACCCTCTACATAGCCTCCATGAATAGAAGAGGAGAAGAGAAGGTTATGGAATAAAATGGACCATAATGAGGAATAAATTGAGATGGCACTAGTGCTTGAAGAGAAGCACAAATGCGTAAAGGAAAATAAATTGGCTAAGGAATAAAATACCAAGAAGGTTCCCATAAGTATGGGACTAGTTTTTGAAGAAAAAAAAAGGTGCCCAATACCCCCACTAGTAAAATATATGAATATTCACAATAGGCACACCCAAGTAATGAAGGGGAACCTAAAGAAAAGGAAGGAAATATTAGCACCTCATAACAACAAATAGAGACACCCAAGGAACCCTAGCAAAAACAAGGCAAATCAAGCATTAAGGGAATAAAATTGGAGGTAAAAATTAATAAACTCCAAGAGGAAGAAGAGGATGAAGGGGAAATTTTGAGTAAGAACCCCTTAAGGAAATGGAAGATGAGTCCTCTTAAGAAAGTGCTAAAGAAAGTGGTGATGCCAATGAAGAGAAAGAAGAGAAAATAAAATTAGTCATCATCAATAAGGATGGTGTATAATTGAGCATAAGAGAGGTATATAAGGGGTATAAGGATGAATATTTTTACATGTTTGACACCATGCCCATTGAAGCCACCACAACCAAGACATGTAAGCAACTTGCATTTGCATTTGATCACTACATTAATGAGCCTCACTTTGAGGCTCCTCAAAAGGCTATATTAGATGAAAAAGAGCCTAAGGAGGGGTAAGACTCCCTCTTCATAAACCATCACACCATGAACCTAGTTTGGTCTAGGAATGTGCTTATTAGAATGGCCATTGAAGTTTCATGCAAAAAAATCATCAATTCTGGTAGGGAAATAAAATGGAAAAAACTTTAAAAATAAGCCAAAGATGAAGCACATGCCACAAAATTCAAACTATAGTAGTTATGTGAGCACATAGATATGGTCAAACCATCCATTTTGGTTATCATGGATACTTTGAACCTCTTTGAGGTTGATAAAATATGTGTGCTAGTGGAGTAGATTCTCCTAAGGATGAAACCAAAGCCAATGCAAGAAGAAGAAGATCCCTACACCATGCTGTAGAAGGAGATTTTTACTAAGTTTGAAGAGGTGGACCTCTTTATAAAGCTACAATAAGGCATAGATGTAGCTGATACCATATTCTTGAGCTTCTCCAACCAAGCATCAATCATAGATGTGCACCTAAAGTAGGAAAAGGAGGAAAAGGAGAAGTTGATACCATAGTTGTACTCTATAATTAGGTTGGAGTGTGTATAGATCATGGGAAATGTCAATATTCTAAGCACCCAAATAAAATACCAAGAATAAAACCTAGAATCACTATTTTGTGCTTTAAATACTAAGGCCTATGAGCAAGGAGCAATCCTAGATGGGGGTGTGAGAAAGGCTAAGGCAAATATAAAAGCCTTGAAGAAGGAGCTGGATAAGACAAAATTTATTTAATTTCATGTAACATCCATCAATATATACAGTGCCACTATAGAAATCAAGCTTGCCATAAAGGGCTTTGAAGAGTTTAACACTGAGCTTAAGGAGAGTGCACCTGAGTTATGCACCCTAAAGACGTTGATGTCCTAGTCTGAGGATGGACTAGAAATTTTGTATGGGGTAATGTTGGCCCCCTTATTTTGGTATGTAAGGATTCACACCAACATGATAGCCACATTGACATGAGGCAATCATTTTGAGTAATGATGACATTTTGTCATCTTTATGCTAGTTATAAGAATCAATGCACACCTTGTGCTAGCTAGTAGGTGGCTAATTAATTCTAGGATTATTAGGGTATATTATAGGTTAGATTATACATGGAGACTATATCATAAAGTATGAAAGGTGATGGATCCAATGGGAATGATTAAAAATGTTCCAACTTGGCACCTAGTGTGCTCACTCCACCTTAGAAGAGATGCTCTTGAAAAACTATAAAAGGAGCTCAAACCAAATGATCAAAGGATGAAAAATTAGTGTATTGAAGCTCTAGAGAATTTAAAATATTTTTTTATGAATTATAATAACCACCATTAGACTTAAGACTAGCTTGGATGCCATGAAGTCTCTGTTTATACACACCCAAGCTTGTCTATGAGCTTTTGGGCCTTTAACTTCTATAAACTTGATGTTTCATACTATAAACTTTGTAATTTTTTAAATATTTGAGTAATGATGATGAATTCTGAATAAAATTATGCTCGATTTGGATTATATGTTGTTAATAATGCTATTTGAATGCATAATAATTATAATTTTGTAATTCTAATTCATTTATATTAGGGATATTGTTAATGAGTAATGGTTTATGATATTAATGGCATCCCTATAATAGATAATGATGTCATCAAAAAAATTTAGAGAATATGAGAATAAATCCCACACTAAGCACTCCTACCTTTGCTAAGAGCATGATCCTAGTTTGAGTGTATTCTAAGATCACCTACATGATGCTAGTCTTATTTTAGCAAAGACTTGTGACCCCATGACTCTAAAACTAGTCTACTTAAGGAATTTCACCTATATGTCACTAGGATTAGTCCATGAAAGGCTTATTCCAATGGATCTACTTGAAACCTTCTTGGAATTCACCAAGTCCTAAAATTTATGACTTGAACCATGGCACAACTATCCCAATGCGGGCCCCAATTCTTTCTCTATTATACTTCAAGTGAGTGCATAAGGTCTATGCCTTATGTGAATTGATGTTGGCATATTTGAGTGTAAAATGTTGAGCATATAAATATAATCCCATGTTTATTCCTAAGTATAATGAGTCTAGGATTGATTGAGAAACCTTGTGCACTTGGATTTTCTATAACACCTAATAGGAATTTAGGTACACCCTTGTGACACAAGTTATAAATTTCAAGAGAACCCTTGAGAAGGCATCTTAGATCATATTATCTTTACTAAATTAAATTAAGGTGGTTTATTTTATCATAAATCATATTAATCAATATAAGGGGTTGATTTTATTATAATCAATGTGCAATTTGATTTTTCCTACTTACTCCTATAAAACAAAATTTGAAATGTTAAATTAATATAGAACAAGTTGTTTTGTGACTAAAAATGGGCCTAATTAGTTTCCACATAACTTTGCTTATTATCCTATGATAAGGTGAATTTTTTCCTTTAGGCATGCTAACCAACATTAAGTTAATTGAGTTTTACTATGAAGGTATGTTTGGATAAAGTGAGCGCTCACCTAGAAGCTAATTAATTTTTGGAAAAAACTTTATATCTTTGATTATTCAAAAAAAAAATGGTTTCGATTTTTTAGGATATGGAAACTATATTAGAGCCTATGTTTCTACCCTAGGGATTTGAATGGAAATTAAATCTATTAATTCTAGATTAAGTGTATTAGGATGGTGAGAATGTGAACCAAAAGAGGCAAGGGTGCTAACAACCCTCCCAGAAGAAATAGAGTGGGAAGAAGGGCCAACAATAATAGACAAAGAGATGAACCCACTACCATTAATGTTAATGACAATGTGAATGATATTGAAATTAATGATGGTACTAATGTCAATCTACTATTGGGGAATATGAGGTTTTAACTAGTACTATTGGGGTGTTCACCACCATTAAATAAACACTATAGGCTCAAGAAAAATAGATGACAAATATTTAAGACTAACAACAATGGGATAGAATAAATTCATATGGATGTAGAAGATGAGCTTTAATAACCTCTAGCTATGTTTTATTTTTTTATGAAGGAGCTCCTGAAACTTCCACATCCCACATATGCTGGGGTGGAATCTAGTGATGTTGATGAAGCATGCTTGGTGAATCTACATAAATATTTCACCTTGCATAGCTTGAGCACTAATGTTAAAGTTAAGATTTGACCTATTAGTTATTATGTGATGTTATATTATGGTAGAATCATCTTTATGCTTTGAATGGATATGAACCTCTAGATATCACATGGGAAAACTTTGATAGATAAATCCAAAAGAGATGTTGAAATACAAATAAAAAAGAGCAAAAGACCACTAAATTTCACTTATTAAAATATAAAAATATGACTGTACCTAAAAATAAGAACAAGTTTCTTAGTCTTCTATGTTATTTTAATTACATGCATTAAGAGGAGATAAAATTCAATAATTTAAAATTGGGTTTATGTGAAGTCTTGATGAATGATGTGAACATGACTAATCTTTTCACTCCTACTATGGTAATTAAATATGTTATTTGGGATAAGGAAAAAGAGAAGTATCACTTTAAGGCCAGATAATAATTTATAAACAATATAATGCAGTCTAAGTCTAAGTATTATATTCCACATGTTGGAAATAATTTTAAGAGGTAGGATTAGAAAAATAATAATTTTATCAAATTTTAGAACCAAAACAGGGGTTCAAAACCTCATAATTTCCTGAGGCAAGGTAATGCAAATAGAAATCAATCTTAAGGTAATCAACATGGTATAAAAATAAATGATAATTCAATACCCTTACTCTTTAAGGAGTATTCAAATGTTGTTAATGTGGTGATAATCACTATATGAAATATTTAACCAAGTTGAAAATAAATCAACCTGCCAACCATAGAGTGTATGCCATAATTAGCAGTCAAAATGTGGGTTTGTAGTCCACCCTAATTGAAAATCAAGGTATAATTTTAGAGTTTTCTTTGGACATTTTAACTTATCTTGGAGCTACATATAGTTTAATTTATCCTTATATTTCCATTAAAGGTAAATTCAAGCTGACTAGAGTAAGAGAAGGATGTGAGGTAAATTTTGGCATAGGCAATAGAATTATGGTTTTAGAATACATGGAGAAAATTTAACCTATGAGCTCAACATTAGAGCCAAAAAGTCTTATTATAGATATTAGATAGGACATAGCTATAAAAAATCATAAGAAGATTAGCCTTATTTGATCACTTCTATTGTAGGAGTAGATTGACCTCCATTTCCTTGTATATAAAGCTAGTAGTGAAGATGAATTTTATATTGGTTGTGTCTTTTACAATTTTTTCCAAGTGGTTGTACATTATTTCATTATCATTAGTGTTAATTCTTGTCATGGGTAAAATTTGTTTGTGAAGTTTGGATTCCCTTACACAAATTTCCATGATGTTCTTGACATGGAGAAAATTATTGTTAATAACTTCAATCATATTAAAGTGAGTTATGAATAATTCTTGGAAACACTTGACCATAACATCCATTTCCTTATAATTTTCTATATTCGCATTAAATTTTTTTAAGATTAGAATATTGAGACTTACCGAGGTCTCATTTATTTTATATCAACCTTAACCCACATATCAAAAGATGTCTAATAGAGATTTACCCTAGCTAACATTATTGGAGCTACTCCCTTGGGAGTTTCCACCTACCTCCTTATCAGATCTCCTCAATGTTTCTTTCCCATTAATATCAATTTTACTTTTTAAAGGCATTACCTCCTCTCATGTATCCTTCCTTTTAAAAGACTCCTACTTGGATTGATGCCACAATTTACAATGTTTTTATTTGTTTCATTTTTGGCTAGGCCTTTTTTCATCTTATCTCTTAATCCACTTTTGTATTCCTTGGTAGGTAGTATAAAATCTTATCATGGTGTTTCCTTCATTAGAGAAGTGATGTAGAGAGGGGGAAAGACTTTTTCAATGAGAAGCTATCTCATATTCCTTATAATTGACCCCATAACTTAACTTTTGTGATTCCTTCCCTACATTAACTTGCCTCAAATCATATTCTCTTATTGATGATCCATTTTGCCTATCGATGCTCACTCCTCTATCATAAATAGTAGTATGTTTGATCTTAAAATCTCTAAGGGATCTGAGGTGTTCTAGGGAAAGGATATAAAGTGAAATAACACAATTTAAAATGTGTATAAAATACATGACAACAACGTAGAGAATAAAGGGAGACTCATGAACTAGACTATAAGAGAACCAAGGAATAAGTCTAATAACCAATATAAAATAAAGGTGAAGTAACCCCCCATCAAGTTGAAAACTAGAGAGAAAGAAAAATACTAGGATGATTCATCCAAGCATATAATAAATACAACCTTATATATAAAGGAAGATAAACTAAAATGGTACCATAATGGCATCCCAAAGTAAGCTCACACATAATCTCCAATTGTTTAGAATTCTAAATAAATAGATCCTACCATGAATAAGTCAAAAGGGAACTAAACATGATAGGAGATGATGCAAGGGTGACAAAAATAAAAATTCCACTATAAATTAGTAAGATCCAAGGTAGAAGAAAACTAAAAACTGATATGCAACTCTACACACCTAACATATATTTTAAAAAATAAAGGGTGTAGCCATGACTCCTAGTCCAATCATCCAAATTAGATGTTATTATTATTTGATTCCTTGGGCTTGAGAGCATTCAGAGTTAATAATAGAAAAAAATCTTTTATGTCTAGGCCAATAATAACTTATATTTCCCTTTCACTCCTTTACCTTAGCTACACCTTGGTTCCTATGTTTTCTAGCTAGTATATAGCTCTATTCCCTTCTCATAGGGTGTGATGCTCATGAAATTCCACAAAAATATTTTATATATTTTTTACATTCTTCAATTATATCTCTAATTCTCCAATTTACACCTTTCATATTCCCTAAGGTGAATAATTAAATATGAATCACCTTCCACTATAATTTTTCTAGCATTCTCCTTGATAGCTAATTTAAGACTCACAACTAGAACCTTTGCTTCCACAATGTTAATTGTGTTGGTCCTCATGTAAACTTATTCATAGGCTCATATGATCATTATGGTTCCTAATATTCACTCCAACACTTGATTCCCATAGATTTACCATAGAGGGTCCATTAAAATTAAGTTTAACCCAACCCTATTCCATCAAGATCCATTTAACTTCCTTTCTAAGCACCTACCCTGACCTATTTACTATTAGGATTTAGAGTGTCATACACTTCATTTGTACCATCCAAATTTTTTAGGATTTTTATATTGTTTGGGTTTGCTTCTTTATTTTTCTCTTAGTGTGAGGTTACAATATTATAACTAATGCTAATTTCTAGTTTTAACCAAATTTTATCAATAGATATATGCCTTGTCTTGTGTTCAAATATTTTGGCATTTCTTTCGAGCTAGAATTTCAAGACTAACATGATTGGGCCCATCTCTCAAATTTCCTTTAAAGTGTTCAAATTTTTACTAGACTACCAAGCTTTAAGGTGTCCCATTAGGATTTTATATAAGCTCCATACCAAATTAAATTTGTGTAGGAAATTATTCCACATGATTGATGTAAAGTGGTAGTGAGTAAGAGATGGTCCATGATTTACTTACTCTTGTAGCATAAAACCCATCTCTACAAGCCTTGAAATCCTATTTTCTTAGATTTTTGCTTCTAAGAATCTTACTATGAGTAGCTAGCCATAGAAAGTATTTAGCTTTTGGCTAGGATTTTAACTTCCATTTTTCATTCCTAATTGACTTGGTGATATTGATGAGTTGGAGAGACATCTTCTCTTTGTAACCTTATTTGACTATATACTCTTATGTTTCCTGTTTATTCCATTTTAACACATTTTTTTTGCACTCTAGGGGATTTGAAAGCTTATTAAAATGGTGTTAATATTCTTCTAACATTTTATTTGAAAACCATCCCTATTTTGGAGAGTTTTCCAAATTATATATTTAACCCCATTCTTAGACTATTCAATCCAGTAATTTTTCACTTTACTCTCCCACTATCTTATGCAATAATCTTTTGTATCTCTCATGTCTTATTTTATTCTTAGTAGTTTTAGGAGATCCAACTGTCATCCCATAAATCCATTATTTATCCATTATTCATATTTTTTAAGAGATATTTAAAGATTATCCCTCTCGCTTCTCTCTTTATATTCCATATTGTATACCTTAGAGAGATTTCATTTTTTATGAAAATTATATGTGGATCCCTACTATCTAAATATTTCTCTTTTAATACCTTACTCTAGCTCACTTTCATATAGTTTCCCATTTTCTAGACACCTTTAGTTGTAAGTTACCTATTTAAGTTATCCAAATCCATTATCCCTATTCCCCCATGGATAAAGGGTTTTCACACTTGTCTAAAATTTGGCCTCCTAAGGATAAATTCCAACCCCTATAACCAAAAAAGGTTCATGGCACCCACCTAATCCTTTACATGGTTCTCTCTTGCATGATGATGTCTCCTAAATTGCTTCTTAAAGTCATTCAAAACTATTAGAGGTGTTATAGAGTCTGTTTGTGATCATCATATGTCCTATATGTCTTAGGTCCTTAGGTGATGTGCTAGATCATCATTATGGTCTTTGAGTGAAGAGGAGAGTGTAAATATTTCTTATGAAGGACTAATGGCATTTTAATGTCATTATTCATGGTTTGGTGACTCAAGCAATTTTAAGTTGTCATAAACCCCCAAAAGTCATCAAGTGACCCTCAAATGCCTCATATAGGTATCTATTTCACTATAAAACTTTGTTAAGGTGATGTTTTAGGTGTATAATTTAATTATAAGGTATTTAAAATATCCCTTTATTATAATATGGTCATGACTCACCCATTTCATATCCATAAGAGTCTTTTTAAAGACCCATTTCCACATCCCACTAGAAAAATGGGCCCCACACATTCAAAATGTGCCTCTCCAACCCCTAAATATGTACCATGACATTTAATTCATTAATTTACTCCTATTTTCCCTACTCCTACCTATTAATAATGGTTTAAGATTATAAACATGAAAAAAAATGTAGGAAAAAGAGAGTTTGTTTAGGTCTTTTAGTAGGTTGTACAGACTTGTACAGTTAGTAACTATAAAGGAGAGTTATAAATTGTATGTGGGATCATGGTAGGTATTATAGTGGAGTTTAATGATCAAAGGATTCAATACAAGCTCAAAACTGACCATCTTACTCCATCAAGATCTTTTGTAGATTGGTAGAGCCCTTTAAGTTTATGGATGGTATGGATAGGAGAGAAAAAATGGGGAGCTAATCTCTTGGGGAAGAGGAAGGGGGAATCTTGAATTCTTATTCATTTATTTTTTTTTATAAGTTCATATCTTGATATTTATGAATAAATTCTAAAAACCTTGCCACTATAATGAGCTTATTCATTTGTGAAAGGGGTTGAAATGACATCAGTTTTGGTGCATATTTGAGGTTTTTTTAGAAAATGATTGATGCATGTTATGTAGACACTCATAAATCATCTCCATAACCATCCACACATGTTTCACATGTGTGGGAGTGTTTAATCAATAAATATCCAAGTTTCCTCCATTTTTAGACTATAATTTAGTTTCTTAGGCTCTAGGAACTTTTAGTGAGTATGGAAGTGTTGGTGTCTTTAGTTTATAATATGAGTTACTTGAGGTGTTTAAAACCTCATATAATTTCCTATCACTTAAATAAGCCACTATCATGATAATCAATTCTTTAAACCCTACTTTATTATGACTATCTTAGATGATGAGTGATCTCCCTTGCAAGTGGGAACAAAGTACCTATAAAAAGTCTTCATTTTATCCAAGAAGTATATACATAAGCTTCATATTTGAATTAGGCTCTATAATGATTTTACCTATCTTAATTTTTTTCCCTACACATCAACTATTTTAACTCTCAGGCCACTATGCACATTAGCCATCATCTATCCACATCATGCTTATTATGCAAGTTAATGAAATGAGGTGCCACTATTAAGTTGAAGTCTTAAAGATATTAAGAGGCCCTAAGGAGTCATATAATCTTATGAAGGAGAATGGAAATGAAGGAAATATGGGAATACAAGGTCCATCAAGAACCAACACACTAATTTCACCCATGGAAATACAAGACATAGTCTATCCCTCAAGATGGTCACACTAAAAAACAAGTAGACCTCATTCATGTATATAGTCAACTAAGGGAATATGAGAAAGATTCCATTTGGTATAATTTTAACAAAGGTTATTGAATATAATGAAAAAATGAATAGGACTTCAGACTCTTAGAAACACTCAAAGGTTAACGAAATGTTAAAGAACATTTGGTACATTGTAGGGGATCTTGGTATGAAAATAGTCATGCATACATGCCTATATATAGGTAGACCTAATTATTATGTATAAACAAGACCCTAATATGAAGAATAAAACTTGAGAGACTATTCAAAAGAGTGAAGTGAAGAATGGAGGAATAAGTATTTATCCTTTTCTTAAGGATCCTTATGACTTTACCTAGTGATTTAACCCTTTGAGGTGATATTAGGCCTAGTTAGGCCTAATCACATAGTTATAACAAGGTCATGAGAGGGATACCAATGTGTAAGATCCTACATGATAGTGAGGTGAGAATTTTATTTAGGAGTAAGTTTTTTCTCTTCAATGTTATTAATCCTTAGAAGCTTTTGTGTTTTCATTGAAGATAATAAGTAGGTCCCCAATAACCTACTTGGCACATAGGCCTAAATAGATAGGTACATACCTGTGTATAAAGTTTGATGACATTTATATATGCCAAGTGGTTGTATAAGGCCTAAGGGTATCTAAATAGGATGTAAGGGAGATGAGATATGGGTTTTATGGTAATTAATGTATAAAATGGGTAAATAAGGAAGTCATTCCCACTTACAATATAATTAAGAAACCTAGGGCCATCACCTACAAGCTTGACTATAGGTGGAGAGTAATTGAGAATGAAACTACTCTAAGAAATATTTAGGACCAAAAGAATTATTTAAATGTTAAAAAATCATGAAATGAGTAGATAATATTTGTAATTAAGGAAAATACATAGAGAGAGTGTGTGTCTACCCTTTTACACATAGTCAAGGTGTTAGATTGTCACACATAGGCCTATACTAAGTTGAAGGCATCCTCATATGTTTGGAGTCCCTAAGAGTTTTAAAAAATTGAGGAATAATTTAATGTTAATATAAAATGTTTCAATGTTTTAAAAGACTCTAATTCAAATAGGAGAACACTAATCTTAGACCTAAGGGTTAGACATGCCAAATGTGTATAAAACCTAGGCTAAAGGATGAGAATACACAAGGAATAAAATTGGGAAAGACCACAAGTATATTTATAGGCCTTTAAATAATGTTGAATTAGAATTTATACTTTCATTAACTCCACATTGGGAAATTAAATAATCCACTCATGCCTAATGCACTCCCATAAAACACTCAAGATATGATTATTATCTACATGCAGTCACATAAGATAATGGAGATAAGTGGGATTTTGCTCATCTAAAGGTAGTTATAGAAGATGGAAACAAATGGAAAATATTATATGATTTATTTTTTTACCATTAGTGACTATCTATAGTTAAGTTAGGTCTTGAGAGGGAATCTAGGCCATTAGGCCTAAGGACATGCTTTAGGTCTCAAAACACCACATCACATTCAAAGACACACTCAAAAACTCTTGAGCATAGTTGTAACCATGGAAAAAGTGTGAGATAATTTTAAATGTGCTATAAGGTATGTTTTAAGTAAATAAGGAAACCATGAGGTCCAATCTAGTTTTGAAGTCCACCTTAAACTACACAGTCTAGGAAGATAGCTCAAGTTTCCTATTCACATGCTCATATCTCTCATCACAAAATCACTCAAGTAAAATTACCATAGGGGAAGTTATGAACCCCGATTTACTTTAAATCCATGGATTGGAGAGTTGGTTTGAGGAGCCTATTTTTATGAACAAAGGCTAAGATTGTAGACAGGTCAAGAAGGCTTGTAGAGAGATCATAATCCATCATCTTCTATTCATATCTCTCCATACAAGCTTCATGGAACCCTAAGATTATTATAGGTTTTAGGGGGTATATTTTCTAATAATCCATGAATATAAGTTTGGGATTAGAGTTCTCATATTTATGAACAATCGTTAAGATGGTGGACCTCCAAAACCATGCTTAAACCCTAAGTCAAACTAGACCTAAGAAAAATGGAGATAATTACACTCAAACACTCATGAATGACTATAAAAACACTTGAAACACCTGGTACACTCAGAGTAGACCCTAATTATGGTATTGTGTTCTATGAAAACTATATGAACCTATCATAAAATAGTATTTTTTCAATAAATTGGGGAAAAAAAGTACAAGGTAGTTTAAGGAGTTAAAAAAATTTGGAAGTGAAATTTTGAGACTTGTTCTCTCTTCTCAAATCCTAAAATTTCTAAAAATATGCCTAAAAATTAATTTTTATACCTCTTCCATAAAAATAGTCTATATATATGAAGGAAAAGGTGACCTAGTCAGCTTATTTAGTAAGGTTGTAGGTGTCTTTTGCTCAAAAAGGCCTATACCATGGTATATCATGTTGTTTCATACCTAAAACTCACTTAGTCATATGATTTTAAGGTTTTTAGATACATCTCCACACTATTTGTATGGAACCCTAAGCTTGTTAGAGGTTTTAGGGGGGTCTATAGAATAAACATTCATGACCATAAGTTTTGGATTGGAGGTCCTATCTTTATGAACCATCATTAAGATGGTAGACCTCCAAAACCCATATTAAACCCTAAAATAGACTATACTTGATAAAAATGGATATATTTATACTCAACCACTCATGAATGACCCTAAAAATACTTAAAACACCTAATACACTCAGAGGAGACCTTGGTCATGCTACTATGTTTTATAAAAACTATACAAAACTATCAAAAAACAACACATTTTTAATAAATTAGGTAGAAAACATGGTATAAGATAGTTTAAGGAGTTTCAAATTATTGGAAGTGAAAATTTAAGACTTATTCTATATTTTCAAATCCTAAAACATCCAAAATTATGCCTAGAAATGCCTTTGTATGCATCCTTCATATAGCCCGTTTACAGATATGAAAGAGAAGGTAACCTAATCACCTAATTTGGTAAGGTTACAGGTGTTTTTTATTATAAAGGCATATACCATGGTATATTATGTTGTTTCATAACTAAAACTCACTTAGTCATATGATTTTAAGGTCTCATATAGGATTTCATGGCCATCAAATGCAAATAGTTAGGTAACTAGGCCTAATTGGCCTAGTAGACCTACTTGGTCAACAAGGAGATATCAAATTTGGTGTAGAGGGTTAGTGAAGTGAGTTAATAAAAATTAATTAAACCATATAAATGATTCATTGAATGTTATTCCATGGTCATAATGGAGAAATAAGTTATTTTATTGACTTGGTCAATATGCTCAAAAGAGGATAGGCTATTATATGCTTTATGATGGCTTAATTACATCTCATTAATATTTTAACTACCAAGAAGAGGAGATATTTTAAAAAATAGGGGTGTATACATGATTTAAGATAGGTTTAAAAATTCAACCACATCCTCTACCACTCCATTTCAATGCTTAAAGGGGTCATTGAATAGACCAATGCATGGAGAGTCATTTGGGGGGTTGTTATGAATATTGTAACTGAATTAATGAGTAGGGTCATTTATGACCCTTACTTCTCATATCCACACCATTATCTCTCTCTCTCTCTCCATTCCCATTCTAATATATATTCAAGCCTTAAAGCCTTCATTTGTATCCCTTACATGTGTAGGAGGAGACTCTACCTTGATTGGCACTTTGTAACCTCTTAAACAAATGTAAATTAATATTTTTAAACTATTTAATACTATTTTAGTGTGTTATATTAGTTTTATTTGCACATGTGGTAGTTTTTTTTCCTTAGTAAGTTGTAATCTCACCTAGTTTCTAGAATATGATCTTATGTAGGTCACATATAGTGTTTGAATGATAAGTGGTTGAGCTTGGAGTGGAGATTTGATTGGTAAGTGACTTGATCTAGGTAATCCATAAATACCCTCATATTTTGACCACTTAGTGCAACCTCTATATGAAACACTTTTGCATAGGAGTCCTTGGAGTTAGAAGATTCAGTCACTTGTATTTCTTACTAGTATTTATTGAGGACAATTTTAGTGGATGAATGATCATATTGGTGCATCACCACCCATTAAAATATATTTATTTTATGCACTTTCTATCCCTTTTCACCCTAACAATAATAGGTCTTAGTGAACTAAGACAAACATATGCACAAGGGGAGTTAACCCCATAATCTAGAGGTTTGGTCTAACTATAGGTAACCCACAACCTTTAGGCCAATCCCATGCTAGTTCATGTTTGAAACACAAGTGAAAAATATCATTTAGAGGGTGTAACTTAGGTTGTTAATAGTTTTGTCACACCTGGTGGGACTAGATTCAAGCATTGGATCCTTTGTAGCAATATCTTGGCCATCACAAGTAGTTTAAAACACTCACATGCTAGGTTTACAATTAGAAGATATCTTATGGTCATCACTTTAAGTGTAAGATTAGTTCTTGCTCATAGTTCATTATTTTTCATGTGCATTGTAGTGAGATATAAATTTATATGGGGAGGATTTATATCATTCACTTCCTTATTAAAAACCTTATTATCCATTTCAATTCCATTATTCTCCCTATGAACCCTATTCTGACCCCTATCAACCCTACATTCACCCTTATGAGCCCTATAATGAGTCTCCTTATTGCCAAAATTACCAACCCCATTGTGAGCCTCATCCACCTCCTTGGTATCCTACTTATCAACCTAATCATCCATGGCAACATCATGATATTATTGGTCAACATAATCATATTCATAATTAATCCATATCAAGCCTTAAATATGTAGACACCTAAAACTAGCCACTAATGGCCTTCAATTGGACTTTAGACTGATTCCTACTAGCCATTATAAATTAATCTTAAGAATAATTAAATGCCCCAAATTTACTTGTGCATCATTTTTAAAATTTCATAATCACATTGAGGCATTCCTAATTGGGGTATCCTACCATAAGCAACAAAAACCTTTCACTGATTCAACTCTAATCAACCTATGGCATCATAACATGCAAATCAACTTATAGACCTATTAAGTGGGGCAAGTGCACACAAAATAAAATATTTAAAATTCTAAATGACTAATCAAAATTAATTAAAATGATAAACCTAATTAAATTCCTAGTTTAATTATCCATGTGTAATTAATGAAATTCAAAAAAAAGGAAATTTGAAAATGCAAATATCATAGCTTTTCATGATTACCTTTTGTGAGTTGTCAAGCCTTTGAAAATATCTCACCCATGCCTATTCATTGAAAATCATTATGTATTGACACATTTTAACTCTATATGGGTTAATTAACTCACTTAGGTTAGGTTTGAACTCATTCCATGATTAAATTACACTTTAACTCACCTTGATTTGGGGTTATTTCTTAAGCCTATAAATACAAGCATTTGCCTCTTCATTTTGAGAGCTTGGATATTATAGAGTTATAATGTAGGTTTTTACATAAGACTCATAATAATAGTGCTATAATGCCAAAATATTGAGCTAAGAAATTAAGCCACAAGCATAGGCCACATCAAGCTAACAAGCTAATGGTGCAAAGGAACAAGGAGAAAATAATACTCCATTAGCAAAGACTCTTTGAGCACAAACTAAGCAAGCCATGAATAGATTCTTTAGAGCTCTAAAGGAAGGTAAGGATTTTTTTCGTTTACATTTTACTTAGGTTTTCAATTGTTTTTTTCCATCATGTTCCTCCTATGATCTAGGCTTATAGATGTTATCATGTTAGTGTATTTATTTCATTGTTTTATGAACTAACACTTATTCTAACCTCCTCTCTATTGTCAAATTACTATTATCACAAATGGCTTGCCTAGTAGGACCTAGAACATCCAATGTACCAATGATACCAATATGAAACTCCAAAAATTTTAAATGAATGCTTGAAAATCTTTAAAATTAGAGTTTAGCTTTATTTTTGTTGTATTATTGTTTTTGTGTTCACTTCGATTTACATAGAGACCAACATCTATTTTCCTTAATTGGCATCAATCATATACTAATCAACATTGGTCCTATATAATCAATGTAAATCACTATGTACATCACACAAAACTGACATCGGTCTTTATGTAGAAATCAAGCTATTAGTCCATCTTTTAGAGCTTTGTTTAGGGTCATTTAGACTCCATTTTTAATGATTTTTTTTAAATACACATGTTTTCTCCTAAATTTTTAGAATATGCTATCAATTTACCTTCAATTTTCATATATGTTTCACAAAATATTAAAATTATATTTTTAATCTTTTTAAAGCTTCTAATTACTACTTCTTAGTTTTATTGATTTGTAAACTCTCTATTTAATCACTTTGTTGTAGGTTTTATTGAGTTTCTGTACTAAATTTGGCTAACAAACATTTTTCAAATTGTTTTGGTTTCACCTTCAGGTTCATAGGTAGCCAAAATTTGTCTTTATCAACTAACATTAGTTCAATTCCAATCAACATTGATCACTTTATAACTAGCATCAATCATAGATGACTGACATTGGTCTCTATGTGAAAAATATAGAGAAAACCTAAGAGCTATGTTTTAAAAACTTGTTTGTTCATCCATTAATGTGCATCAAAGCATAAGGAAACTCTCTAATTCTTTTAGGACCAAGGAAGGATTATAACATAAATTAGCAAGTTTAAATTATTTAACACTTCATTTTGTGCCTAAAATTAATTACTAAGTCTTGAACATTTGGTTTTAAGTGCTTAAAAGGAACCTAGATGATTTGTGTTAAAGTTTTTTTGTGTAGATTCTTACAATCTTTGAAATTTTAATCCAAGGGGCCAAGGAACTTAATCAAACATTTCATTTGGTGCATAAAATTAACACTCATTTAGATTGTAAATTTTTTAAAGTGTTTATTACTTGTTTATTTATTTATGAAAAATGAAAAGTGTGTGTATGCTCTTCCCCAGTCCCCCATAGGGAACTTAGGTGACCAAAAGTGCCTTTTCACTTTTCATTTATGCCTAGTCCAAGGCATAGAAAGAATGTTGTCTAGGCTCTCCCCAAGACTTGCATGGTTTGGGTGATCTAAAAGTAACCTCTAAAGTCTTTTCACTTAGTTTTATTTTTATGCATTTTGGCTTGTGAAGGGGAGTTCATAGATTCTTCACGAGTTCTTTAGGGAAGCATTAACCTGGGGTTTCATCTCTTGAGATTATTTTAACCCCACTCCATGTTGGGGTATAAAAATTAGGGTATGTATACTATGAGATCTAGGGGGTTGAGCAGATAACCTCTCCTTTCATAATGAAAACTTGAGTTAGGTTTGGTTAAATAAGGGATTCCACTAAGTAGTACATAGATGGATTCACTATGTAAAGGAATAGATCCTTACATAATAAGTTAATTAGTATGAAATAAATTGGAATGAGACATCTATAGCATTATTTATACTTGAAACCATCTATAAGGTCAAAAAAATTAAGTTTTAGACAAACCCCACTTGTCATGGAAATGTTATAGATGCAGGGCGAATAGCCTGAAGGTCCATGTCACCATACAGTTTCTTGGGAGAATGGGGTGTAAAAACCTTAATAATTTTTGAACTTTTACTTTTGGATTAAAACTTAAAATACCCCCAAGAGAATATATATAAATGGATTTCAATAATATGATGTAACCTTGCTAGTTTAGGGCTTAAGATGATTTACTTAGTTGTATTCATTCTTTTTTATTTATTACTTGATCTATGAGTCTAACACTTTTATTTATTTATCTCACATAAAAATGAGTCTTGTTTCCACATTACTCTATTATTTGAGGAGAAATTATGGCTTTTGTTTTACACCTTGTTTGTGCCTTAGGATTTTCTTCAATTTTGTTTGTGTGTCACTTGATTGAAATAGGTAATGTTATGCTACCTAAATTAATTCAATTTTTGTGCCTTCGAGTCTTGAAACAAAATTGATCACATATTTAGATAGCAATAACATCATTATGATACTCAAATTATTTCATATACTCATCTTATCTTGTGTCCAAGTTTCATACTTAGAACCAATTCATGTGTGCTTTTTTGGGTCTTTGTCTAGTACCATTATGTTGTTCAAATTTGTCTAGCTTGTTTGATCAAAAGCCTATTTTTCATAAGTTGAGTTTTTAATTAACCTTGACAAGTTTTAACTCTAAACATTGATTTGATTCTATTTAGGCCTTGTTTATTTGAGGCTTAGACACCAATATTTCTCTTTTGGGTTGTGTAACTTAGGATAATTCATTACCCAAATTTGAAAACTATTTATTTGTGCCTTTATTGAGAGAAAATAGTATATCTCTAAGTGTTTTTTGTTTCATGCCTCATGTTAGTTTGATCAAGTTCATGTTTAAATTTAAGTTCCTAGTATATGCCAAAGTGTTTCAAGTTTGTTAGATTAAACACCCCTTTGTTTCAAGTCTAGTTTTTGATGTTGCATTTGACCAAAATTCATAGCACATGCCTTGTTTGATCTTAGCTTTTGATGCCACATTTAGAAAAAAGACCTATTAAATTTTATTTTCCTAGATTAGACCTATTTGAAACTCTTTTTTCTTAGAGTTTGGAATTTTATTTTTAGTTCATCCACTTGACCTTTTTGTGTGAGACATTTTAAGTTAGACATTTGATGTTAGACTATTTTATACTAAGTTTTAACATTGACCATTTTGGATATATAGCTCCCCTAGAATAAGTTAGACCAAGTTTGAACCATTTATCCTTTCAACATTATTTTTTAGAATTTGTAGAAATCTAGGCCTTTTTTTAGAGCTTTCAATATTGATACGGATATGTCTAGCTACACTTATGGTGGAGTTATGTACAATCCAAGTTATGATATAATGGCCACAAAAATTGACTTTACTCAAGACCCCTATGGTGAAGAAGTGGTTTGTGAGATAGATCCATATCCTCCTTACAATCATAAATATGGGGAATAAAGACAAGCATCATGTTCAATAGTACTTCTTCAAGCTAGTTGATATATGATACTCACCCTTTTATGACCACTCAATCCCCCACCTATATCATTAACCCTCCTTCAGATTATTTGAGAAACCAAGCTTCATAACAACCAAAGAATACCATTACCATTATAAGACCTCATCCTTTGGATTATGTGAGAAACCAATCTCCATAACATCTAAGGAATACCATTACCATTATAAGACCTCATCCTTTGGATTTTGTGAGCAACCAAGCTCTACGATGCCCTACCATTACCATTCCAAGACCTTAACCTTTAGCTTGTGTGAGTAACCAATCTGCACAACATTCTACTATTACCATTCTAGGCCATTCCACATAGAGTAGATCATTATCCAAACCAAGTTTTCCAATCACAACTTGAATGAGTCACAATTATTGTCCTAGACTGAGAATCAACCTTTGTTAAGCTTTCCATTAACACAAACTAACATAGACATTATATTGACATTCCATCTTCCACAAGTGTCAATTAGGACCAATAAAATCATACCTTATTTAACTTCATCCATGGTGACATATCAATTATAAAATATTAAGGGGGGAAAGACCACATTCATGTAAAAGAAGAAAAATCTCCTAGTGAAACCTTTTTAGAGGTAGTAGAGGATAATCAAAGTCAAAAGTCAATGTTCTTTAGTCAAACATTATCGAAGGTGTTATGGGATAATCTAAATAAATTCATTGGTGAAAACCTTTTAAAGGCACCAATAGCTAAGCACAATAGTCCTTCACTATTTGATGAAGACATTGTCAAAGATAAAATCAATATAGCTTCCAATATACAACATAATCAGATGGTATCTAATCTTAGGCTTAAACAATAGAAAAATATGGTGGTCCTATCAAGAGAGTATTCATAAGTCTTCAACCCTATCACATCCAAAATTATGTCAAATCCAAAATTAGTAATATTGTGTGTGCCTAAAAATCTTGATCTTTATTTGTTGCCTAACCATCATGCATTCTATTATCATCGACCTTTGCATCACCAAATCAGACTTATCATCAATATTTATCTATATTTACCATCTTTGGATACACTTTACTTTACAGAGGCTACAAAAATACCTTGTCTTGATGTTTGAAGGAAATAGAATCAACGACCAATGAAGATCACAAAAACATTTTTGGCATCCAAATTTGTAGCAGGTTCTTGATAAAGTAGCTATTTAGAAGAGGTGTGGGATAGAAATTTACATGAGTGATTATTCTAGTTATCTCACATGTTGATCAAGACATGCATCTCCACATCCGTATTAATAATAGAAACATTCCCCTAGCCAAAAATCATAAAACCAAAAACCATACCTTTACCTTACCAAAAGAATTTACCTTGTCATTTTCATTTGCCATTCATTTTGTCATTATTTCATACCCTACCATTTTCCTTACCTTACCACTTGGGGGAAACTCTCATACCATTTTACCTAATATTATTACCATCATCATCCTTAACAATACCATAACTTATACCATTTTACCATACTATCCCTATTAGACCAAATCCTATTGTTAGCTATCCTACCCAACCCCTTTGATCTTGGTTCCTTTCATTTTTCCCACACCTTCTATGAGGGGTTTTTGATCTAGTTTTAGTAATTTATGAATTCTATGTTTAAATGATAGTATATGAAAGTATTGTGACAATAGATCTAGTAAGTTATATTTCATTCATGTTTGACTAGTGTTATTGATTATAACTACCTATGGGAAAATCAATAGTCCACCTTGTGTTACTAATTATAACTATCTATGGGAAAGTAGTACCACAGACCTATGCCATTATTTTGTAATTATAACCACATATAGGTAAATTAGTAATAATACCTTTACCATGAATTTTTACATCACCTTGCCATTACTATTCTCATTTTATTGGCTATTTGACTCAATTTGAGAACTTATTATTACTTGGTCAGGTCTCATCATCTTTTGTGTTAGAAGAACTACAGTGGCTTGAGGTCCCATCCTGGGACTATGTAGGCAGTGCTTAATTCATGTCGAGATCAGCTTAGTCACCCTTCTCATTCTCTCTCCATTTTATGAGTAATTTTTAAGTTTCAGTGCTCTCACCATTTTGTGAGCTTGGACCATTTTTTATCTTGTCATTCTCCATTGAGTTGAGGTACATATAAAATTACAAAAACATTGTAAAACCAATTTAGAAAATCCAAAAACATTGACAATTTCTATCTTAAGGATTATGGGAACCCTCACTAAGTCATAAAAAACCACTTGTTATTTAGTTTCCCCATCCTTTTTACATTTTATCCCACACTATCACCATTTTTTTAGTCCATTCCCATATTCTTCTATCACATCCATCATGTTTTTCTTGTCATCATTTTTTTCTATCCCATGTCTTGGGAGAATTACATTTGTCTTGAAGTTTTTATTGGATATTAAGTCCATAAAACTATGTAGGTAGTGTCCACTTTCTTAATTTATCTAGAGATAACTTATCTACCCCCTTCCTTTTCTTCTATTCCCCCCATTTTGTTTGTTTGTTTAATTATCTCCTATGTCTAGAGGAAATGCTCATTGTATTATTTATGTCATGTTATTTGTACTAACATTATGATTAACCAT
Organism: Torreya grandis; assembly: GCA_037957365.1. NCBI lineage: Eukaryota > Viridiplantae > Streptophyta > Pinopsida > Cupressales > Taxaceae > Torreya > Torreya grandis. Next base: position 2,142,983 of record JARHVA010002979.1, read on the forward strand.
TTCTTTTTGTTATTTCTCTTTGTTTTATTTTATTTTATTTCTAAAGTATTTTGTTTGTTTGTTTATTTGTTTGTCTATTTCTTTGCTTTCATGGCATGCCTTGATTTAGTCTATGTGCATTCATTGGGTGATTTCTTGTGCATTATTCTTGAATCCATCCATATCCATGCATCAACATTGTCATCATGGTTTTTATCATTGGTGCATTATTTTCAATTGATTATTGGATCACATGTTAGTCCATATGCATCTTTCAACTAAGTTATCATTGTGTTTTATCATGATGCCTACCATCACATGATACAATAAAAAATAGATCTGGGATCTACATGATAATAAAGCAATGATATATCTCCTTAGTAATAGAAACATTCCAAATCTAATCTAAATCATATCCTACATAGATTAATTAAACAACAAAAGAATTTTCTTCTTTTCTATTTCACATGAGCATCTCCCTACTTGCAATTTGCCCAAATTCATCTTTCTCCTCTATACCTAATTTTCCATTATATTTTATATAATGTTTACCACTATCAGGGTCCAATGATTATAACTACCTTTGGGAAAATCATTGTGTTTCCATCCCTTTAAAGGTTAATGATTATAACTACCTTTAGATAAATCATTCTCTTTCTTCTACCCAATTCGGGCACATTTTCATTGTGATAATGTTTATAACTTCCTTTAGGCAAACCATAATCTCTATCCATCCAACTGGGGCATGTTTTTATCCTATCAATGATTATAACTGCCAATGGATAAATCATTGTTTTCCATTTTGATGATTATAACCACCTTTGGGAAATTCATCCTCTTTTTACCCTAAGCCATTTTCAATGATTATAACTACCTTTGGGAAATTCAATAACTTTTGTTATCCTACCTATGTCAATGATTATAACCACCTATGGATAAATCATCCTATTTGTCTACCCTAACTAGGGTAACTTTGTATGCCATTAATTATAACCACCTTTATGCAAATTAGTCTCTTCCACCCCATTTCATCTTTTTGTTCAAATTATTTCTTGCTTTCAAGGGATCGATTGCTAACCCCTTTTCCAACCACTCCCTCGAGGGGGCACCTACAGTTCATCCATTGCAATCAAATTCATAAGCATACAAGACCTTTTCATTCTTTGTGAAGGAATTACTATGCTTATAGATTATAAAACCTTACTAAATAGGGGGAAATTATAGACACCTAAAACTAGCCACCAATGGCCTTTGACCAGACTTCAAACAAATTCCTACCAACCATTTCAAATTAATCCTAAAAATAATTGAATGTCCCAAAATTTATTGTGTATCATTTGTCAAAGATTATAATCATGTTGAGATATACCTAATTGGGGTATAATACCTTAAGAAATAAAAATATCTCATGGATTCATCTTTAATCAACTTGCAACATCATAACATGTAATTTGGTTTATAGACCTATTAAGTGGGGCAAGTGCACACATAAAATCAAATATTGAAAATGCTAAATACATAATCAGAATTAATTAAATTTATAAACCTAATTAAATTCCTAGTTAAATTATCCATGTGTATTAATGCAATTTTAAAAAAGTAATTTCAAAAATATAAATATCCTAGCTTTTCATGATTACCTTTTGTGATTTGTCAAGCCTTTAAAAATGTCTCAAAATATCTCATCTAAGCCTATTCATTATAAATCATTATTTCTTGACACATTTTAACTCTATTAGGGTTGATAAACTCATTTAGGTTAGGTTTTAACCCATTATATGTTTAAAAGACACTTTAACTCACCTTGAGTTGGGGTTAGTTTTTAAGCCTATAAATACAAGCAATTGCCTCTTCATTTAGAGAGTTTGGATATTGTAGAGTTATAATGCATGTTTTTGCATAAGAATCATGACAATAGTGTTATAATTCCAAAATATTGAGCCAATCCATCAAGCCACAAGCAAAATCCACATCAAGATAACAATATAATGGTACCAAGGAGAGGAGCAAAGAATACTCCATTACCAAAGACTCTTTGAGCACCAACCAATCAAGCCACAAACAAATCCTTTGGAGATATCAAGGAAGGTAAAGATTGTTTTTCTTTACATTTTAGTTGTATTTTCAATTATATTTTATCCATCATGCTCCCCATATGATCTATTATTAGATATATTAGAATTTTAGTGTGTTGATTTCATTGTTTTATGAACTAACATTTATTCTAATCTCCTCTCTATTGCCAAATTCCTATGATCACAAAATAGACCTTTTTGGGCTATGAAAAACACATGGTGAGTATTAACACCCTAAGAGGGTATGGATAATAAATAAATAGGCATGTGATTGATATCATGAGGAATTAATTATAGTAGGATAAGGAAGAGCAAGATTTTTTCATGAGAGAAGGTCATTCAAGGATCAACAATGACATGTTGGATATATAGGGTCTAGTTTCAAAGATTGAGGAGAAGTTAGTAACATATGAGGGGTAACAATTTCACCATCATCAACATTATGTTCCCTCCTCCATATCATATCATTCCTTCATTGAACTTCCCTTCTCCCCTCAATATTTTCAAACAAATGTGTGTTTAACCCTCAAAGTTACTCACAATCCTTGTCAACTTTTCCTACTTGGAGGTCTCTCCAAGAGAGAGCTCAAAAGGTGGGAGAAGTGTGTCTTAAGAAGGTTTATTCCCATGATTCATAATATACTTTCCAAGGTCATTCACCTTTTGATCATCTTGAAGAGACCTTGAATCAGATGGTGCTTGACTTTCAATATCACCTTACTAAATAGATTAAGCTTGTAGACAAGCATCTACATCAATCAAAGTAGTTATAGGAAAAACACAATCTTAGTTGAAAATACCTTCATTCCTTCCCCAAATTGTGACACATGTGAAGGAAACCCCTACATCTAAATTTCCAACTTGGAAATAAATGCAACATTCAAGGGGAGAAGGAGACTAGTTAAGTATTGTTGGGTGAATATTTTGTCATCAACTAACTGACAAAAAAATGGGTATATCAACCACAACACAATGAGATTTATACAGCAAAATGGGTGTGGTTACCACAGCATAATGAGATAAATCTCTCCTCTTAGCAAGGGGAGGTTCCCTATAAACTATAATATACTAATATAAGCTAAAGATAGACTCAGGGGTGAAATCATACCATCCATCTCTCTTTTTTTAGAGATGATGTTCACAAAATAAAGGAGAATTCTTGTGTAATTACTGAAGGCATTTCTCTTCTTTCAGAAATGATGTTCAACAAACAGTGGGAATCCTTCCTGAGTAGTAACTAGATCCACAAGAAACCCATGAAAGCATAAAGCCTTTCATTGTTTCTCCTACTAATTTAGGACAAAGTAACACAATAGAATGAAGTGCAACACAAATTCTCCACTGAAAACTACAACAAAGTAAAAGATTATGAAGGATAAAGGGAACTCAAAGTCTCTTTAATATCTTGAAACATAAAACACACAGACTAAAGACAATTATGGCAGCACAAAGTCTCCCACAGTCAACTTTAGGATATTTTTCAAATTATTTCCACTTGTTCTACTTATTTTATTAAATGGACAAGACTATATTTAGGAAAAAGACATCAAAATGATTTCCTAGATAACATAAGTTGTTTCAACACAAAGTCTGAAAGGTCACTTGCTTTCTCATTCACTTGATAAAATATGATTAACAGTCTAAGTTCAAATTCTCAAGAATGCCTTTCAATTTGGGTAGAGTTTTGCTTATAATAACAAAGAGATATCCCTTCTACAAACTAAGAGATTACAATATATAGCCTCCAAAGAAAGACTTTGGCACTTGTTTTCATGAAATGACCCATGTTGCATTGAATGCATTGGAAATTATATGAAGGGGCCATGATGGAATAGGTCATTGGCCTTAGATTTTTTCATTCTAAATCATCTCAAATGTCTCCTCTGAATCATAGGTTGCCTAGTCTTCTTTATGATGTTTATACATCTATCCATTCACCTTTACTCAATGAAGAAAAATAGGCTGTGCCATTGAATGCTTACACTCTCTGAGGTCCATCTGGTGGATTGTTCCACTATGGGAATAACTCTCCTATAGATATTTTGGATTTCTCTATACCTTTCCCTCTTTCCTTGCTACCTTTTGTCTAATCCTGGTGATTCGAGCTCTTGGGCTATCTTCTCGCCTTCTGCTGGCTCCTTCAGCTCCTTCCTTAGCTGGTCACTGAGTTTGTTCTCAGGTCTATGTTATTAAAAAATAAATGGTTATTTCATTACCATAAATTTTATGTCCATAGGGATGTCACCAGTCTCTTGAACCATTTTAAACCTTGAACCTTTTGGAGTTCACCGGTTCAATGGTTCAATGGTTCGGCAGTTTAACAGTTCAATATTTTGTAAAGAACCACATTCATTTAGTATTCTTTATGAGTTCAAGGTTTTATTGAACTAATTATTTTCACTATTTATTTGAACCATTTGGTTTAACCTTTTTCTAAAATCTTCCATTTGAACCATTCACTCAAAATTTGAACTTTGAATCTTTAAACCCTTTGAACGTGTTGAAGCTTTGAACTTGTTAAACTTTGAACTCTTTGAACCTTTCAAAGACAGAGTTTAATGGTTCAACAGTTTAATGGTTCATTCCATATTATTGCACCCCACCATGAACCTTTGATTGAACCTTGGTGTTTAACCATCTTTACAATTTTTTAGGAAATGCCTTAAGTGTTTTGAGATTTTTACTTGTTAAATCCCACCTTTTGAACCTATGATTTCCTTAGATGAAAAGGCTTATGTGATTGAATAACTTGACTGCTCAAAACATTTTGAGAAAGAAAGAGACCATTTTGGCCTATAGGACTAAAATGGTTGACATGTTGACAAAAAAAAATGACATATTTTGGGAACAACAACTGGCTCCAGTTGGGGAACTTCCATTGATTGTATTTTGAAACAATCGAAGGGAATAGAATCCAGACTCTAATTGCCTTCATCTATGCCATTGGGCTATAGAGTCATGCCATCCAAAAATAAAAAGATACCAAAAACCAAATGAATTACACAAAACAAACAAAGACTATACAAATGTATAACTGGACTTATCTGATACTTTAAGGATTGAAGTACTTCAGATGTTGCCCACTGTGAGGCAGTGAAAATGACATTATATCTTGATATTTTAGTAAGAAACTATTTCCACCATTTAATCGATGAATGGAAAATGGACCTCTCCATAAGGAATCTAATTTTCCATGCATTCCTTTTGGTTCTCTCCTCTTGTCCCACAACAAGACTTGATCTCTAATATGAAAATCATGAATCCTTGCTTTTGGTCGAAGAGTTTCTTTACTAGAATTTGATGTGTAGCAATACAGTCCACCACCATAGTTCACTACTCATTTAGTTTAGTCAAGCACATGATCCTCTTGTTGATAGAATCTTCAAATGTTTGATCTTTGACTACCTTTGCTAACTTCAGTGCTAGTAGTTCCAGTGTGATTGGTATTTTTGCATTCAAACCATATAGAAGTTAAAATGGTGAAATACATATCACCCTTTTGGGTGTAATCATGTCTACCAATAAAGCATCAAACAATGCTTTATGCCAAGTTCTTTGATTGTCATCTACCAGCTTTTTGATAATGGTCACTAGGTTCTTGTTGCTTGATTCTGCTTGACCATTTCCTTGCGGATAATAGTCATAAGAGTGGGAGAGGATAATCCCATAATAATAGTAGAACTGGGTAACCTCATAAGAAGAGAAATAGGATGCATTATCTATTACAATCTTGGTTGGGACTCCAAATCAGGAAATAATATTTTCCTTGAGGAAATTACATACCACTTCTAAAGTAGCATGCTTGAGTGGAATGGCTTCCATCCACTTGGTAAAATAGTATGTGGTTGTCAAAACATAGTCATGTCCAACACTCAATGACAGGTTTATAGCACCAATGAAATCAATACCCCATTATTGAAATGGCTCTTTGATCACCACTGACTTGAGAGGTAATGTGGCCAACTTGGGTTTCTCAATGAATTATTAACACATCTCGCATCTACGCACCCAAGTGCATGAATCTCAAAATAGAGTAAGCTAATAATACCTAGCTCATAAAATCTTATGGGTAGTCACAGGTGTAGAAAAATGTCCTTCATAAGCTAAATTGTGGAAAGACTCCAAAAGTTTGCTCTGTTGCTCTTTATCCATGCAATGAAGAAATACCCTATCAAGGCTCCTTTTGTACAAACCATTGTCCCACAAAACAAAGTTAGCATCTGTCAACTTAACAGTCCTCTTTTCTTTACAAGATAGGTGAGCAGCACACTCACCATAGGTAAGGAAATGAGTGATATTGGAATACCACTCATTCATAGTAGTGACAAAGAGAACTGTAGGCATGTCTTCAACCTCTATTTCTTCATGTTTGAATATTTTAGCTCATGAGCTTTGAGAGGAAAACTCATGAAAGATATGGGGGACTCTACACCTTATTTGTTCTTCTAAACCAAAATGGTTGAAAGTGTGTGTTTAGAAGCATAGGTATATATTACGAAGTCTTTGGTATAATCCAAAAAAATCAAGATTAGGGCATGGGTGATAGCTTCCTTGATATCTTGAAATGATGACTTACCTTCTTCAGTCTAGTGGAAAGTAGCTTTACCCTTCATCATGTTAACAATGTGGTGAGTCTTCTCTTTGAATTCAAGACTGAACCTTCATAGAAAATTCACCTTTTCAAAGAAAGAATGGAATGCAGTCTTACTAGTGGAAAGAGCAAGCTCTTGGATGGATTTGACTCTTGCTAGGTCTATCTTTATGCCTTCTCGAGATACAGTGTGACCGAAAATTTTCCCTTCTATAACCCCAAAAACTAATTTCTTAGGATTGAGAGAAATGCCATTTTTTTGACATCATTCCAGCACTTGTTTTAAATGATGCATATGATCAAGATGATGTTTAGAAAAGATGGTCAAGTTAACAAGATATACCACAATGAACTTCCCATTTCATTTTTGAAGGCAAGATCCATCACTCTCTAGAAGGTGGTACCCATATTGATCAAACCAAAAGGCATTCTAAAATATGAAAAGGTGCCCTAAGGTGTAGTGAAAGTAGTCTTATGTTGGTCTAATTCACCAACTTCCACTTGATTATACCTCAAAAAACCATCTAACATTGATAACATCTCTGAGCCAGTCACTGTCTGCTGTAGCTGATCCATGATGGGTAGGGGGTAGTTATATTTTAAAGATAATTGCTTTAGATTTCTAAAATCAACATAGAGGTGAATTTCTCCATTCTTTTTTCTCATAGGGACTATGTTCGCAATCCAGGTGGAATGATGGATCTAAAAAATTATCCTCACATTTCACATTTCTTAGATCTTAAAAAGAATAGTACCTGATATCTTAGGGTTGTACTACCTTCATTTCTACTTGTGAGGTAATGACCCAACCTTGAGAGGAATTTTGTGCCAAATTTCTTTAGACTTGAGAGATTTTAGATCATCATAAGAGTATGCCAAAACAACAATGTAATGGTGAAGTAGAGTAATGAATTTGAGTTTTTCATCAGGAGTGTAACAATTCCCAATGTTGACCATTTTGGGATTATCTTCTGTACTCAAATTTATTTGATAAAAATCTTTGGAGGAACTTGAATCCATTGGTCACTTCTTGATAAACCTATCATGCTTATCGAATATATTTTCAAGAGAAACTAACCCTTTGGGAATTTTATTCCCTTTGAGTTGTAGGAACTCTTCACCAATTTTTACATTTGTTTTGGGAGTTGATTCCCACAGTGGAGATTCATTATCTTCAAAATAAAACTCCTCAAAGCTATCCATCTATTCCACAAAAGCAATTATTTAGCTATCCTAATTAAACACTTGCCAATGGTTGGCATTATCAGGTACGCTTGGTCAAAAGACCAATTTAATAGTGTACTTATGCCCTTTAAAATCTTGGTGAGGAACCATGAGAGTTGCAGAGATAGCCAAGGAATCTACTTGATCATTGAATTCTTTAGGCACCACAAAAATATTTAAAGCCTCAAAACTTCAAGGTAGTCTCACACTAGATTGCGATAATGTCACAATCTTCCATTTTTGGTTTGATATAGGTTCCTCACTTGACAAACCACTAGTTCAACATCTCCTCAAGCATGAAGAAGCTTAACATCTTTAGCTTGAGCAGCTTTCAATCTAAGCAAAAAGGATTCATACTCAACAGTGTTATTGGTATTGATAAACTATAATTTATATGAATAGGGAAAAATATCTCCTTGTAGAGATATCAAAACAATTCTATCTCTAGTACCGGTAGAAGAATTGCTGCCATCAAAGTCTAGAATCTAGACATCATTAGAATCTGATCTCCTTTCATACTTTTCTTTATTAGAGAGGGAAGATCCTTTTACATCTAAATAGTGCTCTACCAATTATTCTAATGTCTTGTCTAATTTTTTTAGATTATCACTTACAGAACTTTCATCTGATGAAATATAAACATCTTTTATGGACAGGAAATAGTTATCCATTCCTGAGGATTCAAATAGAATTTGAGCTTTAGGATCAGATGTTTGAGTGACAATATATTTTGATTCCTTCTTAGAAATTAGCCTTTACATGATTCCTTTGACAGGTATCCTCACCTCAGACAAGTCCATGTTTAATTCTCTGCCAACATCCTAGAAAAAATTTCATCTAAGTAGAATGCCATAGGAAGCTAGAACATCAGCCACCAAGACTATCATTTTAATCCTTTTTTATAGGAAGGTCATGAATGCAAATTAGGCATATTTTATCTGACCCAAAAGTGGCACTTGATTGTTTTCTATGGAGAAACATCTCCAAAAATTTTTAGTCAGAGTGAGACCAAGAGAGTCTACCACCTTAGCAGGCATCACATTATCAGAAGTGCCAAAGTCTATTATGCAGTTGCTCAACTTATGACCATTTATCAATAGGGAAACATATAAAGATTTTGTCTTCCTAGGGGCAATAGGAGGAGTAATGACAAGATTGTTTTGGGTGGATGTGTTCTTTGGGGGATCACGAGTCACCTTTGAAACATTTTGTCCTACAGAGATGGTTTTGTTCTTGATGCATTTAACTAGCCTATCTAACTACTCAGGGTTGGCTTGTAAGTATTCAAACTCAGACATTTGGATCTTGGTCTTCCTAATATGGTCAATTATATCAAATGACTAAAAATAACTAAGACCAAAGGAAGGAAGTCCATCATTCTAGGTTTGGTTGGGTGTGGTACTAGTCTGAGAAATTAAAGCAGAAGGTGCAGGGTTATTTGAGGTACTTACTTGTTTATTGATCATTAGGTCCTTTGATTGGAAAGGCAGTGAAGTCCCCCATTTAGAAATTGAAATTCATGGTCGAGATTCTTCCCCTATTTTTCCTTTATCAGATTTTTGAGTTGATCAGTTTTAGGACCTAGTAAAAATAGTGTATGATCCATCAAACACTTCTCTCTTACTTCTAGCTTCATCTTGGTAATTTAGGAAACCAATGTTGGAGTCACCAGCTAATTCTTCTTCACCTTCTATAAAGAGATTAGTGTCATCTTCTTGATCCAACTTAGGTTGGAAAGAGAAATCATGTTTAGCTTCATGATAACCAACTACTGAGTTAGCTGATGCTACTTCAATGGCAAGCTTCCCCTATGGGGGAGGTAGACAATTTGGTTGCCCTTGATTCTTGGCAGCATTACCTTGATATGACTAGTTGGGAAATGTCCTCCTTGGTATATCTCGATAATAATGAGGGTCAGACATCCCTTGTGCCATTTGCTTTTTTAGAGCTAGCAATTCATTTTCTAGCTTTTTTACCATAGGATCAGTTGTGCCAGTAGAGAAATTTTCAAAAGATGAAGAAGGTTTATTTTTGTTAGGATCTCTTATTATCTTTCCTAGCAAGATAAGATCATCTTCAACCATAGTGGCCAAAATATGAGTTGTAGTAAGATCTATGTGGTTGGCCCACCTCAACAATAAACTCACTTTAGGAAGTTGAGAATTGATGAAGAAACACTTAAGATTTTCTGGTGTCGACTGAGTAATTGTAGGAATCCTATTCCTCAGCTTGTCAAATTTAGCAATGTAATCTTGCATGGGTTCATGAGGATCTTTCTTCATTTGCATAAGCTAGGCTAATAGGGCATGTGCATATTATATGGGTTTGAACCTAGCCTCAAACTTAGCCTTGAGAGTGTTCTAGTTAGTTACTATTTGTGCGTGTAGATGATAAAACTAGTTTATGGCAGTACCTTGCAATGTTTCCACAAATAGTCTAACCGCTATATCTTTAAATTTAACACCTATCACACCATAGGCTATGAAGAAATCTACAATATGCTTATTAGGATGAACTCTCCCATCACCATAGAACTTGGGAAAATTCTTTCTTGAACTATGGGGTAATTCATGTAAAGGTGGGGTTAGATTCAGAGGGCTAAAAGTATTACCCTAAGGGCCTTGGGCTGCCATGATATGACGATTGAAAGGAGGGATAACGAACCTCTATAGGGTACATATAGACAAATCTCTATTATCAAAGGAAAGAGAAGCTTTGCTTGGTATTGGGGACCTGATGTTTGTAGGAGGAAAACTCCTAGTTTGTTGAAGGTAAGATTGTGGAAGAGAAAGGTCAAAATTATTTTGCTGCACAAACTCGAACATAGGATCAACAATACCTTGAGCTCTCTGGCTTCATGTATACCATGGATCTACCAGAGTGTAGAATGGAAAAGAAATGGAAATGTTTCAATTTGAAGCTTAAGGCTTCAAATTGCACATTCTTCCCCAATGGAGTCGCCAAAAACTATTGGGTGAATATTTTTTCATCAACTAACTAATGAAAAAATGGGTATATCAACCACAACATAATGAGATTTATATGGTAAAATGGGTGTGGTTACCATAGCATAATGAGATAAATCTCTCCTCTCAACAAGGGGAGGTTCCCTATAAACTATAATATACTAATATAAGTTGAAGATAGACTTAGGGGTGAAATCATACCATCCATCTCTCTTTTTTTAGAGATGATGTTCACAAAATAAAGGAGAATTCTTGTGTAATTACTAAAGGCATTTCTCTTCTTTCAAAAATGATGTTCAACAACCAGTGGGAATCCTTCCTGAGTAGTAACTAGATCCACAAGAAACCCATGAAAGCACAAAGCCTTTCATTGTTTCTCCTACTAATTTAGGACAAAGTAACATAGTAGAATGAAGTGCAACACAAAGTCTCCACTAAAAAATACAGCAAAGTAAAAGATTACGAAGGATAAGGGGAACTCAAAGTCTCTTTAATATCTTGAAACATAAAACACATAGACTAAAGACAACTATGGCAGCACAAAGTCTCCCAAAGTTGACTTTAGGACATCTTTCAGATTATTTCCACTTGTTCTACTTATTTGATTAAATGGACAAGACTGTATTTAGGAAAAAGACATAAGAACAATTTCTTAGATAACACAAGCTATTTTAACACAAATTCTAAAAGGTCACTTGCTTTCTCACTCACTTGATAAAAAATATGATTAACAGTCTGAGCTCAAAGTCTCAAGAATGCCTTTCAATTTGGGTAGAGTTTCACTTCTAATAACAGAGAGATCTTGCTTCTACAAACTAAGAGATTACAATATATAGCCTCCAAAGAAAGACTTTGGTGCTTGTTTTCACAAAATGGCCCATGCTGCATTGAATGCATTAGAAATTCTATGAAGGGACCATGCTAGAATAGGTCATCAGCCTTAACTTCTAGCATTCTTAATCATCTCAAATGTCTCCTTCAAATCATGGGTTGTTTGGTCTTCTTTATGATGTTTACACAGCTGTCTATTTGCCTTTACTCAATGAAGAAAAATAGGTCGTGCCATTGAATGCTTGTGCAAGCATTCAATGGCACGGCCTATTTTTCTTCATTGAGTAAAGGCAAATAGATAGCTATGTAAACATCATAAATAAGACCAAAATTTTCCTATTTTTCTTCCTTGCTACCTTTTTTCTATTCCTAGTGATCCAAGCTCTCAGGGCTATCTTCTCACCTTCTGTTAGCTCCTTCAACTCCTTCCTTGGCTGGTCACTGAGTTTGTTCTCAGGTCTATGTTATTCAAAAATCAATAGTTATTTCATTACCCTGAATTTGACATCTATGAGGATGTCACCAATCACTTGAACCATTTTGAACCTTGAACCTTTGAACCTTTTAGAGTTCACCAGTTTAATGGTTTAATGGTTTAAAGTTCAATGATTTAGTTGTTCAGCAGTTCAATGTTTTGTAAAAAGCCACATTCACTTAGTCTTCTTTATGAGTTCAAGGTGTTATTAAACCAATTGTTTTCACTATTCAGTTGAGCCATTTGGTTGAACCTTTTTCTAAAATCTTTCATTTGAACCATTCGCTCAAACTTTGAACTTTGAATCTTTAAACCCTTTGAATGCATTGAAGCTTTGAACTCATTGAACCTTTGAACTCTTTGAACCTTTTGGAGGTAGAGTTTAATGGTTCAAAATTTCAATGGTTCATTCCATATTATTAAACCCCACCATTAAACCTTTGATTGAACCTTGGCATTGAACTGTCCTTACAATTTTTTAAGAAATGCCTCAAGTGTTTTGAGATTTTTCCTTGTAAAAGCCTACCTTTTGAACCTGTGATTTCCTTAGCTGAAAAGGCTTGTGTGATTTAATAACTTGACTAATCAAAACATTTTGAGAAATAAAGAGACCATTTTGGCTTGTAGGACCAAAATGGTCTACAGGTTGTCCACAAAAACAAGTGACAAATTTTGGGAACAACAAGTATAAAATAAAATGTTGAAATGGAGGATAATTATGATATCATTAAATATTTCAAGGACTTCCCCTCATGGAGGTCCATTTAAGAGAATATGAAAGAGAAAGATGAATTGATGGTTGTCAAAAGTGGGTAGCTTAATTTGCATGATAAATCATCTACAACACCATTATATTTGACTTACCTTCTTAAGCTCTTTATAGGATCCACCATGCCATTCCTTGAGAAGGAGCCCATTATTTATGAGACAAATGAAGAATAAATAGTTTTAATGATAGAGGATCAGAGTGATTTGAGTAAAAATGAAGAGGAAATCACCATTATAACACCCCTTACCAAGGATAGGTATGAATCAATCTTTCAAATAGTAAAAGAAGATGAGCTAAAAGAGGTTATTTGGATGTAAGGTAAGCCACATGAAGAAGACACTTCAATTGGAAAAAAAGAATGTGTTTCCCAAGAGATCCCATTGTCCATAGAAGAAGAATATGACCAAGTTATAGTAGGTCAAGGGCCTTGCTATGACTCTATGAGAGAGTTGGAGATGATTAATCAACATGATGCTTCACATGAAAATGGTAAGAATGATAAGGAAATCCATGTCATTTTAATTGATCATGAAGAGATGGTCTTTTAGGAAGACTTAGAATTTTTTTTCAGGGTTAGGTAACCCATCTTTAACACATTAAGAACTTGAGGAGGGTCTTGTAAAGAACAAATAGGTAGCGGATTATTCTAAGTTTCATAGGCTTAATCAAGGAGAGACTAATGAAATGTGTCAACTATAATTGTACACATATTAATAAGTTTAAGGATTTAACAAACCACCATCCCAAATGGATTAGGATGGAGGAACTGACCAAAGCCTAATATTTGAGTTTCCAAGATAATCATTACATGCGAGCATGATAAATCAAGCTCAACGCATGGCTAAGGTAGAGATGAGGTTGATCATGTAAGGTAGATAGGGATGGGATGATTATGATTGGGTATTTAACCCACATAGATAATATGTGAACTTGAGAGTGGAGCAAGAAGGTCCAATTGCTTTCCTAAGAGGTCATGAACATATTAATGCCCTTAGATACAAGTGGGAGTCCTCGTATAGTGAGTAATGCTTGATTGGACTCAAATCAAGACATGGAGACTAGACCTCATGGTGCCACAGTGATAAAGAACATTGTACATTTGATCTTAGAGGAAAGAATTTAATCTTAGGTTAGTTGTCTTTAGTGTTGTTTTCTTATTTTAATAAGTGGTTAGCACAATTTTGTAGTTAGTTACCTTAGCTATCTTGGTGTCTTTTTTATTTTTTTATTAGTATAGGTGTGTTTATTTAGTTGTCTTTGCTATGCCTTATTAGTTTTTTTCAATCCTATATGTTTCATAGGTGCTAATATATTTATTAGTCTAAGAATAATCATGAGCCATATTAAGTCATCACTGTCATGAGGAGTGACTGAGTTCCCTTGATCAGCAGGCTGGTCAACCCTTGTGAGTCACCAAAAATGTTGGAGATTTAGCCTCCCAAGGCCAAATTCCAATGCATATAACCAAAAAAATCATGTCACCCACCTAAGCCTCTATATGGTGATATTTTGCATTATTATGTCTCCTAAATTGCTTCTTGAAGTCATTCAAAACTGTTATAGGTGTCATAGAGTCTACTTATGATCATCGTATGTCCTATATGTCTTGGGTCCTTAGGTGATGTGCTAGATCATCATGATGGTCTTTAAGTGAAGAGGATAATTTAAATGTATTATTAAGTTCTAATGGTGTTTTAGTTTCATTTTTCATGGTTTGGTCATTCAAGTAGTTTCATGTTATCATAAACCCCTAAAAGTTATCAAGTGACCCTCAAATGCCTCTTATAGGTCTACATTATAGTATATAACTTTGGGAAGGTGATTATTTAGGTGTATAATTGAATTATAAGGTCTTGAAAATATCCATTTATTATCATATGGTCATGACTCACCCATTTCATATCCATAAGAGTCCTTTTTGAGACCCATTTCCACTTCCCACCAGCCAAATGGGCCCACACATGCCAAATGTGCCTCTTCAAAACCTCAATTCATAAAATGAGATTTAATTAATTAACTTAATCCTATTTTACATAATCCTACCCACTAATAGTGGTTTAAGGTCAAAAATATGGAAAAATGCAAGAAAAGGAGAGTTTTTTAGGTCTTTTAGCAGGTTGTATGGACTTATACAGTCAGTCCATATAGAGGAGAGTAATAGATTATAGGTGGGGTCATCGTAGGTATTCTAGTGGAGTTTCATGATTAAAGGATTAAATAAAATCTCAAAATTGACACTTTTTCTCCATCAATCTCCTTTGCAGCTTGGTGGATCCCTTTAAGTTTATGGATGGTATGGATAGGAGAGAGAAAATGGGGAGCTGGTCTCTTGGGCATAGGAAGGGAGTCCCTTGACATTTTTATTAATGGAATTTATCTATAGGTTCATGTCCTAATCTTTATGAACAAATTTTAACAACCTTGCCACTCCAATGGGCTTAGTCATATGTGCAAAGAGTTAAAATGACATCAATTTTGGTGCATATTTGAAGCTTTTCTAAAAACTAATGCATGATGCATGTTATGGAGATCCTCATAGCTCATCTCTATCACCCTCCACCCATGTTTCACATGTGTGTGAGTGTTTAAGAAATAAAATCTCTAGGTTTCTTCCATTTGTAGACCATCATTATTTACCCTATCTAATAAAAAGACTTACCTTAGTGAATACTTGGATTTGATATGAGATGATTGGCACAATTTATTTACTCATTGAATGGTATTAGTAATTTTTATAGGAAATATTAATAATATCACAATAGATGTATGAATATTTCCCTCATTTGATAGAATTAAATTCAATGTTTGTATAAGGATAATGTTTACAATTTTTTTGAAAAATGTCATTAATTCTCATGGAAATGTTACCATGTGGAATAACATAAATAGGGGGAAATTGATATAATTTTTTATATATCATGTGTAAAAATTTGATGAGTATTACTTAGTAATTTGATTTTTTGTAATTCATATAATAAAGTCACCTCATATAAATAGGTTGATTTTTTTAGTTTTTTACAATCCATTTGAACCATTTTTATAAATTTTTTCTTTATGTTATGACCCCACTATGGATAAAATTTTATTTGTTGCTTTATGAATTATCATAATAGGTATTGCTTGATTTTAGTTGGTACTTGGATGCATCACACCTAATATTGATTTTGAATCTGATATATGATTTTGGTTGGATAATTATTAGTTATGATTCTCATTTATCATTACAATTATGCTTAATGATTTAAATATTATAATTGATTCATTCATATCATGTTATATATTTTGTTTAGTTTAGAATTGTATTATTATTTTGATATCGATACTTGTTTAAATAATACTAATGTCTATTTTGATGATTGCATGAATAGGTTGATGAGTTAGGGTTAGTGGTGGACTTTGAAAACTAAGAAAATGAAAAGAGATAAAATGAGTAGTTGGACAAGATTTTGATAGTTATGTAGGTTAAAAATTGGGATTACAAGCCATCAGGTTGTTATTTTCCACTCTTGTTTTGACTTGTGATTGTCATTTTAATCTTAATTGGATGTTGTGTAGGATTCTATTTTTATTATTAAATTAATGTGTGATCATTTATTTTTTGTATCTTGTTTTAATTCTTGAATGATTTAACCTTTTTTGTCATCCTTGTGATGATCATTTTAGTTATTTATTTGGCATTTGACTACATAATTGATTTTATTCTTGAAAGGTCTTATTGAATCCTCTTAATGGACGATGTTCCACCCACTCTTAATTGACCCCTCTTATTCCTTTGGTTGTTCTCCCCTTTGAGTTAACCTTGTTGATTCTCATTAGAGGTCATGATGATTTTGGACCTCCTTGTTGGAATTTGATGTGGACTTGACTCACCCCATGCATCATGGGTATCTTAGTCAATGATTAATGTTGGGGATGGGAATTTTATTAGTTGATTCTTTTATTTTATCAACCCATGTAATTATAATACCAAATCAAATCATTGAGAACCCTACATAGTGTTTTGGGATTTTTGGGTTGACGTAAACATTAGGCACAACTGTTTGGCCTATTGTGGATTTTGATGGAGTTCTTGGAGACTAGCTGGTGTGGGAAACATTATTAGAAGATTTTTTTGTTGGGGAGAAGGGGATTTTGGGTGGCATTAAGTGTTTTACTCATAGACTATGAAGAGGAGATAAATAGAGCTAATAAAAATAGAGGAACACTTAAATCCCACCATAGCATCTTACAACTTCTGAGTAAGTGATTATTTTGGCAAAAATAAGTAAATGTGAATTTTTATTGGTTTTAGACATGCAATGAAGTTATGGAAGACATTATATGTTCATACTAAAGTCATGAGACCTCAAGAAGAGAATATAACATCTTGGGACTATTATTTTTATTTTATGTTGGAGAAATTGAAGGGTTTATTGTTTTAGTTCAATTTATAAGGAACTTGTGGATTTTATTGGAATAATGGAGGTTTCCTTAAAGTTGATTTGGGTATAATTATTTGCATTAGTTGTTGGATTCATTTGAAAATGTTGTGTACATGTTTTTAGGTTATTTAAAATAATAATGGTGTTCCTTCCTTAATATGATTTGGGTGTTTTTACTTGACTTAAGATGCTAGTTAATTTTTAGAATAACTATGTAATTGCCATGGATTTATTACTTATATGGTGCATTGCACCTTATTTTAGCACCAAATTAGGTTTTTGGGGTGAATAATTTATGATTGATGTGAGTCTTATTTGAGTTGGTGATATTTGAATGCTTCATTTAATCATGATATGGGCCATGAAAAATTTTAAAATTATTTTTGAACTAATTCAAATTTACATGTGTTTATTTGGCTATATTTTTATAGTTATTTTTTTTTGGATGGATCAATCGATTTATAAATGAAGAGTTCATTATGAAGTAATAGGAATTAATGATGAACCACTAAATCAATTTTTACTTGGTTAGCTTCACTGAAAGTTATTTTTTTCATTAGATTTCCTAAATGGTATTATATGCACTCATTTGGGATTTTGTGTTGGTTTCTTGGCATGGTTAGTGAAATCCACACTTTCATCCAAAGATAGTTACATTATTTTTTTCTCCTTTTATAAAAAATGTTCTGTTCTATATAGAGACTACAATTTTATAACATCATGGTTTTAAGGATCATTGTGATGAGTTTTGAGTAGCATGATTTATTTTCTATGCATAGTGATTTTTAAGCTTACATTTTCATTAATACCTTGATGACATTAATGGATGTGTTTAGTCGTTTTAATAGTTGGATATATTTTTATTTATCTTGGATATCAAACTAAACCCTTGTCCTTTTATCAATTTGAATTAATTTTCTAGTTAAATGTGCATGTGGAAAATGAATGAAAAGTGATTGTGATTGTTGGTAGTTGGATTTTGTTGCTTAATGCATGTTTAAATAGTTGGAAAATTTACTTAGTTGATCCAAATTATTGAAATACTATCCAAGAAAGGTAATTATGAACTTAATGGATATTATTAAAATCCATTTCTATGATTTTAGAACCTATGCCTCATGGGTTGTTTGAACTATTATATTATTAGTGAATGCATGCTACTTGGTTCCATTAGATATTTTGGTATTCCTCTTTTGATTATTATATCTTTTGGGAATTTTGGGATATTTAATTTTTATATTGGTTAATATTTTGAGTTATCTAATGGCTAAGTATCTCTTTATTTTCTTTGAATCCCACTGGGTACAGGTTGTCAAATTTTATCATCTAGCTAATGGATGGGGTGGCTAGGTCCTCCTTATGGATGGGATCATTAGACCTATTATGAGGGGTTATTTAATATTTGTGCATATGATTTATTACTCTTTGGATTCTATTTATAATAGAATATCAACTAATGGTAACTTCTATTGTATATCTTATTGTGGATGTTCATCTTTGGCATTAATTATGGTGATGTATTATGCATTGACTCACATGATAGATATGATAGTACTTGGTTATATATTTTAACATGTAATAGATTTACTCATGTTTATCCTCATGTTGATATTGTGGTTATATTAGTTTAGGCCTTAACTTATAATATAAATTTTAATAATCATGTATTATTATTATTGAGTTGTATTGATCATTTGAGGATGAAAGTTTTATGCTAGTTATATGGGTTTGGAAGTCATTGATAAAATTAGAAACTCTATTTGTTGATAAAAAATACATTTATGATACAAAAAAATAAATATGAATTTAATAGTGGTAATGTGGTTGTTAAAAATTAGGAATACATCTTATGTTATCTTGTTAACTTGTAGAAGTTGCCACAAACTTAGATAACGTCGTAAGCTCGTGAAAGCATGTATTATTACAAACTAAACTTGGTTTTTGAATATCAATATTAATTATATATCTATATCATGTTTATAGGATCTCCTTGCATGATGTATGCTCATTTAAGGTATTACTTTATTAGATGGAATAAATTATGAATTATATGGTTTAATTTTGATGGGAAGATGCATTTGTTTATAGAATGAAATGTTGAAGTTGTGCCTACTATAATCTTGATAGTTTTATCTAAATTCACTTTTATTTATGAGGAATTATTATTATTCAATAATATTTACACATCAAAAACTATAATTTGATATTATTCTTGTCAAATCACTTTACCATTGACATTCACCTTTTCCTTAGTCCTTATTGGAAATGTTTACAATCTTGAGTTTAAATGATCGAGTGGCATGCATATATCCTGTTTAGTTATTTTATAGTTGTTAATTACTTTACCCATTTGGATAATGATAAATTATTATTACCATTATGTATTTATTGGTAACTTTATCACTAACATTAATCTTGTTGAGGATTATTTTTTATTAGTATATATTCAACCCTTATATATTTAGTTGCATGACGCAATTACAAGAAAATAGTTGAATTCAAATAAGTGATGGGTTCTTATGTTGAATTACCAAATAGGTAAACCTATGATATTAGTTTACATTATTTTCATAAGAAGGATCACCATAATAATGGATGATTCTTTCATTAAAAATGTTCTTACCATTGTGTGCACCCTTCATGTGATGGATTACTAGAAATAGTATTTTCATAATGTGTTATTAGTTATGATTTGTGTTGATTATTTCTAGAAATTATATTGGGTAAATCGGTGATTGTGTTATGCAGTTCATTGATAAAATATTATTACATGTGTACAAAATCTATATTGATGGTCCTTGTGGACTGATAGTGCTAAATTTCAATGATTTGCTTACCTTAAAAAGGCTTGATGTGAATTGTGGTAATAATGTATGTACTATCTTGGAGACTTTGTTATTTCATGTTAAGCATTGGTTAAACCCCTTTGTCTCATTATTTTATCTTAATTATTGAGGGAATAATAGATAGTTGACATCTAGATAAACATGCATGGGCTAAGTTTTATACACTCTTGTGATTTAATTATTTTATTGAGCATTAAATGGTAGACATCAAAACTCTACAATATCTACACATTGATATAATAGTTAGCTAAAAATTATAATTGATCTCATAGTTGATTGTATATCAAGTGGTGAATTAGTGGCTGAGTAATGAAAGTATTAACAAAGGCAATCACTTCACTTCAAATTAATTGTCAAGTTACATAGTCATTATTTAGTAGGAAATAAAAGTATATGCATGAAATAAGATTCACTTAGGGGAGTGAATTCATTATTAAATGAAGAGAGTTATGTAAAACTGTTATTTTAACCATAGTTGTAATTGGTGTATTAGTTGAGTTAAGAAGCTATTTTTTATAAGCATGCTTTGGATTAAAAGTGGAATAAGTCTATTTAGTGTTATGAATTGAATATGATGATCTTTAAATAATTAAAATAGATTGTTAGTGTAAATGGGTTTGATGCTCTTAGATGGATGAATTATGGAAACTAATGAATAAAATAAAGGATTTATAATCATATAGGTTAAGATTAAGCAATGCAATTTTATTATTGATTTAAATTTTATCCTACACTATAAATAGCTCTTATGATAATGACCAAGTGACAAGTAGATAATATTTTATAGATTTAAACTCTAAATACTTACCTATAGGATGGTCCAAGGTTACTATGAGAATGCGTTAAGTAATATTGGTCAATGATATGATGCTAACTTATGTGAGAACATTGATCCTCGAAAAGAATCATGGAAACTTAATTAGATCACAATGGTAATTTTTTTTGTGTAAAATGATAAGTGGAAGCACGTAGTATGATGATCCTTAAAAAATTATATATCATGTTATAATGATATAAATAAGGATAGTACTACAATGGGATCCCTATGTTAAATTCATTAATTTCCTATTACAATTTGAAGGATTTTATAGGTATAATTTATTTTTTATATCTCTTGATATGAACATTTTTGGTTGAGTCAAACATAAAAATCTTAATTCTATATTATGAATTATGGATTATAAAAGAAAGTTGTAATTCATAAACTTAGGAACAATAAATAAATTCCCATTTGTTTTGATCTATACCTAACATTCAAATGTCCTTATTAACCAAGTATCCAAATCAAAAATAAAGGGCATATAATCTACCCTAAACTATTCCAAAACTTTAATAGATGTGAGTCTCTTAGATAGGTTAAGGACACCTAGATGGTCCTATTGGGAAGGTGTTTGTTCCCATATAGTTTAGAACTTATTGTTATGGACCATATATTGATATGCCCCAAATTGTACATAAATTTCATAGGGAAATAATCTTCCCCATATAATATTTAATGGGTGATTACCCTAGTTAAGGGTTACATGTACACAAATTTAGTTATGGGATTGTGAGTATGTTATGCAAAACCAAACTACATGCATTAGACCCTATTTATAATTATTCTTTGTAATCTAAATGAAGTAACACTCAAATGTTTTTAGGGATTATTTCATTTGGTATCAAATAATGTAATCTATATATTTAGAGGAGAAAATAGTAACATTCTACTCTTGTAAAGTAAGATAATCATTGGTTTGCTTACAAATAAATTATGTTGTACTTATCATTGGCTTTATTTCTAAATTGTAGCTCTAAGAATCTTTGTGATAAGAATTTTTGCTAACATAGAACTAATGAACTATTTCATTTGAATAGGGCTATGATATGATTTTTATAAAGTCACTTAGCCTCATGAGATGAAAAGATAATGTTTTGTTTTGTAATATATTCCAATATTTTATGACATTAAAGGAGATAAAATTGCATGTGACATCTGATTTCATCAAAATAAATGTAGAATCCCTAGTTTTAAGGCCTCTAGCTTCAACTAAGGTAGCCTATAAATCAAATCCTTGATTATATATAGTTTTATAAACCTAATGATTGGTTGGTTTTCCAAGTTATAGCTGGGGTTATTCCTTATAAAAATGGTTATCACCATGTTCACATGTAAAAGCCTCTTTTGGATCTACTTACATTACCATTGAAGTTTTATGATCTCCTGAAATGGAATAGTTATAGTAAATCAATAGTGTTTGACTATTTTGGTAATAGGTGAAGTACACTAATGGTCTTGAAAGACTATAAGGTGAAAGGTATCCAATGATCTAGAGCATAAAAACCACTTTAAGATCTGCACTAAGAATATAGTGTCATGATATATAATATTGAGATTCTAAAAAAACTATGCATTTCATTAAAATCACTATTTATGGAAAATATAAAATTTCCATAGTATTGATTGATATACACCCCCAAACTTAGTTGAGTTGACTCTTACCAAATCAAATTATATTATGGAAACCATCACCTACTAACTATTTACTTTTATGGGTGAGTCATTAGGTGGCTAATGATAACTACTTCACTTTTGGAAATAAGGAAATGATGCTTGGTATATGTTGTTGACTTGTATGGTAAAGTCGACATTAGATGCATAGAACATTATGACCTAGGGAAGATTGAGGGTTTGACTTAAACTTGGAAGGTTGAATGGGGTTAAAGAAACTATTTCACTTGATAAGTTAGTAAGCTGGGGATCTCTCCTTATAAATGAGTATCATAAGCCATCTAATCCATGAGATGCAAACATTGTTGGTAACCTCCCATATTCATGGATATAAAACTATGGGATTATTGTAACACACCTTTCCTTGGGGAAATGGTGATACTAAACTTGAGATCCCTAAACCAAAAATGTGTTATATTGAATGATGGGTTCAGTTAACCATCAAAAAAATTTAGAAGGATGTTGGAGTTTATTTTTTCCAAAAATTTTAATGTCTGGTTGGGTAGAACTTGATAATATCCTTGAAATAATGTTGAGGCTTATTATACTCTCTATTTTATGAAAACATGAAAAAACATGCTGGTAATTATAAGGGTTGTCAATATTTGATGCTATGGTATTTTCATAACTATTGTGCATAAATATTTATTAACACCAAAAACCATGTTATAGTCATAAAACTTATGATGGCATGCTCGTTGTCATTATTTTCAATAAGGAGAATTTGTCACAGTTGATGTTTTCAACTTAGACCATTCAGAACATCATTATGGTGGTAAAAAATTATACATTAGAATGATAAGAAGTATGATAAATACAACATTGAAATGATATTCTATTATCTAAAAGTAAATATTATGATCTGTTATACAATTGGTTTTTAATAAAAGCTCAAATTCAAAATTTTTGAGTTGATATGACACTCATAGGATGAATGTCATGAAGCTAAGTGAAATATCTTAGCAAGAAAATGTTGCTCGTGATTGAGAAAGACTATTTGCAAGGAAAATAATCCCTTGGGTGGCATGAATATAAACATTAATAGACTAGTAATTGGTTGTTTTGTGTGTGAATGGCTAATTATGTTAACTTCATATGCCAAATTTGTTTAAATGGTGAAACCATGGTATAATCTAGAATTGAAATGAGTGTTTGTGAAGCATTATGGGTCCTATAAATTAGAATCTTATGTAAAATTGACAAGTTTTACTTGTTGAAAGCATAGGCATATGTGGTTTGAAAGTGCTAGTGTGTTTCAAACAAGGTGATGTTATGTTTTACCTGAAGGAATATTCTTGGATGAATATTTTGGTTTCTTTTAAAGCATGTTTAGAATGTATGATGATTCTTGAATATAATGATGTAAATTCCTTATCAAGTGGTGTTAAAAATCTTAGGTACCCACTTAAATCTTTAAAAGAGTGATAAAATTTAGGTGAATGCCCTCAAATGACTGATTATAATATGGAAGGATTTGGATCTGAAGGATTTGGATCCCTGGACCATCATGTGAGCTCACAAGTAATGAATAACATGATATAAGACTTTGAAATGGATGTGATGCCTGGAATGGCTTTGTGATTTTCAATGTGATTGGTGTGGGCTATTACACTAACCCATAAATGGTGAATTTTGAGAAAAAAGTAACCACACAGTGTGGGTTATAATATTTTGATGACATTCTATGATGAATGTCATTAAGGTTATGTGCAATACATAATGCTTATAATGGCAGATTCCACTTCAAAATTGTAAATTTAGTTACAAATCTAGTTTGATTATACTCTTATAATTGTTGACCTTAAATTATAGGTCTATGTTATAATATATACTAAAAAAAATAGAAATCACTAACCCTAAAACTATTTTATATTTAAAAATGTTATCCTAATTAATTAACAAAAATATAAATCTGGTGAATGTTTCTATCCTTGCATAAACTAACAATTGTAATTCCTACTTTAAAAGTACTACAAACACTCTATTATCATGAATTAAGTTGAAGTTTGATCATCATATATTATAACACTTTTTTTTTTTCCAAAATGACTTGAATGCACACCTAAACAAGTGGATGTAAAGTCAAAATATTGAGAAGAGATGTGTTAAAAATAATAGTTTACTGATGAACTCTATTAAAGTAAGAGCAGGTTTAAAATGGAAAGCCTGTTGAAAAAGTGGTTAATAAACTTATGATTTAAAACAAATGGCCTTGTGAGTCATAAATATATAAATTTTATACCCAAGTTTGAATATTTGTAGAATATTATGCTATAAATCAATGCATACAACACCCTATTTTGCTCATTTGGTGTTACAAAGGGACACCCAAGCTAATAGAACATTTATTTTTATCCTAGTGTGAAGCTTGGTGTTGCTTATTTTCTAGTAAGGTACTTATAATGTTAGTAATGAAACGTTAAACATTGCCACCATAGATGTTGTGATACCCTCATGTTATGCCAAAAGGTAAGTAAGCAGTAAACTTACTTGATTTATTAATGGGATGTGTGAGTACACATGAGGTATGCCATTATGTTAGTTATAATCGATAATAATTACCAAGTTGATTTATTTGCAATATAATATTAAAAAATTGGTGTTTATGATTTGTGAAACATCTTATGAAAAGAGTCTTAGAACCTCTTTTGGGTAGTTTTAGCCTGGCTATTCAATTGGTCACTAGGATGTCTCCTCTCTAAGAGGGGGAGGATGTTATGACCCCATTGTGGATATAATTTCATTTGTTTCTTGATGTAATGTCATAGCAGGTATTACTTGATTTTAGTTGGCACTTAGATGTATTACTCCTAATATTTATTCTAAATCTAATATATGATTCTAGTTGCATGATTATTAGTTATGATTATGATTTACCAATGAATTTATGATTAATGATTTAAATGTTATATGTGACTCATTTATAACATGTTAGATATTTTTTTTAGTTAAGAATTTTATTATTATTTGGACATTGATGCCTGTTCAGATGCTACTGATCCCAATTTTAGTGATTGAAGGAATAGGTCGATGAGTTATGCTTGGCAGTGGACTTTGATATCTCAAAAAATGAAAAGAGATCAAATGAGAAGTCAAAAGAGATTATGATAGGTATGAAGGTTAAAAATTGGGATTATAATCCATTGAGTGATTGTTGTTATTATCTATTCTTTCTATTTTAACTTATGATTGTCATTTTAATATTAATTAGATGTTGTGCAGGATTTGATTTTTGTTGTAGAATTGATGTATGATTGTTTATGTTTTGTATCTTTTTTAATTCTTAAATGAGTTGAATTTTGTTTTTTATCCTTATGATGATTGTTTTAGTTGTTGCTTTGACCTTTGATTGCATAACTAATTTTATTATTTCAAGGTCTTGTTGACTCCTCATGATAGACTCTATTACACCCACTATTTCTTGACCCCTCATATTCCTTTGGTTGCTCACCCATTTGAATTAACCTTGTTGATGCTAATTAGTGGCCATGATGATTTTGGACCTCCTTGTTGTAATTGTATGTGGACTTGACTCACCCCATATATCATGGGTATCTTATTCAATGATTTATGTTGAAAGTGGGTATTTTAGTAGTTGATTATTTTAATGGCTCGACCTATGTAAATACCAAAACAAGTCATTGGTAACCCTGGACATTGTTTTAGATTTTGTGGGTTGACCCAAACCCTAGGCATAATTGTCTAGCCTTTTGTGGATTTTAATGGATTTATTGGAAACCAACTGGAGGGAAAAACATTCTTAAAAGGTTTTATTTTCTAAGGCTTATAGGATTTTGGGTAGGTAATAAGTGGTCTGCTCCTGGATTATGAAGAGTAGAAAAAGAGTTGAGAAAATAGGAGAAACACTTACATACCATCATAACGGCCTGTAACTTCAAAGTAAGTGATTATTTAGGCAAAGATTTAAAAATGAGAATTTCTATTGATTTTTAGACAAACATAGGAGTTATGGAAGGCATTATATGTTCATCCTGAAGTCATGAGACCTTAGGAAGAGCATATAGCATCTTAGGACAATTGTATTCTCTTTTATGCTTGGGAAATTGAAGGGGTTATTGTTTTAGTTCAAGTTATGAGGAACTTGTGGATTTTATTATAATAATGGAGTTTTCATTGAAGTAAATTTGGGTATAATTATTTACATTAGATGTTGGCTTTATTTGAAACTATTATGTATATGATGTTGGATTCTTTAACATAATAATGACATTCCTTTCTTATTTTGATTTGGGTGTTTTTACTTGATTTAAGACATTGGTTAATTTTAATAACAAATGTGTAATTACCATGGATTTATTGTTTTATGGTGCATTGCACCTTATTTTTTGACCAAAGTAAGGTTTTGGGGAGAATTAGTTATGGCTAATGTGAGTCCTATTTGAGTTTTGCATTTTTTAATGTTTCATTTAACTTGATATGGGCGGTGCAAAATTTTGAAATTATTTTCTAACTAGTTAAAATCTACAAGTGTTTATTTGGTTGTATTTTTATAGTTATTATTATTATATTTAAATGGATCGATCAATTTATATATGGTGGGTTTATGCTGAAGTTATAGGACTTCATGATGAACCCCTAAATTGATTTTTTCTTGGTTACCTTCACCAAAAGTTATGTTTTCCATTAGATTCATTGAATGGTATTATATGCACTCATTTGGGATTTTTTGTTGGTTGCTTGGCATTGTTGGTGTAATCCACACTTTCATACAAATATAGTTGCATTCAACTTTTATCTCCTTTTATAATAGTTGTTTTATTTTATATAGAGGCCACAATTTTATAGCATCATGGTTTTAAGGATGGTTGTGCTGAGTTCTGATTATCATGATTTATTTTCTATGTGTATTCATTTTTAAGATTGAACTTTACTTGATAACTTGATGACATTGTTGTCTATGTCTAGTCATTTGAATAGTTGGGCTATATTTTCTTGATCTTGATTATTGAATTGAAACCTTTTAATTTGATTCAATTCATTCAATTTTAATTATTTTTATGGATAGATATGCATGTGTAAAATGAATGAAAAGTCATTGTGATTGTTGGTAGTTGGATTTTGATGCTTAATGCATGCTTAAATAGTTAGGAAAGTCTCTTGGTTGAGCCAAATTCTTCAAAGACTTTCCAAGAAAGGTATCTATGAACTTGATGGATTTGGATTTATTATTAAAATTTATTTTCGTGATTTTCAAACCTATGCCTCATGGGTTATTTAAACTATTATATTATTAGTTAATGCATGCTACTTGGGTTGATTAGATATTTTGGTATTAATATTTTAATTATTGTATCTTATGGTAATTATGGGCTCTTTCTTTTTTATATTGATTGATATTTTGAGTCGTCTAATAGATTATTATCTCTTTCATTTCTCTAAATCTCATTGGGTATTGGTTGTTGAATTTTTCCAACCAACTAATCTTTAGATGGGCTCATTAGATTGGTGATGAGGGGTTATTTCATCTTTGTTTGTATGCTTTATTAATCTTTGGATTCTATTGATTATGGCATATCATCTAATGGTAACCATTGTTGTATATCTTACTATGGATATTCTTATTTGGAATTAATTGTGATTATGTATTATAAATTGACTCGTATGGCAGATATGATAGTACTTGGCTATAGATTTTAACATGTAAGATATTTATTCATATTGCCTCCTCATGTTGATATTATGGTTATATTTTTTTAGTCCTTAAATTATAATATAAATTAAAATAAGCATGTATCACTATTAAGTTATATTGTTCCTTTGAGGATGAAGGTTTGATGCTAGTTATATGGGTTAGGAAGTATTTAATAAAATCAAAAAATTTGGTTGTTCATAAAACATGCATTGATGATAAAAAGATCTAAATCTAAATTTTTTATTTGATATAGTAAAAATCTTGGTTTTACAGGGACCAAGAACCAAATTATAAAAAGTGCAATAAATAGGATAAAGCCCAACAAGCTAAAAGATAAAACCAAAAAATAACACTAACAACCAACTAACCATGTAGAAGATAAAAATAAAAAGGAAAGTAAACAAAAAAAACATTTTATGAGGGGGGATCCCTCCATAGGTACATTCACATCCTCAATCACCTTCTCCTACTTGACATGTATATTCTTTGTGATTTTGGCCCTAGTTTTATTTCCCAGGCCATCTACATCTTCCTTAGGTAGGATCATTCTGGGTATCTTCCATAGTTGTTCTTTCATAGGGGTATTCTTGGTGGGGGATTTTTGGGGGATCTTAGGTGAAGAAGTATTTTCCTCTATAATATATTACTTCAGGGGGGTCCCCTTATCCTTTCCTATTTGAGAGAAAGATTGGATCATTTTAGAAACCTCCTTGTTCATGGAATTCCAATCTTAGATTAAACCTGCTAAACACATCCTTACCTCATGAAGTTTGTTATTAAACCTTTCTAGTTGATCTTTGTTAGTTTTAATCACTTATACCAAGGGGTTCTTACCTTTCCCTACCACTTCCAATAATATTCCCTCCTATAATAAAAGTGGTTTAGGCTTGAAAATAGAGAGTTTCAGGGAAGGATCCCTAACTAAGCTTTTAGAATTGGGGCTAGCATGGGAAAAATTGGTTATCAGGCAATGAGATCCCAAGGTAAGATATTCCTTAGGGGAGTCCTCCTTAGAAGAAGACCCCTTGGATGGAACCTACTTACCCTAAAGGGTTTCATCATGTTTTACCAGTAGTAGAATAAGGCCCTGATATATGATGGGAATGGATTCATTGATTTGGTACATGAGAGCAGTGCTCTCTAGGGATTTCATAGGGAATAAGGAAGGCTAAATTTGAAACCCTAAAAATGGTTCAATAAGAGAAAGTGATGAGAAAAAATTAGGGTACACTTACCTTTTAGCATGAGATAATTCATTATTTGTAATTAGACTTCAGTCTAGTGATGCAGAAGATCTAAGCAAGGAAACCCATTTTTATTCATTTTAATAAAATCATTGGTTTGAAAAAATATCTATAAGAGTTCCTATTTATTCAATTAATATTTTAATGATTTTTTACTTTGCATGACATCCTTATGGCTTCACCAATCAGCCCCTTTGTTATAGAGATTCTAATGCCTCTTACTTCCATAACCCTCTTGTTCCATACCACAATAAATTCCTTTGATATGTCAGCATCATGGTCATTGACCCTTAACATAAATTTGGTGAGGCCCCCACTATGAATATTCCTCCAAACCTTCTTCATGATTCTAACCTCAAAGTAGGAAGTCAGTTTAAGATGGTCCCTATCTCTACCCATCTCAATAGTAGCCTAAGAGCCAAATATAGAATTTGCCAAACCCTGGTAAGGATTAAAACTAATATCTTGAAATAAAATTGAAGTAAATAATTTATCAAACCATTTTTAATTAATTCTACTCATGGTAGAATGATTTTGGGTGATGATTTTTTAAATCCCTCTCTTAAGAAGTAAAATCTTTGCATGTGACAATCATTTAATCATCTTATCCATAAGTGACTTCATTTTGAATAGCTGATATGACATTTTCAAGGATGTGGTATATAATGTGCTAGGTAGATAAAAGAGGGAGACCTAATCTGATATTAACAAGTCTACCCCACTATTACCTTCATGGTATGTGTGAATGATTGAAGATTGTGCCATCTCCATCAAGCTCTACTTAACATCATCTATTATGGATTTTATAGTGTGAGAAGGGGTGGTTTTACCTTCTAAATCATTAATGATATTGAGGGAATCCCCTTTAATTATAAGCATGTCCATCTTGATTCTAGAGGTAAGCTGAATACCCAAGAGTGCCACCTTGTCTTTGGCCACATAGTTTGTCTAAATTCTTAGGAGACTTGTGTAAGCAATGATTAACATTCCCTCTAAATTTCTTATGGATCCTCCCCTACTCACAGGGCTTAATTTTTCTTTTGAGGCTCTATCA
The DNA here is from genome assembly GCA_037957365.1 of Torreya grandis. Taxonomy (NCBI): domain Eukaryota; kingdom Viridiplantae; phylum Streptophyta; class Pinopsida; order Cupressales; family Taxaceae; genus Torreya; species Torreya grandis. The sequence continues at coordinate 2,173,602 of JARHVA010002979.1, forward strand.
AAGTTGAGATTAACCCAACCTTTAGGTGGAGGCTTCCATCTAACATGTTTGCATACCAAGTCTTTGGAAGGAGACCTAATTTTTTGTACTGCCTCCCAATTTTTGAATATCAATTGATCAGAGGCATATCTTAGATTTTTATGAATGGGAGGGAAGGCTCTCTAATTATTAATGAAGGAATGAAAAATACATAAGAGGACCAATTTAGAATGGTGTCTTTTATTTGAGAAGAGACTATCATTTCAAGCTTTCCAAACACTCCAAAATAGTGTAGAAGGGAAATGTTCCACAATAAAGATAGGGATGGAAGGCTCCAAGGAGTTTTTCATTACCTGATGAGATTAATAATGTTGTTTGATTTAACCCATGAGAGGTTCAATTTTCTAAAATCTAGTCAAATAGGCATGAAATGAACAAGCATGATATAAATAAATGATGGACCGTGTCCTCAACTTCCCTACATAGTGGGTATTGGCTAGGGATGATGAGTCCTCTTTTTTCCAAGTTGTCCATAATTAGAATCTTATCTTGAGAAACAAACCAAAAGAAGACATTTAATTTAGGATTTAGGAGTGTAATATACAAATCTTTGTAATAATTTCATTCATCCTCTAGATTTAGATCAGTAGCATGTCCAAAGGAGACTGAGTAATTACCATTGTCTTTAGCCACCTATAAAAATGATCTTCCTTAGAGAACATGGGGATATAATCTTGTCTGATGGAAGAATTGGGATTTTGAATCACCTAGGATTATTTAATAGTGCATCCTTATATGGGGAGGAATTTTTAAGATTTACATCCCTCATCTCATACCAAAAATCTTTGACTTTGGTATCCCATCTTTCCTTGAAGCTCACACATAAATTAGTATAAATACCTTATGAAGAGAAGGGGAAGGTGGACATCCAGGCATCCTCCTAGAAATATATTTTATCCCTATCTCTAATCTTCCATTTAATTCCTTTTAATATTAGGTCCTTATAGCTACTAATGGATTTTTAGAAAACAAAGCCATCAATTGGGCCTTATTCCCAGAGTAGGCAATCTTCCTCAAAACCTTCTAGGTGTTTAGCCTTGACTATTATGGCTCATTATCTATCTTATTTCATAATATTCCATCCCATTTTTGTAGGAGGGCCTAGTTCATGGAATTAATAATTCTAAGCCCCAATCCCCCATTTGAATTAGGTAAGCATGATTTTTCCTAAGAGACTAGGTGAAACCTAAAATAGTCCTTGGTACCCCTCCATAAGAATTTTTTTTGAATTTGTTTTATCTTTGTTACCACCTTACTGGGTATCTAGAAGGATAATATTAAGTATATCAGGATACTCTATATCAAAGCTTTGAGTAACTAAACTTTTACCACCTAGGTTAGAAGCTGTCCTTTTCACCCTACATGTTTTCTTTAAATTCTATCGATGAGGGGATTCTAGAGATCAAATTCCATTTTGGCTTCAAATAGTGGAATGCCCAAATATGTTACCCATGATTAACTCACCTGACATTCCATAATTTTTTCAATCCTTTTTTGTAGGATCACATGATTTTGATAAATAAAAGGGAACTCTTGTGAAAGTTTATGCACTGTTTAGAGACAAATTCATAGTTTTTGAGAATGGGTTTTCATTTTCTATCTTATTCCACTAAAGAGTCTCCTAAGATGATTATGTCATCTATAAATTATTCATCGGTGACTAGTTCATTATTAATCATTACTGAGATACATTTGATCATACCTTGCATATGGTATTTCATTAGGCTTCTCCCCAAGGTTTTTACCACTATGATGAAAAGATAGGGGGAGAGAAGGTCCCCATGTCTTAGACTTATAGAATATGATTAAAAACCTTTAGGGAATCCATTAAATATTATGGAGAATTTAGGAATAGTAATGCATTTCCATATGATTTTTCTTAGGTCCTAATTAAATCCTAATTTCTCAAGGATCTTCAATAATAAATTTCAAGAGACTTGATCATTTGCTTTGTTGATGCCTAGCTTAACAAACATACCTTATCTTGAGTATTTGGAGATAGAGTGTATGAATTAATGCACCAAGATGATTCCATCTATTATTTATCTCCTAGCCATGAACGTACCATGTTGCTTTCTAATAACTTTATCCAAAAGGTGTTGCATTCTTTTCACCAAAATGACTAAGAAAATTTTGTAAGTTGTATTATATGGGTTGATTGGGCAAAAATTATGTATATTTATTTATCTTATATTTTTTGGAATAAGGACTAGAAAAATATTGTTCATTTATCTTAGAATAACTCTAGATTAGAAGAAATTGCTCACTACTACCTCAACTTTAGTGTGGAAAATATCCAAAAAAAATGAAAGAAGGGGGGGAAGCCATCAGGACTAAGGGCCTTGAATCCCTCCATTCCAAATAAGGAATTTTTTAAACTCATATGCCAATGGGGTTTTGATAAGAGTAGCATTGTTAGAATTAGAAATAACATTATTGAAATTATTCAAAGTACTGTGAACCAATTATTCATCAAAGGGACCTTCTTCCATGAATATATTTTTCAAGAAATTTATTATGTAATAGGATATATCCTCATCTTCTTTGATAAGATTTATATTATCCATTTTTAATTGAGTTATTATGTTCATGTTCCTATGTTTGGTCGCTAAGTGATGGAAAAAATTGGTGTTTTTATCCCCTTCCTTCAACCATGTGCACCTATATTTTTGTCACTAGTAAGTCTCTTCCCTTGCCTCTAAGTTATGGATTTGCAACAAGATTTATTTTTCCCTTTGGTAAATCTAATCATTGTTACCTTCCAAAGCTAAATTTTCTTCAATTACCATTAATTCCTCCTCCAAAGCCTTTTTTGTGGGAAAATGTAACCAAAAACTTCCTTGTTCCATATTTTTAACTTCACTTTGAGGAAGTTTAGTTTTTTGGTCAAAATATACATATCAGTACCCAAAAAGGGTTATTTCCACCATTACCTTAGAGATTGATCAATTTTGGGTGGTGGAGCCACATGATTTCAAATATAAAAGGAATGCTCTTTGGTTTCAATATTTTTTCTCCTTAAAAAATAAGGGGATTATGGCTAGAACCAATTCTAGGTAAGGAGGAGAGATTGCTAGTGAATTAGATGTCCCAATTTAAGGAGATCAGGACCCTATCAAGACAGACCTGAATTAGATTATCTCCAATCCTCCTATCAAACTAAGTGAATGGGTTACGTTTTAGGTCCACATCCACTATACCTGCTCTTGAGATGAAATCATTAAAATCCAACATGATTTTAGTGAGGTCTATTAGTCACCATATTTTTTCCCTGGGAATAAGTAGGGTATTAAAATCACCATCTACATTCCAATTCCATATTTCATAGGCCCTCTAGAAAGAGAGGAGGTCTTCTCATAGTCTATTCTGAGAATTTTTGGAGTTTGGGGGATAAATGTTGGATGGGATCCATTCCTCATTGCTATATAAATCTCTAAATAAAATAGAAATATAATAATTGGTCTTCCAAAGTATAAAACCTTCTAGATTTTCCATATTCCAAAGGACTACAAAACCCTTTCAGGATCCTTTGGATTCAAAGGCAAATATACATTCTTTCCTCTATACTTTATCAACACATAAACTCAATGAATTTTTAGACATTTTGGTTTCTTAGGCAAGTAAAATTATTGGGTTAATTATCTTTTTAAGATTTTAGAGGGTCTTCTACTTTTTGGGGTTGTTTAACCCTATAACATTCGATGTAAGAATTTTTATTTCTTATACCTAGTTATTTTGAGGGTTTGTTGGGAACCCTTTGCAATTTATTTTTATATTTCAATATTTTGAGTGATCATTCAAGGAGATATACCAACTAGTTTTGGGATAATGCCAATATTATCTTTCTTTCTCCCTTTTTTATTCTTGGAAATTATAGTGAACCCCTCATCCTAGATTGCATCTAGGGTTGGTGATTTAATTAAATAGCATTATCCTTTATATTTGGGTGGATTTGAGATATTCATAGGGGAAGATGTCAAGTCATACTTAGAGAGAGCCCTATTTTCACTATTAAAGGTAGTAAAAAGTAGACTTTTAAGAGCTAAAGCCTGAGCTATCTCTGAAAAGGTTCCAAGTTTTGAATGTTGATATGAACCCAAAGGATGATCCAACATGGGTGATTTGGGGATAGGAGGGGAAAATTTTAGGTAATATGAAGGGGGAAAAGGGGGGAGAAGCTCTAGGGACCCTTTCAAGGGAGAGGTGGGATCCAGCTTGGGGCTAGGTTTAGAAGGGTTGAGGAGGGGATCCATTATAAGGTCAACATAGTTCAAACTTCCATGAAGAGGAGAAGCATGACTGGGGGAGTAACCACCACCATTTGAATTTGTGTAGTGGGTATGGATGGGGGGTAGATAATAGAGGGGGATCAGGAAGGCCTTTTGATAGGAGGATTATGTTGCCCTAAGGATAAGAGTCCAAAAATGAAATAAGAGGAGTGAAAGAGTTTTTACAAGAAATACCTATCAGGGCTATTAAAAGTCAAAAAATTGGTGCATCTTTAGGTGTTATTATCTTTAAAGGAGGATTAGCTTTTTATTTTGACCATGGAGTAACTATTTTAAATCCACACATGCTTGTGAGTTATAGGCACATGATTCTTTTTCAGGTAGTCCTTCTACATATGACCCAAGATGTTATAGCATGGGAAAATAATATCTTTGTTCTCATACACAATCTTCTATATCTATTCTCCATACCTGGACTTGATTTTGATCTTGTGGAGAAGTAGTTTGTCCACTAGTAGGAATATGTGTACCCAGGCCACAATCATATTTTAATAATAAAGGATAATTGGATCAATAGTGATGAGTTGTCCCAAAGCTTTGGAGATCCCCAGAATAAATTTTGGGTACCAGTATTCTAGGGGAAGTTCTAGGAGAAGGACCCATATCAAGATGTCATTCATGGTAAAACTACTAATATTTAAACCAACCTTCTACCTCCTAATGGACACACTCAAATTTACCATGAACTAAGTCCCTTCAGAAAGAACCTTAATGTAGTCTTATTATAAATAAAAATTAATTAGGAAAAACCCTTTGGCCAAGGCGACCACCTCCAGGTGTCCTTTAAGTTTTCATTTTAATTTGGACCAGCTATAAAAGGAATCTATGTTCGATTGAAGTCTAGTCAACCTTGCTAAAATAGATTTATCCAATTCTATGTCATCCAATTACACCATGGCATTGGGAATAGTAACACAAACCTTGTTATTTTCTACCACTCGAAAAATCTGGAAATCTAACTATTTATGGCCCACTAATATTTTACCATTAACTCTATCTGCCCAAGATAGTTGGGACATATTAGGGGAATGTGATCCATTTGTAGCTTATTATTTATGGAAGTTATTAAAAATTAGATAACCATGCCATCTTATTAACCTATAGAAGTTGGTACAAACTTAGATAACCTTTATTAAAAACTAGTCTTGGTTTTGGAATAATAATATTAATTATGTATCTATAACATATTTATAAGATCTCTATGTCTGATGCATGTTCATTAAAGGTAGTACTTGATTATATGAAAGTAATTAAAAATTGTATGGTTTTAGTCTTGATGGAAAGATGAATTTGTTTATAAAATGAAATGTTGAAGTTGTGCCTACTATACTTTTGATAGTTTTTTCTAAATTCACTTTTATTTATGAGGAAGTATTGGTATTCAATATTGTTTCCATATCGATAACTATAAGTTTATATTAATCTTGTTAAATCATTTTACCATTGGAATTCACCTTTTACTTAGTCATTGTTGGAAATGTTTAAAATATTGAGTTTAAATTAATATGGTTATTAAAAATTAGGGAGAAATATTATGTTATCTTATTAACCTACATGAATTGGTGCAAACTTAGATAACCTCATAAGCTCATAGAAGCATGCATTAATGCAAACTAGACTTGGTTTTAGAATAATAATATTAAATATGTATCTATAGCATATTTATAAGATCTATATGTATGATGCATTATCATCAAAGGTAGTACTTGATTAGATGTAAGTAATTAAGAATTGTATGGTTTTAGTTTTGATGGGAAGATGCATTATTTATAAGATAAAATGTTGAAGTTGTACCTACTGTAATCTTGATAGTTTTTTCTAAATTCAATTTTATTTATGAGGAAGTATTGGTATTCGATATTATTTCCATATAGACAACTATAATTTTATATTAGTCTTGTTAAATCACTTTACCATTGGCATTCACCTTTTCCTTAGTCATTGTTGGAAATGTTTAAAATCTTGAGTTTAAATGATCAAGTGGCATGCTTATATACTATTTAGTTCATTTATAATTATTAAATACTTCACCCATTTGGAGAATTCTAATTTTTTTTTACCATTATGTATTTACTGGTAACATTAGCACTAACATTAAGCTTGTTGAGGACTATTTCTAATTATTATATATGTAGCCCTCATATATTTATTTGCACGAAGAAATTATAGGAAAATAGTTAAATTCAAGTAAGTTATGGGTTATTGAATTGAATTAACAAATATAAAAACTTTTTATATTGGTTTAATTTATTTTTATAAGAAGGCTCACCATAATAATGGATTATTATCTCATGAAAATCGGTCTTACCATTGTGTGCATCATTCATATAATGGCTTACCAAATAAATTAATTTCATAATGAGTTGTTGGTTATGTTTTATCTTGATTATAGATGTAAATTATGTTGGGTAAATTAATTATGGTGTTATTCAGTTCATTGACAAAATATTACTATAGTTTTATAAAATTTATGTCGATGGTCCTTGTGGACTGATAGTGCAAAATTTCATTGATTCACTTACCTTTAAAATTCTTGATGTGACTTGTGCTAATAATAAATGTGATAGATAAAAGACATCATTATTGCATGTTAATAATTGGTTAAACCCATTTTTTATTATTATATCTTAATTATTGAGGTATTAATATATAGTTTCCTTCTAGATAAACATGAATGGGCTAAGTTGTATGCACTATCATGATTCAATTATTTTATTGAGAATTAGATGGTAGACATCATAAATCTACATGATATACATATTAATATAAAATATGGATAAAAATTATAATTTATCCCATAGATTATTGTATATCAAGTGGTGAATTAGTGTCTGAGTAATGAAAGTATTAACAAAGGCAATCACTTTACTTTAAATTGATTGTCAAGTTACATAGTCATTATTTAGTAAGAAATAAAAGTGTATGATTGAAATAATATTCACTTGGGGGATTTGATTCATTATTAAATAAAGAGAGTTATGTTAAACCATTATTTTAACCATAGTTTTAATTGGTGCATTAGTTGAGTTAAGAAGCTAGTTTTGTATAAGCATGTTTTGGCTTTAAAATGGAATAAGCATGTTTAGTGTTATGAATTGAATTTGATGTCCATTAAATAATTACAATAGATTATTAGTGTAAATGGTTTTTATATTCTTATATGGAAGGATTTTGGAAACCAATGATCATAAGGGTTAATATTAAATGATGTACTTTTATTACTAGTTTAAATTTAATCCTACACTATAACTAGTTCTTATGATAATGACCAAGTGACAAGTAGATAGTAATTTAGATATTTTAACTCTAAATTATTACCTATATAATTGTATAAGGTTACTAAGAGAATGATTTAATTAATATTGGTCAATGATATTATGCTCACTTGTGTGACAACATCGATCCTTGACAAGAATCTTGGTAACTTAGTTAGATAACAATGGTAAATTATTATGTAAAATGATAAGTATAAGCATGTAGTGCAATGATCCCTAAAAAATTATAGATTATCATATAATGATATAAATAAGGATAATAATATAATGGGATCCTTAATTATTCAAAATTCATTAAATTCCTATTACAATTTCAAGGTTTTTATAGGTATAATTTCCTTTTGCTATCTCATCATATGAACATCGTTGGTTGAGTCAAATAGAATAATGTTACTTATATATTATGAATCATGTATTATAAAATAATGTTTTAATTATAAAACTTAGGAATAATAAATAAATTACCATTTTCTTTGACCTATCCACAATGTAAACATGTTCTTATTAACCTAAGCATACCAAGTATGAAGAATGGGTGGATAAGCTACCACAACCTATACCTAGACTTCATTATATGTGAGTCTATTATATAGAATAAGGACACATAGATGGTCCTATTTGGAAGGTTTCTACCCCTGTAGACATCTAAAAATATCAACCAATGGCTTCATACTTGACTTTAGACCAATTATTGCCAACCATTGAATACCTAGCCCAAGAATTTCTAAGTGTCTCAAAATTGGCTTCATAACCATGTAATAAATAAATTTGGCCCATAAATTAATTAAACAATGCAAATAGAAATCATTTAAATTAAAATCTTGCAACAAATGACTAGATGCTTAAATGGCAAAAAATTAAACTACAAATCTTGATCAAAGCCTAATTAAATTCATCCTTAAGCAAATGAGATAATAAATAAATTATAAAAAAGGAAAATTTAAATATCAAATAATATCCTAGGAATGAATCATTACCCTTTGTGAGTTGTCCTAAATGGAAAATATGTCAAAACACACCTATACAAACCTATTCATGACCATTTAGACACCTTTCAAACTCAACCAAGGTAAATATTTAATGCATTTTAAGTTGATTTCAATCCTATAAATACAAACATATAGCTCTTCATTTAGGGAGCTCAATCAAAGTAATGTTATAATTCATAATTTCATTCATGAAGAAAATTCATAAAGTTATAATGCCAAAATTTAGTGAAGCCATTAAATCATCAAGCTAAACCAAGCATTGAACATAGTGTTAGGAGGATATGAAGGTAACCACACTCCATTTATGAAGACCTATTGAGCATAATCCAAGCAATCCAATCGAAAAAACCTCTTAGATCATTATAAGAAGGTAAAATATATGTTTTATTACATTTTTGTTGAGCTTTTATCATTTGTTGTTTGTTCACTATGATCCCCTATTTGATCTAGGCAAGGTAGTGTTTGTTTGTTAGTGTGTTAGTTTTCATTTTGAGTTAATTTCTTTTTGAAATAACATATGATATAAAAAATGGAACCATCCCCTATAGGGAACTTTTGGGACCAAATTAACCATTTCCATTGCAAATTATGCCTTAATCCAAAGGCATAAAAATGATGTTTTCAAAGCTCTCCCCAAGACCTGCATGTCTTGGGTGATATGGAAATAACCATAAAGCCTTTTTAATTTTTATTTTATTTCCATGTATCTTATCTTGTGAGGGGGATTTAATCACCTCCCATAAGTCCTATAGGGAAGCTTTGACCCAAGGTTTCATCTCCCAGCATCATCTTCAACCCCTCTCCATGAAGGGTATACAAATTGGGATCCTCATTAGGATGATGGTTTGAGTAGTTAAACCATCTCCATTAGTGCAAGCTAATCCCAAGACATATGATCAATATAGACATTAAATACACTAAAAAAGTGACGTATGTAGTGATTTTGAAAAGGACAAAACCTTTTCATAACAAGCCAATGGATGTGGACTCAATTGACATGTTATTTTTGTTATGTGCATATGAGACTGTATACACATGGGATCAATCTAAATGATTTAAAAAAAACTAGTTTTAGTCAACCCCACTTTTCCACACCCTGATAGGATTTATGATAATTATATTTAATTATATTTTGGTCATTTATTTATTGGTGTGTTATAACTAAAACTTGTTATTTAAACCATGTTATTAATGATTCATGTATTCAACATCACTCCATTATTTGAGGAAGTGCTATGTCATCCATTTGATACTTAAATTTAAATTAGTAAAAATTTGTGTCAAAACATTTTAATTAGTATTTTTATTGAGGTAGTTATCATTATGTTGCTCAAATCATTTCAAATCTTGTAGCTTTAGTCTTTGAAACAACCAACCATTGTCACATCTTTTGGGAGCAATAACTCTATCACACTACCCAATTTTTTTCAAAAGAATTGTCTTGTATTGTATCCAAAGTTTCATTATTTAAACCAATCATTTGAGCCTTGTTGGATCTATATCTAATCCTAATCTCATTGTTTATAATTATCTAGCTTGTCATCAAATCCTAGTTTATCCTTAGTTGAGTTTTTGAATAACTTTTACAAGTTTAGATTCAAACATTAATTGATTTCTATTTAGGCCTCAATTTGTGGGGATAATACATATATCTTTCTATTTTGAGTTACACAACTTGGGTTAATTCATCACTCAAATTTGAAAACTTTATTGTGTATGCCTTTGTTTGATAGAGTCAGTCTCTCTTAAAAGTGACTTTTGTTTAGTCTTTTCCATCAATCAGATCATGTTTATTCCTATAAACATGTGTATTATCTTTGTCAAAATGTTCCAATTTTTTTAGATTAATCATTATTATCATCATTTTAAAGACTAGATTTTGATGCCATTTGGCCAAAAGTACTAACACATCCTATTTGAGCCTAGTTTTTTACTCTGCATTTGGACAAAAGACCTAACCACATTTCTATTTTCTAGTTTAGACCTATTTGGAACACATTTGGACCTTAGAATTTGACATATTATTTTTAGATCATTTTACCTAACCTTGTTTATGTAAAACATTTAATGTTAGACATATTGACTTTATATTATTTTTACCAAATCTTTTCATTAGACTTTTTGGAGATTCAACTCTACCCTCAACCAAGATATATCAAGTTTGAACCATTTTTTATATACATAGTTTTTTTTAGAGTTTATATAACTTTAATCTCATCTTATTACAAAACATTTACCATTTGATTTACCCATGGCTCACTACATATATGGTGGAGCTATATACAATCTAGGATATGGGAATGTTAGTACATAGGAGGAATTTTTTCAATACCCTTACAGAGATGAGGTTTTTAAGGAGATGGATTCCTATCCACCATATAAAATTCTAATAAGGGAATAGAGTCAAGATCCTTTAGCCAACTATTTGGTTAATATGCCTCCCTACATGGAATAAGACCAATAATAGACATTAATATTTGGCTAGTATCCCTTTTGTTACAAAAAACTTCCAATAGAAACCTTATTATGGTACAATGCCATCAAAATATGAAGTAGGGAATGAAAATTTACAAAACCTATCAAGAGCACCTTATAACATGTCTTATCAAAACAACAATTAGCCTCTTATAGCAACCCTAATTCCATAGTACCAATACCATATCAATATCCACGTATGCTTTTCATACATAAAGACCTTATACAGGACCACTTAATTCAAATGTATATATCATACTAAACATATAAAGATTTAACACATAATTTTAATAAAATGACCATGTTAAACAAGCCTCTTATTAATTTATAACCTTTAATAAGATTTTTAAGAAAATTAATTGGTCAATAAAATCAAGTTTTAGACCCATTTATGAAAAACACTTCAGTTAAAAACATGTTCAATACCCCAACCATTAAGTAAGTGTCTTCTAAATATACATTAAAAAATGATCAAAACATAGTGTAAAATACACAAGTAATGTCCAATCCAATCCAAAGTGGTGTTAACACACAAACACATAGTCAACAACAAAATGTACCTTTAACTGACACCATTAGTGGCTCATAAACTTAGGGAGTAGGAGTTTCTACTTCCCAACTTCAACCAACTACCTCTAATCCTCAACCATATACTTATTCTATCACCCAACAATAAGGATTAAGTAGTTAGCCAACACCCATTATCGTGCCACAATAAAATGTATTGAATCCTACTCTTCCCCAATAGATGATGAGTAATATTCCACAATAGCATGCACCTACTAATCAATATGTGTAATAGATTCAGAACATATTGCCACCTAAATAAGGGGAAACCAATGTTATACCTCACCATGTAGTAATGAACATACCTCTTTCCTCATAGACTAATATGCTAATCCAAAACCAATTGATGTCTAACTAATGATGTGTAAATATTAGTCAATGATAGATGTTGAATCTCCAACATGCATCCACTTCCTAGCTAGGATTCACACAATAAATAAGTTCTAATTTTTTTTAGTACCTATTAGGTACCCTTTCTTTTTGTGCCAAATGTGTCATAAATCTAGAGATAGGGTCTTGGTTCACAAGTTCCCCCTCAACAACTAGGTATGACTAGTTGGAAATAGGTCCCTATTCAACCTCAATAGGCACAATACAATTATATACCTCCATCCCAACCTCAATATCCCCAACATCATGCCTACATACCTAATCCAAAACATAATATTGCATAACTATAGGTGAAATTTCAATAATCATACCCTAATCCATGCATGCGTATTCCTAGTCCATTCCCTAGCCAATCTAATATATCCCAATAAATACCTCCATCATACCCTAGTTAAAGTGTTTCACTTATGACTATCCAACCATCAACCTAGGTAAAAATTCTTGCAAGTTTCCTCAAACAAGAGTTACAATAGATGAAGGATGAAATTTTCACCATCTAAGCCAAGAAACAGACCAAAAAGTTCAAATTGGATGATGTATGTTCTTATCCTTTTAACATGGAGTACTTGTAGATACCATTTCTTCCAAGATATGAGCCACCAAAGTTTGATAAATAAAGGGGAAAGGTGACCCCAAAGCAGATATGATGGATTTTTTTGTCGTATGCTAGACAATGGCCTATAATGACATATACTTATTATTTTTTTTCCAAGAAGTCTATATAGACAAGCCTTGGAGTGGTTCCTATAATTACCAAAGAATTTAGTTTTTGATTTTGATGATCTTTTAGATAGGTTTGTATAACACTTCTCTTAAAATCTCAAGCATGAGATTTCATTGGTAGAATTAACACAATAAAAATAGAAACTAGGTGAAAGCTTTGTGGACTATCTATATTGATGGAGAGCCCTTGAAATCTACTTCATCCATAGTTTACCAAACAAGAAACTAGCCATTGTATTTACCAAAAATATACATAGTAAGATATCTTATTGTCTAGAGTTGTAGTGTGTGCACACATTCAAAGAAATCATTGGCAAAGGTTTGGTGATCTAATAAGCTCTTATTAACAAAGGGATCATTAAAATAACCTCATCAAAATAGAACAATAATGAGAACTAAAACCAGAATAGTGGTCAAAATCAACATCCAATCCAAGCATAAGCGTCACAACCTTCATAGGCCAATAATAATGAGAAACCCAAACAATTCAACCATAATAATAATGTTGTAGGTAATAGATTAACATAGTCACAACATGTCTAAATGATGCAATCACCATCTACTTAGCCTATGCATCCTTTCTAGCTTACTCCTAACTAACAACCTTTTTAATAGCTACAACATGCATAGAAAATGTAATAGCCTTAACTAGCATAGCTAATGCAACAAATATAACACTATATGACTTTTCAAAACCCTCCTCTGAGGAGAAACATGTCAAATCATCATTATTTTATATATCTTGGAGATCCCATAGAATCAATATTTCACAAACTCACAAAAGCTAACTTGATTAGATACCCTATTCTGAAAGAAGAATTTTATGAGGGTGCTAACATGATAGATTGGTATAGGATAGAATAATTATGTGACTTGCATAGGGTTAATGGCAATAATTTTTAGAATTATGTGTAAACTAGCCATGTAATTCAAAATATGTTAGAAAATGGAGAGATCATATTGGATTCTAGAGCTTCTACTTCCAATCAGAGTCGTGGCATATATCATAATCATTTTCCTCAACATAACAATCATCAAGAACAATAACATAACAATAAACCACAATAGTGTCCAATGCAACATCAACATCAATAGTATCAACAACCAAGGCTAAACTAATAGACTCAATATAACCAACAAGGTCAAAATAATAGACAAAACCAAGGTCAAAATATTAATAACCAATAGACCTACCATGCAATTACACATGACTATAATACAATTTTAGGCCATATTATAGGAGGTCATATTAACACCATTTTCATCAATCCTAAACTAAGTACCAATAAGAAAAGACTATTGTTAATCATACCAAATCAACCAAACCATTCTATTAATCCTTCTTTGCCTTGGGATTGTACATAGGTAAACCAATAAGTAGGGATTCCCATGATAGGACCTTATTATTATAACTCATCATTTGCCTATGACCATGCTAAAGTGCATTAACAACTGAGACTTATCCTATATGGTCCCCCTCCACCATCATTTGGTAGAAAAAATGGTTCTATATCTAATCTTGATTGTGAAATCACAACTCAATGGTCAAAGATTACCATACTAGGCTCACAACCATCTACCACTTCACCCATCATCCAACCAACCATTATACCTTAAAATAAACCATTTACCACTATCCCAAAAAAGGTGTTTTACATTATGGAACAATTTCAAAATATGCCAACACTAATCTCCATTTTAGATTTGTTGCATACATCTAACATCCACAAAAACATCTTAACAGAGTTCCTTGGTTAATCCACACTTCCAAATGACATATCCCCTAACAAAATTTAAGCTTTGGTTGGATACCTAGCTCCATCCCAATAAGTAACCTTATACCAAAGTGATATGGCATCCCTTGGCCTATTGCACAATAATCCATTGTACATTAAAGTTTACATAAAGAGACACAAATTAAAATATGTCTTCATAGACAATGGATCAGGTATGAACATAGTGTCTTTAAAGCTCATCAAGATTCTTGGGTACACCTCAACATATCTCGGAGCATAAATAATCACCATCAAAGCCTATGATAATTAATAGTGAGAATCATAAGGTACCATTAGTTTGTTAGTTACCATTAGGACCTTAACCCACGATAAATATTGCCATGTGTTAGATCTTGATTCATCATAAAATATTCTTTTTAGTAGACCTTGGTTACATGAGATTCATGCAACTCAATTGAAATTAAACTAGTGTATCAAGTTTTCCCACTCAAGGATGGAGGTTAATATTCTAAGAGATTTTCATCTATATGAGCATTAAAAACATCTTGAGGTTGAGTTCAAGAGTTACAATTACCATTTTGCCATAAATCTAATCACCAAATAGGATGAGGGGAAACAAATACTTGTTGATTTATTAGAGGATAATTTCATTGATCTTAATTCCCTTGATTCAATTTCCCATATGTTATCCTAAAAATTCAAATCGCCATACTATCTCAGATAATGGCCCAAGAGATTATTTAATGCATGATGCCTTTCAAATTGTAAAACTTCCATAGAACCCAAAGTCCTTTGGAAGACCAAAATCTAAACCAATATGTATGGAATGGAAAATAAAGGGCAAAGGCCATCAGTATAATCCATCACCAATCACATTCATACCAACCTCTGGCCAAGAATAAGATCCTCTCAAAGGAGATGAATCATGGTTTTACAATGAAAAATTAGCTGACTATTACAAGAATTCTAAGTATCCCATTCCTAATCGGATCATGGAAAACCAAGACTATGAAAGAGGCCTTAGGATAAATAAATAGGGAACACTTGAACCAATTTATATGACTAAATATAAAGAAGCTTATGGAGTTGGATTTAAACTACTTGGGGGTGACCCTACACATCTTATTCAAGTTCCATAACCAACAACTAGTGACAATGATACTGGTAGCAAAGTATATCATAGCTAATTTGATGACTTAGCCCAAACCAACCTATTTAAACACAACTTCATTTTTACCCTTTGAACAGTCATTCATTATAACCCACTACCATTATATTATCCCCAATTGATAGAATAGGACCAATAATAATCCAACATGCCAATTGATGAGTTTTAGAATGATGAAGATTTTTTTGATTTTTTAGGCCTTAGGGACAATGTTCTATTAGGAGATCATAAATTAGGATTCTCAATAAAACTATATCCTAAATACTATTTTAGAGAGTAGGTGAACACCCTTAGATAAAAAATAATAATTAAAACATTGAGGTCTCAAAGTGAAAACCTCTTTTAGGTGATTTTTGACTAGGAAAAAAGTAAAGACAAAGCCCAGTCTAGTGGTGAAAACCTATTTCAAGTACCATTAGATGGGGGTGATCAACCTTCTTTAAATATAGACTAAGAAACCACCAACTGCAAACTTGTCTATGGGTCCAAGTTTATTCTTGAAAAGAATCAAGATTTTGATCACATCATCCAAGATCATAATAATGATAAACTTATCTATGGATCTTAATTTAGTCTTGAAGAATTAAAATCCTTCGATCAAATCATACAAGAGTTTCCAACTACATTTGTCACATGGAAATCCCTCCCTTTGGGGGATTCTAATTCATGATGTCTAAGAGAAATTTAAAACCAATCCAAATAGAGGACTCTAACATAACCAAACATTTCAAATCTTTACCCACTATTCTTGAAGATGGTTTGACACTTCTAGTGGAAGACACAATAGAGGCAATCATAGGGTCTCTAAATGACCCAAAATGGATTAAATTAGTTATGTCCCTCATTGAGGAGGAAAATTAAGTCCTAATATCCCTATTGAGGGAATTTATCAATACATTTTCCTAGGCATGTTCTCACATGCCTAATTTGGACCCCACCTTAGTTGTTCACCACCTTATGATACATCTTAATGCCAAACTAGTGAAGTAAAAGTTATGAAAAATGCATCCTCTATTATTGTATTATTAAATAAAGACTTAGAAAATTTCTTGGAAGAAAGATGTATTAGGCCAATTAACTATTCTAAATGGATTTATAATGTTGTAGCCATCAATAAAAATCCATAAGGAATCACAATTTGCACTATTTTCTAGGACATAAACAAAGATTTACCTAAGGATGGTTTTCCATTGCCAAACATTGACATGATTATCAACTCCATAGTAGGATATGAGATACTTTCACTAATGGATGGTTTCTCAAGCTACAATCAGATCAAAATAGCACCAGAATACCAACACAAGATAGCATTCACCACTCCATGGGGAACAATCTATTATTAGGTTATGGAATTTGGCCATAAAAATATAGGGGCCACCTATCAAAGATCCATGATAGTCATATTTCATGATATGATGCATGACATTATCAAAGACTATATCGATGACATACTAGGCAAATCAAAGACCAAAGATGATCATCCAACCATATTAAGGAGGATATTTGAGAGACTACATGAATATAAAGTTAGTCTCAACCTTAATAAATGTGTTTTTAGCATTACTTTTAGAAAATTGCTTAGATTCATTGCATCTTGTAGGGGAATATAAGTTGATCCTACCAAATTAAAAGCCATAATAGAGATGCCACCACTAACCAATATGAATCAACTCAACAGTTTGTAGGGAAATATCCAATCCATCAAATGCTTCATATCTCAATTGGTTGATAAGTGTCATCTATTTACATAACTATTGAATAAGGGTGTAACATTTCTTTGGGATGATGATTGTTAGAAAGATTTTCAATAGCTAAAGGACTATCTTACTAATCCATCAGTTCTATTACCTCTTATGTCAGGGTAACCATTATTTTTATATCTATTAGTAATAGATCAAGCCCTAGGGGTAATTTTAGCTCAACACAATGATAATGAAAGAGAGCATGCAATGTAATATCTAAGCTATACATGGGTTGCATATAAACACAATTATATGCCCATCAAAAAAGCTTATCTCTCTATGGTCTTCACAGCTCAAAAAATATGCCATTACATGTTGAATAATAAGACCATGGTCATTTCAAAAGTATATCCACTCAAGTATATACTATCTAAAATAGCTTTACAAGGTTGTATGTCTAAATGGATCATGTTTCTCAATGAGTTTGAGATTGAATATGTGAACTAGAAAACCATCAAGGGGAAATTTCTTGTAGATTAGCTTGTTAAAGCACCACTTGTAGACATTAAACCACTCACGTTTCAATTTATTGATGAATCCATAATGAAAATCATTGACACACCTCTTGAGGAGCAACATTGGGAGCCATATTTTGATGGATCATTCATAATGCATGGATCAGGGGTAGGCATTTTGTTTATCACTCCACAAGGGGTTCTATTCCCTAAGTCATTTAGAATAAACTTTCCTTGTATCAACAACATGGCCAAATATGAAGCACTCATTGTAGGGCTTCAATAAGTAGTATAATGGAACCTACATCATCTAAAGGTTTATGTTGATTCACAGTTAATCATTAATTAGGTTACAAACCACTTTTAGACTAAAAATGACAAGTTAGTTCCCTACAAGGCTATGATTGACACTTTCAAACATTAGATTATTGACATCTAGTTTGAACATATACTAAGGGAAAGAAATATAATAGCAGATGTAATAACCAAGATTGGGTCACTCATTCAACATACAAAAATGGCAAAACACTATCAATTTCTCATTGAAAATCTAACAGTACCAGTTCATGAACCTTCAACTATCACAATGATTTGTGATATTATTGGTCCCATCTCTACTTAGTGTTCATACCTATATGCCTATTTACATGACCATGTTTTACCACTTATCTTATCTTGAAAATAAACCAAAGCCTTCATCCACAATGCCCAACATTATACCTTACTTAGACCAACCCTATACCACCATCGTTTTGATGGAGCTCTTCTTTATTGTTTACCTTTGATATAATATATAATAGAATTATGGGAAGTTAAAATGGTATGTGGAGCCCACACCAGTGAGTTAGTCTTAACCAAAAATCTCTTATGTACTAGTTATTATTGGCTAATGATGGATGTAGGTGTAGCTGCATATATCAAGAGATGTGATTAATGTCAATGACATTCTAATTTGATTCATTCCCCAACCAAGAATCTAAAACCAATGTTGACACCATGGCCATTTTCTATATGGGGCCTTTATCTCATTGAGAAGATAAACCCCACCTCATCAGATGGCCATAAACACATCTTCAATGCCATAAAATATTTCACTAAGTCGGTCAAAGTTATACCTCTCACTTACGTGACTAGAAAGTAAATTTACAAATTCATTTTTAATCATCTTATCTACCACTACAGTATCCATTTTGATATTATATATGATAATGGAGGATCATCCATGAATAAGGATGTTGAAAATCTATGTGTTGAATATAACATCATATAGCATATTTCCATGGCATATTACCCTCAAGGTAATAGATAGGTTGAAGCATCAAACACAACCATTGCCAATATCCTTAAAATATTAATAATAATTTTGGTCATGATTTTCACCTTCAAATATTTCATGCCCTCTGGGCATACCATACCAATCATTACACCCCAATAAGAGCCACTCCATACTCACTTATTTATGGCACTAAAGCCATTATTCTCATTGAGGTCAAGTTACTATCATTATGCATCTCTTTCAAACATGTTTCAAATGAGAATGACTACTGAGTAGCTCACCTAAAAGAGCTAGAGTTTATTGATGAGAAATTCATGGACACAGTGAACAATATACAAGCATATCATTATCGATTTCGAGGCCAATACAATCAATGTGTGAAACATAGACAATTCAAACTTGGTGGTTTTGTCCTGAAAGAAAACTAAAATAATACCATGACTAAAAAGAAGCATAAAGGCAAGTTTAAACCCAAATCATTTTATCCTTTCATAATTTTTTTAGACTATGGCATAGGAGAATATAAGCTCACCATAGTATATGGGGATTAACTTAATGAGCCTATGAACATTATACACCTTAGGTGGTACTACACTTGAGTGACATGATGTATTGTCTATAAGGACCGTTTCAAGTTATACCAAGTTATCAATATTATCTATATGATACCATTATACCATCTTATCATCATACTATCCTACTAGCTTATCATTATTCCATCACTTATCCATCCTACCATTTTGTTCTATCAACCAAAGCATGTTTTGATCTATCTTATCCTAGTTATTTGACCTTGGTTCATCCATTGGTTTCACATTCAGCATGAAGAATAGGATAAATTTTAGTAGTTATTTCAAGAATTATAGATAGAGGTAGTATTTTGGAGTAGTAAGATACAATTTTTGGTAGTTGCATCCTTCATTTCTTGTTCCCTTCTTATCATGTTTATTTATGTGAGCCTGATTATGTCACTTATTGGGGATAATCAATGTTTCACCAGTCTTGTTATTAATTATAACCACCTATGGGAAAATTAGTATCATTGATCTAATTAGTTGTATTTGAGTTATAAATTCCTATGGTCAAACTAGGGGAAACATTTATTTATTGTACCTTGACATACCAACTAGTCATTCCTATGTTGTATTATGCCATCATAGCAACTATGCCTATTTTGTTTAATTTGGTTCCTACACTAATCATCTTCCATTATTGTAAGGTGAAACTAATATAAACTAAAGACATTTTAGGACTATGTGGGTCATGTTTGATTCATGTTGAGGTCAGCCTAATCCCCCTTTACCATCATGCTCTCAACATTTTGTGAGCATCCTTTCAAGTTAGTCATGCTCTCACCTTTTTGTGATCTTGGACTGTTTTGTGTCTCATCATTCTTGATTGAGTTAAGACACATAAAATTTTCCAAAAACATCTAAAAATAATTTCAAAAAACCAAAAACGTTGACCTCTTCTTTGCCTTAAGGATTCTAAGAACCCTTACTAAGTCACAAAAAATCACTTGTTCCTTATTTTCCCTATCCTTTTTGGACTTATCTCATGCACTTACCATTTCACAAGACTATTCTTAGTCTTATATCACATAAATCATGTTTGATTTTCATTGGTTATCATTTTCTTCCCATTTCCTAGGACAACTACATTCTTCCTAAAGTTTTTGTTGGATATATTATCCATGAAACTGTGTAGTCGGTGTCTACTTGCCTAGTGCATATGAAGATAGCTCAGCCATCCCTTCCTTTTTTTCTATTCCCCCATCATGTTTGTTTGTTAAGTTATCAACTATTTTATAGGGGCAATATTCATCATGTTGTTTATGTTACATTATTTTTACTAACATAGGGACTAACTATTGTTTGTTTCTTTATTTCTTTATTTGTTGTTTATTTGTGTGTTTATTTATTTACTTTCAGTACTGTTACCTTGAT
Organism: Torreya grandis; assembly: GCA_037957365.1. Taxonomy (NCBI): domain Eukaryota; kingdom Viridiplantae; phylum Streptophyta; class Pinopsida; order Cupressales; family Taxaceae; genus Torreya; species Torreya grandis. The sequence continues at coordinate 2,194,672 of JARHVA010002979.1, forward strand.
TTAATCCATGTGTGTTTATTGGGTGATTCCTTACACACATTAGTCTTGAATCCATACATATTCATACATCAACATTTCCATCTTGGTTTTTATCATTAATTCATTATTTTCCTTTGAGTATAGGATTATAGTAATCAACCCTTATACATATATCAGCCAAGTTATCATGATGTTCTATCATGATGCCTAATATTAAGTAATACAATAAAAATCTACTTTGGGAGGTCTATACCATCAATAACACTATCAACATATCCTTAGCACCAAAAACAACAATAATCCTAATCATATCCAATATAGAATAATTAAATAATGAAATAATTCAAACATTTGTTAGTTTAGATGAGCATCTCCCTACTAGCAGGTTGTTTGAATTCATCTTTATCCTCTATATCAAGTTGTCATCACCATATTTTAAATCATCAACTATACATCATGTTTACAATAATTGAGGTTTAATGATTATAATTTCCTATGGGAAAATCATTGCACACCATCCCACCTACATTCTCAATGATTATAACTTCATTTAGACAAATCATTGTGTTGTCACCAACTCTGATCATTTACTTTATTCTACCCACCAAAGGCGTTTTATTATCCTATTTTTCTATCCTAACTGGGGTAGATCCATCTTCTCAATGATTATAAATGCCTTTAGGAAAATTATTATGTTATCATACCACATTTCCACAATCAAGGTACAATGCTTATAACCACCTTTGAGCAAACCATTATACACCATCCCACTTGCATTCTCAATGATTCTACCTAAATTGGGGAAAATAATTGTGTTCTCACCCCATCATATTCATTTGTTTAGTTCCCTCATCTTGCTTCTTTTTTTTGAGGGACCATTTTCCACTTCTTTTACCAACTGCTCCCTCAAGGGGGCACCCTATAGTTTATCCATCACTATTGAAGTCATAAGCACATAAAACATTTTTATTCTTTGAGAATATGTTACTATGATTATAAATTATAATTCCTTCCCAAATTGGAGAAAACTATAGACATCTAAATTTGGCCACCAATGGCTTCATACCCAACTTTATACCAATTCTTGCCAACCATTGAATACCTAGCCCAAGAATTTCTAAGTGTCTCAAAATTGGATTCATAACCATGTAATAAATCAATTTGGCCCATAAATAAATTAAACAAGGAAAATGTAAATCATTTAAATCAAAATATTTCAATAAATGACCAAATGCCTAAATAGGATTAATTAAACTACAAATCTTGATCAAAGCCTAATTAAATTCATCCTTAAGCAAATAAGCTAATAAATTAATTATCAAAAAGGAAAATTCAAATGTCAAATAATATCATAAGAATGAATCATTACCCTTTGTGATTTGTCTCAAATGGAAAATATCTCAAAAAACACCTATCCAAACCTAATCATGAGCATTTTAACACCTTTCAAACTCAACCAAGGTTATTAAACTCAACTAAGGTAAAGATTTAACCCATTCCAAGTTGATTTCAAGCCTATAAATACAATCATATAACTCTTCATTTAGGGAGATCAATAAAAGTAATGTTATAATTCAATATTTCATTCATGAAGTAAATTCATAAAGTTATAATGTCAAAATTGAGCCAAGCCATTGAATCATTAATCTAAGCCAAGCACTGAACATGGTTCTAAGAGGAGATTAAGGTAGCCACACTCAATTGATGAAGACCTATTAAGCATAATCTAAAAAATAAAATCAATTAAACCTCTTGGAGAATTCAAAGAAGGTAAAAATATATGTCTTCTTGCATTTTTGTTTAGCTTTTGTCATTTGTTGTTTGTTCACTATGTTCCCCTCTTTGATCTAATCAAGGTAGTGTCTACTTGTTAGTGTGATAGTTTTCATTTTGATTTGATTTCATTTTGAACTAACATATGATCTATCCTGGGAGGGTGGGGGGCTCGCGTCTGCGTAGCTCCCTAAACCCTAAGCGTCTTCGCACAGTTATGCGTGGTTTTTTATTTTTTTGCTGCAATTTTTTGTTTTGCGGGTGGAACGCTGACTGGTTTTCCAGCCCATTGGTGAATGACCATCCTGAGCTGGATTGCGGAGGATTCTGAGATTGGATGGGGGAAATCCCTTGCAGGGGAGTTGTTCGGGGTCTGTTGGAGGCTGCCGAGGGGTGTATTGCAACCTACGGGGGAGAGTCTGATGGAGGCCGCCGTGGGGAATAGGGCCAGGTGCTGGCCATTTTTTTAGGCATCTAATGCCTGTGTTTATGTGGCACTGTTAGTGCCAGAGAGCTGTGGCTTATATTGCAAGATCTATTACTGCGTGGAACTTTATTTTTGATTTGGGACTCTGTATAGTGGATGGACTACGGCCTGGTTTCCAGCCTAAGTCATTTTGATTTTGACACGACAGTTTTACGCTCTGTATAAATTGCTGAGTGTGTGGATGCGTGGCTTTGTTGAGCCTATTACCCAGCTCCTCTACCTCTATTTTTTGTCTTCTTACTGTCATGCTGACCATTACCCAGATCTGAGCGGGTCATTGTTTCTTTTTGGAGATATCTGGATAGCCATGGCGGCATTTCCCTTGGGAGTGGGGAAGATCTTTGCAGATGCGTGGGTGAATGGTTCGGGCGGTGGAGGCGACGGATTTGGAGGTAGGGTCTTTGCTGGTGGTGCTGTCTGCTTTGGGCAGTACGTTGGTATGCGACACCTAATGTTGATCTATTTTTCTACGTGTTTTTTTTCACTTTGCTTCATTCTACCAGATTGAGTATGGAATTTGGGTGGGTTCTCTTACCCGAGTTGGACGGCCATCTTGTTCTGGTTTGCAAAGTCCTTGTGGTTGCTTGGGGGGAATTTCTGTCTCCTCGGAGGTTGGTGTTTTTGCCACGGCACCCTGATTAGGGAAAATGGTGTATCCTAAGCCGTGGAAGAGCCCTGCTCATTATAATGATGGGTTTGCGAATCTGCTTTCGCTGTTTTAGCGCTTTCAGGTTGTTTGCCTGGTTTTGTCTAGGTTTTAGGTCCTTGTAAAACCTGGTAGCTTTTATTGGTTTTCTTGTTGGTTTCAGGTCCAAGTAAAACCTGGGTTTGTTACCATTTTTCGGTGCGTTTTCCTTTTATGGCATTTTGTATTGTCTATCTTTCTGAATTTGTACAGGGTTTCGGGGCCCCTTCAAAACCTGTTTTTACCTTAATCTAAAACATATGATCTATCCACCCTCCTTGGATTCCTTGATCACAACTCCCATATAGTTCAAAGCTTATTGTTATGGACCACGTATTGATATACCCAAACTGCATGTAAATTTTATAGGGAAATTATCTTACATAGAGAAAAATTTAAGGGTAATTACCCTAAATAAGTGTTGCATGCACATAAATATAGTTATGGTATAATGGTTATGTTACACAAAAAAAACATGCATGTAGTGGACCCTAGTCATAATTTCACTTTATACTCTGAACAAACTGATGCTCAAATTTTTTTGGGGGGTCATTTCACTCTAAGCATTTATAATTATTTTGTAATGAGATGTAATGTCAACCTAGTTCAAGTGCATGGAGAGTGGCTTATAAAAGGATAAACCATTAGATCTGGTATGTTTGAATTTTTTTAGTTTGAGCTATTTTCACTATTTTTAAGAAAAATGTTTTTTGAAAAAATGTCAATTTTTTGCATTTATATGTAATTTACAGATTTGTGGGAGGTTTCTTAAATTTGATGAATACATTGGTTAAGAGATGTAAGAATTAAACATGAAAAATTTAGCTTCCTACTAGGGAAATTACAATCAAATTAGAGGATGTCTTACATATTATTATATTACTAGTGGAAAGCACTCATGCAGTGGTGCATAGTGCATAGGTCTTGGCCATATTAGGCATGCCCATTGATAAATGATTGGACAAGCTAAAGGATCCAATAAAAGATATGTTCATACCATAATTTTTATGTTAGTGTTTTTTATGTCTCATATATTTTGATTTAAAAAACACTTGCATGTTATTTTGGTGTCCTTCATAGTTAGAGATGTGGGTGTAGTGTTGATATCACATTCCATGCATCATCATGTTCAAGATATTAAGGCAAGTGGGTGTATTATGTTTACCAATATATATAGATATTTATATATATTAACTTGATAGGTATTCAATCCCAAATTTTGGTTAAGTATTTTGGTAGTAACATAGAACAATCATGGTTCAGAACAAGCATAAAACAAAACAATAGGGCATGGAACAAGTATGGCATGAAATAAGCATGGCACAAAACAAGCATGGAATAAAATAAGCATGGCATAAAACAAACATGGTGTATTTTAAATCATAGAGAAAAATAAGCATGGCATGGAAAGAACATGATATGAAATTTATATAAGTGCATAAGAGCATGGTGTAAGAGATCATGGAATGATAAGACCTGATCAGAAGGGAGGCATAATAAATATAGAACCCAAGAGCGAAGGGCTCAAAATATTAGTAAAAAAATTAGGGAATGAAAGGAAGTGTAAAATGGTTAAGGATTCATTCTCAAAGATGGAATAGACTTCAAGCATGCATGAGTTTAGTACCAGACCATATGAAGATAGACACTTGGAAATGAGGATCCAACACTAAACAATAATATAGGGGTGCAAAGGCTTAGGTCCTTAGGAAAACTATGTAGATGGCTTTCACGACTCCTAGTCTACTAGATATCATCATTCAATCATTATAAATGTCATAAATATTTTAACTACTTGGTTGAGGGGAACTAAATATAAATACCCCTATTTAGATATTTTTAATACTACTAATCATTATTGTATAATGATTGATTACTGGTGAATAGTGTAATCATGGAAATCATTGTAATATTGATATTGTACTATAGTTTATAGCTAGTTTGTATCACTGAGTTGCACTATACATCTATTATGTAACTTGTGGATCTAATATAGATATAATGAATAGAATCTTTTTTATCTAAATATTATCAATGTGGACTTTGGATATAATGATAATGGTTATCTTAATCACATTTGTTCACTTAACTAAACTTAGGCCCATATCTATGTATTTATTTTTTCTATTTATTCATTAAATAAGGTATATGTTCAAGCATCAATATATGAAAAGTATAATTCCATTACAATAAAAACCATGGGAACTAGTTTTTTTTGTTGTGTGCTTTGGGTGAGTGCATAAGAACATAGTCTTGCATGAAATGCCAATGTGGTATATCATTGTGTATTAGTTACTTTAGTGAATGCCTAGGTAAAGTTCTAGATAAAATAATAACCTGAAATTTTGGTTCCATTTCTAGGATCCAAAGTTATTATTACATAATGATGGAAAATTCTTGATTGATTATCTCTTGAAAACATTGAATGATGGCTTACCATGTTGTAGTTCTATTTCTTGAATCAGGAGTTTTTATGAATTCATGGGTTGAAAAAAATATCTATAGTTCCTTGTATAAAACTTTATTTATGTAATTTCTTGTTTATTTTTATGATTGTATCACAACTTATGCTAAAGATCAATTAATAAATCTTGGAAGGAAGACAACATGGACAATAAAGCATCAAATGACCCTAGCAAACTTGGGAGTGCCATGACATAAATTGTTGATGTTTGGTAGAGAGGAATTTTGAAAATTTAAATCTTGGAGTATGTCATAATAAATTATTCTTTTCTAGAAGATAAGCTCTAATTTTTCCAAGAACCATGTGGTTGGTATCTCAAGCATTTCATACTGGAGGTGAAGAAAATATTTATTAACTCTAAACTTGAATTTTTTCTCATGGAAGGCTAAACTCTCCCTTACATGAACAACATGGTTGGTAAGGAAATGTAAGGGTATTTATGAAGAATTTTTTATTTGGAATGGTAGACAATCAATGATAATTTTGGAAGCACAAATATGGTGAAGCTCGATGAAGGATTATAGGTGGAAGTGATACAGGAAGTAGATGGGAGGACTCAGGAAGTACTATCAAGATCCATAGGGAAGTAGAAGAGCATAAGGACTCTCTAAATTTAGAACCAAAACCAATGTCAACTCTAATGTATATGGGAGAAATGAGCCAAGCAATGGAGATTAAGGAACCTAAATTGAACTAACATAGTTCCCCAACCATAGTGTGAGCTCATGATTTTGATCTAGATAAACTAATTACACATACTTGGGATACATATAACATATAATCATAAACTGACCCTATAAGAGAATCTTTAATTGAACAAGTTGTAGACACTAGTATATTGATTCTTTCTTGTCCTTTATAAGATAAATTCAAGGCCAAACTTAGTATACCTGGTGGACCCATCATAAGTAGTGGGAAACATATTATCTTGAATATAGTGAATTAACCTACCTTAACACCTAACATCTCAGGTGTTTCTACTATAGCTAAAGGTACAGGAGGTGGATTAGGTGGTGGTTTGTCTAGTGGACTAGGAGGCAACATAGAAAGAAGTGGGGAAATTCCCCAAGGAATAAGAGGACTTGGAAGTTATTAGAAACCATTGTTATAAACACCTCAACCACCTATTATGTATTATGAAATGATGCTTCATTTTTTAGAATATCAAAGTGTGGCGAATTCCACTGAAAATGTTCACAAACGTGAAATTATTTGGAGAGAACAAGGCATAACCTCATCTAAGTGGAAAGCTACACAATTTTCAACCACACTCCGAGAATGATCACAAGTGGTATAGAAAATATGATCCACAACAATCAGTATTTGATTATAACTAAATTAAGATAGAATTCATCCATGAATTTGATATTTCAGAGTTTGGTATCAAAGTATTATTGCACTAAAGCATATAAAATAAGATATAATATAGAGGATGTGTAATTATTATTCTTGTCTCAAGACACTCTTATCTAAGATTAATTATGCTCAACATTCTCAATGGTTTTTGGGAGGTCTATTTCTTCCCTTCAAATGAACATTATCTTAGAGAATATTTAGTAGCCTGCATGAAGCCTTAGAAGCCACCCTTCAGGTTAAATCTCTTAGAAGCATTGATATAGGAATTAACCCTTTTATGGAGGCTCAAATAACTTCAATAGAATCCTAATTAGAAAATATGACTACACATAGTGCTCATGATACTCATAGTGGCCTATGGTGTACTAATTGTGAGTCTAAGGTCCATCACAGTGATAATTATCCTTGTAAAGCTATATGCACTATACTAAAGCAATCATATTATATTTTACAAGATGAAAATGATGTTTAATCTTGTTCTTTATTGAAATAGGCCACATAATCAAAAGTTTCCAACTATTATAAGATATGCCATGTATATACCCATGACACTAATGATTTCCATTTCATCAACGATATTCATAAGGTATGCATGTGTGGTATGCATCAATCTTATGTTTCTATTAATCAAGAGAATGATGGTTATAATAGGTGAGGCTAAGGTTTAGGATGAGGATTGGACATTTTCCACCATAGATGTGCTATAACTGTGGCTCTCCAGACCACTATAAGTGTGACTACCCATTTTATCCAACATGTGTTTTTCATAAAATATGAGCACCATTTGGAAGAATGTCCTAATTTATACATGGAAATCATAAAATAGAGGAATGATAAGGTGGTAGTATGATATTAATTGAGAAGACACACTAGTGACCACACTCTATCACTCCAATGACCCATCAAGTTAACTTTATAATGCCTAGTGGTAGATAGTCCCAATCTACATCCACTCCACCTATTAAAGAGGTAAAACATGAAGCACCTAATGAAAATTGATAGCCTATGCTTAGAAATATAAATAAGTGATCCAATATAATATTACTTTGGTAAGGGAATTACAAGGTGAGATCTAATTTCTTAAAGACCTTGATGCTGCACAATGTGATAATATGTAGAAGGCTATAAATCCTTAAGATGTAACACAAGATGACTTCCAAGAGCTCTATAAGTGCCTATTAGATGAGAATATTTTACCCCTATTATGTAACTATATTAATAAAAATATGATAAGGCTTATTGAGGATCATCAGTTAAACCATGCTTGATGACAAAATACTCTAGTTCCTCCTAGCCCGCAAGAGGACAAAGAAATATTGGTGAATGTTGCCATCAATGGATGGGTGATCTGGGACATTCTAGTCAAACTTAACACTGAGTTAAATATCCTCATAAAGTATTAATGGAGAAATATGGATTACTTGGCCTTGCAAACTTTACCTTTTGTATTATTCATGGCCAATAAGACATGTGCTATATCAATTATCTTTTTTTTTAAATGCCACTATAGATATCCTTAGGGTACCTTTCAAAAATTGACTTTGAAGTTATAAAACTGGATGATGCTAATGACTTTCCATCCATATTGGGTCATCTTTGTTGTTCTGATAATAACATTGATTTAAGCTTCAAGAAGAGATATTTCATATTTTAAAATATTGATTAGTGTGTCATTATCCCATTAGAATAAGAATGTGGACCCTTATATTTTGAACCTATTAATGTTGATGAGGATATTAATCACATATATAAAGTCACAACTTAAGGAAATGAATATCATGATCCTACCATTGATGGCATCCTACAATGGACATATGTGCAGTCCCTCTCAGATACTACAAGTATTGCCTATGATTGTTAGGCACAAGGTGACTATGACCTTATTGGGAGATTATGTGGTGTCATATATAGTTTTGAAGACACTCAAGGCAAGTATCAAAATATCCATAGTTTTTTTCATCTTATCACTAGGAAAGTCATGTGAGGACCAATTATGAATATATCACTTGAAAGGATATATGAAGTTATATGTTTCTATGGGAAAATAGAACTTTTTGAATTCATCCAATGACTATAGGAATTATATGATTCTAATGTTGATCATGTGTGATCACATGTTCACATTCTATATGGCATAGTGGCAAGGTGGTGGTAAACTCATCATGAACATCTCCTTCATTGGGACCATGTATGTTTTACCTTACATTATAGATTTCATCATGACAACCACATGTGAGGCACTATCAACTATAGAGGTACTTAAGCACAAGAACCTCACTTAGAGGCATGTAACATAATGTAGTTAGCTGATGAAATGTTTTTACTAAAATATATATGGGTTCATGCCTTTTATGGCACTTTGTGCACTTGGGATAGAGCTTGGTATGTTCATGAAGAGTTCCATATAGGTACCCATTTTTGATACCTATTTAAGGATAATATGGTTTTGACATTATCTTATTCATCTCTAAGGATGGATTTTCACCCTACATTATAAATAATGCATCAAGTAGTCATCGATAATCCTAGTCCCATTGGAGACCTACTACAAAGCATATATGGTATACCAGAAGAAGGATTGACCATTTTCAATGATCCTATTGAGAAAACATATTCTTCCACACCAAAACCTATAATAAATAATGAAATCCAAGAATAAATTTGAAAAGGTAAGCTAAAGGTTGTGTTCCATGTTAATGAAGGTGCAAGATTTACACCACCTGACCCATTGAATAATCATTTGAATATACATATGGAGTATAGAACTATAACTATTCATGACAAAATTATAGATACATAACACCCACATTTGGAACCACTTCAAACCATATAGAAAAAATTGGCATGGAGGATGCCCTAAAGATTGCCACTATGGGAAATTACTAGTTTGACACTAAAATATCAAAAATGTTTGAGATACTGAAGGAATATCAAGATGTATTCCATAGGAATTATAGAAATATGAAAGGTGTTCATTCATCCTTGGGTAAAATACATATCAAACTAGTTGAAGGTGTTTACCCAGTTAGGAAATGGACTTATCAAATGAATCCAAATTTACATTCATGGGTTAAAGAAGAAATTGATTGCATGTTATGTGTAAGAGTCATTAATCTTATCGATGATTCTAAGTGGATTATCCCTATGGTTATAAGTATTAAAAAATATGGAGACATTAATGATCCTTTCTTGACACCTTTCACTAAATAAATCCTTGAAGGTTTCACTAGGTATTAGATTTATACCTTCACATATGGTTTTTCTAGATACCATTATGTCCACATTGTAAAGGATGATAGGCACAAGACTACATTTGCTATAGAGTGAGGGTATTTTTCATATATTATCATGCCATTTGGGTCAAATAATGTCCCCACTGTATTACATATAATAGTCATTGAGGCCTTTAAGGAATTTATCCATAATTTTTTTTAGGTTTATCTAGATGATTAGATAGTATATAGCTTGGTGAAAGACCACTATTACAATCTCTAGATTATGCTTGAGTTGTTTAGGATGATTAAAAAAATTCTCAACTTGAAAAAGTGTCTTTTTTATACTCTCTTTAGTGTTCTCCTTGGTCACATTATTTGCTATGATGGAATTGTTGTGGACCCCACTAATAATGTCATTATCTTATGTCTACTAGTGCTAACTACCCAATGAGAGGTTCACACCTTTCTAGGTCATACTACATATTATAAGAAATTTATCTGGGGATATGAAAGGATTAAAGCACCTCTAGAGGAGCCCTTAAAACATAATGAACATTTTATTTGGACCTATTCATGCCAAAAAGCTTTTGTATCCTTAAAGGATAAGCTTATAATTTCATCAATTCTCTATCTCCCTAATTAGACTAAACCATTCCATGTCCATGTCAATGCTTATGGCATGGCAGTTGGTATGATATTTGCTCAGCCTAGTGAGGGTACTCTAGATCACCCTATTTAATTTACTAGTAGGAATATTAGTCAGAACAAAAGGAAATATACCATTATGAATCATGAGGTTATCTCTATGGTTTATTGTATTCAAAAATCTTGACAATATATATTGGACACCCCTTTTATTTTCTTCATAGACCATGAAACATTGAATTACCTAGTTAATAAACTTATTTTGCATTGTCACATTTGTCACTAGATCGTGTTATTATAATATTTCTAATTATCCATGATGGTAAAGCTTGGTAAGGACAATTATGGTCCTAACCAACTCTCAATAATTGATTTTGGTGAATTGGCATGTGTCATTATGGATGACCTACTTGACGTGCAAATATTTCATGTCTTATGGGTTTTTGAGGATTTAGAGGACATATCAACCTTTTTAACTATTGGATCAGCTCTAGTTTATTTAAGTATGCAAGCTAAGGAGAATCTAGTCATTCATGTTGATCCATTCTAGCTCATCAGAGGATAACTCTATAATCTTGGTCAAGATGAAGTTCTTTAATAGTGCATCATGAAACACAAACACCTTGATGTACTCTATGAATTCCATGAAGATATTGCTGGATGAAATTATACCCAAGAGGTTACCATGCACAAATTTTTATTATCCAATTTATGGTGACCTATACTTTTTCAAGATTCAAAGCTTTATGTACATCAATGTGACATTTACCAATGCATGGGGAAAACCAATTAGCAAGATACAATGACACGACATCCTATTCTATTGTAGGAACCTTTTTAAAATTAGGCCATTGAATTTGTTAGACCCATTAACCCAATAAGATGACATACTATTTCATGATATGTTATCATATCAAATGATTATCTCACCTACTAGGCTAAAGCTATGCCAACCCAACATTGTAATGTGGTTACTACATTGTGCTTCATCTAGGAACATAATATTACAAGATTTGGTTATCCATTGAGTTTTACTAGTGATATTAGTACTCCCTTCCTCAATGAGATTATCTGAGTATTTTTAGTTTAATTCATGATTTCTCACCAAAATACCATGTCATATCATCCCTAGGTAAATGACACTACTGAGGAGTTCAATAAAATCTTGATTATAACCCTAATAAAGATATGTAATATTAGATGCATTGACTTGGATGATTAAGTGTCTATAGTTCTTTGGGCCTATCAAATTAAATTACAAGTTCCTCAATAAAATTATGCCAATCAACCTTGTGCTTGTTACTAAGTTAGTTCTTATAGTAGAGTTTTTGGTTCCCTCTCTTTGAATTGCATGCATTAGATGGCTAGATGATGAACAATCATTGAAATCATGACTAGATGATTTACTATAATTAGATGAAGATATTTTTCTTGGTAATTAGAGTTAAGATGTAGATAAATTCAAACAAAAGGTGTGGCATGATCACCACCTCAATCATAAGACTCTTACACCTGGAGTATAAGTCTTAATCTATGAATCTAAGTTCGTATGCCACTCCAAGAAGCTTTATTTTCATTAGGATGGTCCCTTTATTTTTCATAGTATTAATTTTATCACTAATTGTTTCTTGAAATGATTGGATGGCCAATTTATTCATGTTCATTATAATGGTAGTCAGTTGTGGTCATATTGTTTTCCTAAGTTTATTTATTATACCAATAATGTGTATGCCACTAGTTTAGGATTTCTTGTTTACTATAAAGTTTTACCTTATTTGTGCATCCTTTATGTAATTTTTTAATAATTTTAAACTTGATACTTATCTTATCATGGGTGGACATGAAGCATAATTAGCGTATGGTAAGGGGTCTTACATGTGTAAGGTGTTAGGATATGGTCTATAGGGATACACAATGATACAAAGATGTATAATAAAAGGTGTATAAGGATAAAGGATACATAGGATGTGGCTTGTAACCATAAGATTTCATAAATAAATAATTATTCCCACCTTTAGTGTGAATATTACCTTGGTATGAATATTCAAATTCTCCTACAACTGTCATGCACTTTAAGAAAAGTGTAGGACAAGACATGTCTTTAATACAAGAAAGAAGTGATAATGAAAAGTGTGCCAACATCACATCATGGAAATACCATTAATCATATTTATTGCATGAATTTATGGTTGAATAATGGGGATTGTAAATTCAAGTTACCCCTTCAAACCTATAAAAAGACATAAAGTGATTCATTTCACATTTTACCATTGCTACCATTGTGAATTTTTAGAGCTAAAGAACAAACAAATCAATTTAAGTGATTCTAGTCAAGTGCAGAGTACCAATCTTTAATTATTTATTGATAATTGAAAATGCATGTAAGATAAAACAAATAGTGAAAACTAGATAAACTAAAAGAAAGTAGAGGATTTCTTGAATTGTAGGCTGTATAGGTTGGCATATGCCATTAATGGGCATCAAAGCAAGAGAGATAAGAAAACCACTTCAACAAAAATGTATTCATTTGGGAATATTGGATAGATGTGCCTCAACCTTCAAGATCCATGAAGGGTGATGCATCCTAATAAAAAATCATAATGAAATGAACCACTACCTATCATTCAAAAAGAATAAGAGCTAAGTGTTGTGGGGAAATAATTTTAATCAAGGAGGAAATATCTAAAGAACAAGGTGAGAAAATAAAAGGTAAAGGAATAGGTATGGTGTGACAAACCAAGAAAAAAACTCAAGTTATTCCACCTCTACCCTTATTGATTAAGGAGATGCAGTACCAAAGATGGTGATGTGTGTAGAAAATTGGGTATCTAATGTGACCACTCACACTATCTTTAATTACAACCATCGATAGATTAAAAATGAGGTTAAACTATAAAATGATTATAGATTCAAGCACCAAAAAACCATGAGTGAATTGGTCTATGACTTGAATATCTTTAATACCTTGGATTTTACTAGCCTTTTTCAGCTATTAAACCTCCCCTACTTTAGAAGACCTATAGAGGAGGTTCAGTTTATAATTTTGTGCATGCATGAGGAATATATCTACTTGATGGGCACTAAATAAAAATCATGACTAAAATAATCAAAAAAGTGTCAAGGTTATAGTGTGCCATCATGGACCTTGATTTTGATTAGAGGACTCACTAGAGATAGAAAAGGTAACCATGGTGTTGAAATACCAAAAATAAGACCATGCTATACATATCAAGAATCTACAAGATCCCACCATTTGAGTGGCCATGCACATTATCATGAAAAAGTTTTGGGAAGAAATAGATGGAAGGAGGTGGACATGACCCACTTATATATTGAATACCAAGTCATCAAGGGGATAAAGTACATTAGGAAATGCATTTTTCTAATAAAATTATAGTAGAAGTGTATAAGGCTCACTAGATTCCCAAACATAGGTTCCCTTGAGGCATGTTCCTTTTTATAATGGTGTTCAATGAAATTAGTGTACCTATTTACACCTATATAGAATTAAATTTAGTGTACCCACTCAAAAATAATTCCCCTACAGAGTGGTATAAGGAATTCACCTGACTTGGATAGATTACCCCATCATACAGACTTAAAATTGAAGTCATGGTATGATGGAATGAAAGAATCCTTTGGGAGTGAATGGAAAGTTCTAAAAGACTTACCTAAACAGGTTGGTGATCAGTCCAAGTTTGTTTCCAAGCAACACTACTTTCTCACATGCATCAATATGGCCCCATCTAGAGAAATTTATGACTGGTTAAAGCTTCCTTATGCTTTTATGGTGTGGTACTTTATGAAATATATCAACCATATATATGACACATAGTTTATAACACTTAAATCAAAATAAATTAACTTAGATACCCACACTCTTCACTATATATGTATAGATACATTAGGAAAAAATTTTATATAAAGAATAATGAGTCAGATAGAACCAACATCAATGTGAATCAAACCTTGGTTGGGGACTCTATTCATACCCTCTTTTATATGTTGAAACCAAATAAGAAATATTTAAGAAGTACAGATCATGATAAAGAGAAACTTCCCCTAGTGCCTCAATTAGACATGAATCAAAAGTATACCAATCATGATGCCAGTACAAGTTCTTATCCAGAAACTCTAAAAAGGCAAAGGACTACCTAGGCACCACCAAATAAGGATTCACCACCAAATAAGGCTTCACCACCAAATAGGGATTCTTTGCAAAAAATAAATCCACCATCAAGTCAACCAAAAGGCTTAGTGCCATTAATATAAACTATTCCTTTCAAATAAGAAATAGAAGAGCCTAAGGATGGTGACAGGGAGGAGATAGAAGAGTTACCAGGAGGGACCTTAGGGATGGATGAAGATAAATAAGAGATTGATTCAGAAAAGACACTCTCCCTAATGTAAAAAGAAGAGACCACCCCTAATGAGGCATGGTTGGAGATTGAAGATCAACTTGATGAAGAGAAGGATGGCTCTAAAGTAGAATAACTGAATGGCTTCAACATTGGCACCACATTGTAGGAGTAGAACATGGATATTGAGATACTTGAGTGGGATCTCATAAAAAGGAAATAACTAGTTAACTCTGTGAGACCATAAATGTCTTATGCAGCCACCAACCTTTGTACCTAATACCAGATAGGCATCCCCAATAAGCTACTATATTTATAGTCTCATCTTGATTTGAAATATGATTCTATTCATACCTGATGTGAGATGTCATTTTTACTTGAGATGTATAATTAAGAATGCCATTTTGATATGCCTTTTAATATCCTTATATTAAATTCACAAGTAATAGTGTTTCCCACAACCCTTTGGGTAGATCCCCATCATCTTGCCTCTTTACAATCTAGCAAGACACTCTTAAAATTGACCTCTAAGGTATCACGACAAAATTTCCTTGCATAATTTCATGCATGATAGGTTTAAAAAAATCATGTCAAGGTGGTGGAAATGTTTAATAAAGAATTTTTTACCCACACTAAACTAGAAGAAGAAGTAACCTAGCTAAAGCACTAGTTAGATTTTGAGACAATAGCCAAGGCCAAAACATTAAACATTTGTAAGGCTATTCTAAGCCAAGACCCATCACTATCAGATGGATTCCCTTCATAGGGAGAATAATTTGACATGATAGAGACCCTCATGGAGCTTTTATTAAAATAATTCAAGGAGTAACCAATGCAAGAGATCATGATGTGAAAAGACCCAATTAGAAAGAACATTCTTGCATGAAATGCAAACGTGTTAGCTCATTAGGTACTAGTTACTTCAGCACGTACCTAAGAAAAGGTATAGATAGAAAAATAACCAAAAAATAGTATCATGTTGGGGGTATAATCTTAGTTTATTTATTTCATGTTTTGGATTATGATTATAATGATTAAACACAATAGGAGGTTTGGGTCTCCATGAGTTTTTGATATTACTTTATTTTAAATTTTATGACATCTTGTGTAAATGAAATGTTTATTTTTTATGGTATTCATATTAGATATCTATTTTGTATGCATCTATTCATATTTTGACATGTAACATTATTGATGATGTAATAAGAGGTGGGTAGTTGTAGTGTGTTGATGAAATTTAGGTTGTGTATACACCCTTATTGGATTATGTTGTTATCATGGTTGTGTCTTATGTTGTAGTGGCTATAGATAGAGATGATTTGAGAGAATAGATGGAGAGGAAAAAAAATTCCACCATCGATAAGGATGGTGATTTATGACAAAAAATTTTTAGTATGTTTGTTCCAAGAGTAGAATATTAGATTACATGACGAGTATGGTAGGCTCTAAGCTAGTCTAGTCATTTATGAGTATGGTCCTTGAATAGATATTGAGGTATCATTATTTGTGTCTATAAATGATGTCAAGGGATAGGGGAAATATTCCTCCATTATTTATTGAAACTTTTTATTGTAAACTCTTATCTGAGATATAGTTTATGTTATGATTTATATCTTATGTTGTACTTGCACATTTAATTTTTTTAGATTATGTTATGTGTTTGTGTATTACTTAATTTATTTTAAGCTTTGTTACTTAGTTTTTTCTTTTGAACGTGTAAAATGGTATGTGATTTAATTATTTTCGTAATTATGGAATGTAAAACCCTAAGTAGATAAAGAGATGAGTATCAAAATTAGGGAATAAATATAGAAATATCAAAAACTACTATCATACAATAATTTATTTGTTTGCATAGCCTATAAATAGTAATGAATTAGAAAAGAGATACTTAGTTGGAAAAATGACTAAGATAGATAAGCGGTAGGTTGTAAAATTATACATTAATAGTGTAGGGTGTCACCAATAGGAAATAGGATTAGAGTCTCCTTTAGACAATAGTATGATCATTTTGCCAATAGTTCACTATGGTAGTGTCCTCTTGTACCACACTAATGACCTTGAGTAGATGGAAAAATGAGTTTCTAGGAGGATGTTCACCTTATCCTAAGAAAATTATGTTTGTGTGGTTGAGTCCTAAATCACTATCTATTATGTGTTTTGATTCATCTTGATGTGAAACCCTAGGCCTCCATACTTGCTAGGGTTTTGAGGAACACAAGTAGAAGTAGAGTGGTGTTAGTAGGGTAGGTTAGATGTGACCTCAATACCCCATGTGTTGAGCATTGCCTACATACCAGTACCTTGAAATGAGATCAAACCCAATGTAGTTCTCCCAATCTAAGTGATGGTAAAAGTGTAAGTGAATTCTAGTACGAATTTTGGTTTGAATGATTTGAGTGTGTATTGACAATGAAAACCTGATTAATTTGAGCTCTGGGCTGATGTAGATGGATGTATGAAAAAATAAGTTAGAATAGGGATCAATGACCTTGATATTCACAATTATTTTTTATTTTGTTCATGAGAGTTGGATATATCTTCCATATTATGGATAAATGAATGAGAGTGGTCTTTATATAGTGTTATGTTGCTTATCAAAACATGAAATGAGTCTAAGTCACTCAAAAATGATTTGGGAAGTGTAAATATATTTATTAAGGGTAAATAAGGTTGAGGGTCAATAGCATTATCCCTTTTCCAATAATGTAATGCATTATAGATTCAAGGGTTATGTTATTGTCCAAGTGGCTAAAATAGGTAAAAAGGGTCCTAGGTGCCTAAAAGGTGGCCTGATGTGGATTTTGGTACATACCATCAAGTATTGAATGCACACATAAGATAGAAAAGGATTGAAATAGGACCTAATATAGGTCTAGGGATAAGCTAAGGATATGGTGGTCTCAAGTGACACTCATTGAATTAAAATGAAATTTTAGATGACTACATCCCCCCCCCATTTTTTCTAAAAATGAAACAGAGTAAAATGACTAGGATAAATGAAAGAGAGGGATATCTTTAACATACCTAAGAGGTGAATCCCACGAATGTGGATCTGCGTCTAAGAATCATGCTTAATTATGTGCCCTATGAATGAAACATGTATGAATCAGTCCTTAAGAAAATCAAAAGTAAAGACAAAATTGAGCAAATATATTAGAGAGAGAGATGAAAGGAATAAATACACCTCATTGGGTATGCAAACCAATGCTAAAACATGGTGACATCTTTTGGGTGTACCTGGTGATCAAATGGTGAATGTCTTGGACTTAGATAATGGATTTCTAAATACCTGTGTATGGGTGGCTCAAGAACTCAATCTAACCTTAACTCTATCATTGCCCACCCCTACTCAGTGGATCATAACCTATGAATAACTTAGATTGGATTGATGATTTATTCAACCCTTTCATGTAGGTAGATAAATAACTCAAGTAAGATATGAATCCATCATTGAATACCCATGTATAGTATATGCATTTAAAGATAAATCTATGTGACATAACTAAAACTATGTAGGATAACTCTAGTCTATATGGAAACTTTAAAAAGTAAAATTGGCTCTAGGACACCTGGTAATACCAATCACTATAAATAGAATAAGGCATCAATATAGTGTAAACATGGTGAAAAATTAGTGCATATGGTGTCTAGAGTATACAACATAGATAATGATAGGGAGTTGTCATTCCATCTGAGAGTACAAGTGCTAAACTAAACATAAGAAAATAATGTGCCTACACATGCCCCTAAATATAATATCTATTTATATGGATTTTGGACTGATTCATAGTAATATATGTCTTTGCATATCTAAAACTAAAACATGAGTGATAATGCCATACATGATGTTCCAAATCTAAGTAAACATATGTAATTTGTGTAAAAATTGAGTATAAACTTAACATGTTTGATAATCTATGACTGAGACTATGCCAATATAGATTATAATTATTGTATCTTTCTGGTAATTTTTGAATTTTATGTGTTTTAGGTTACTTGTTAGTATTACGGTCCCCTTTGCCAATAATGCACTCTTTTATATACACTTGCACTATGTTATTTACCAAATGTGTTGTTTTTAATAGAAATTGAGATTGTTCTATGTGTGATGATGTTTCACTATATTTTCTTGAATATAATATCTATATTTGTGTCTACATATTGAAAACTATGTTATTAGTACATTAGTATGTCTTGATGTAAGTGATAAACCCTTGTGAATGAGGGTATTTATTTAATCTCTGCAATAACTGTCCTGAAAATAAAAGTTATGCACCATGTGTGTTAGATTAAAAACACATGAAATCTACATGATGAACCAATATAATGTGTATTCATGACATCAAAATGTAAAATAGTCTAAGTATAGGTTGGTAATGTATTATTTATGTTAGATCTAGCACCTACAAGGGTTTTAAGATAGATATAACAATGTGAGCATGTATATGAACAATAAATCTAGATATAATCTGAGTAAACTACTTAATAGCATGGGGCATGATGTCCATTAAGGAACTTGAAGGAGGGGAGATGCATTAGGCCCCTCATGGCATTGTAAACTAGATGTGAATGTAATAATTAAGAAATAAGGGTCATGACCATGACACATACATGAAAACATACATATAAACACATGAAGCACTAAAAGTAGGCCAAGGGGAGATAATACAAGGGACATGGGCACATGTCACTAAGTCTAAGAAAATATCACATATATAAGGACATGATCAAATGTCCATATGTATAAAGAGCATGAAAGTTTGGCTTAGATCCACATGGAAGGGCATGTTCAAATTTCCTCATACATAATCAAGAAGCACACACAAGGACATTGGCACATGTTAAAAGTATACACATAATTGAAGGAATTGGATTAGATATATAGCACAATGACATATTCAATTTTACTCAAATAAATGTATAAGCAAATAAATACAATCAAATATAAACTAGTAAGCTAGAAATTAAAGTATGCATAAGCATGTGGTAAAAATTTATATAATATCAAAGATGTACATAAGCTACATCTATAGTAGTAGTAGTTGGAAAAAAAATAGTATATGATGATCAATATCAAGATATAAGTAATGCTAAATATATGATGTGGAGTTTAGAAATATATAACTTGGTAAACTAAAATTTGTGTGTATGATGCCACCAAAGAGGTGATATGTCAATGTTATATCTATGTATATGTGTATATGCCCCTGATGGGTAGATAGTAGGAAATTTAGATCTATGTAGAGGAATTGAGTCCTATATAAATATGTGATGTTGGGCCCCTTTTTGGCTAAGTATGGATCTATACCAACTTAGTGGATATCTCAACATGATGTGATCATTTGGAATTATTATTTTTTTGGCACCTTTTGTGCCAACTGGAGGAATCATCGTAGATCTTACACTAGGATGGAAAATAGTCTCTTTGGCATGAGGCAATCATTCAGGATGATTGCTATTTTGATATCTTTTTTTCCAATTGGTAGGTGGTTAACAAGTTTTATGATTTTTTGGCCATCTTAAAAGAGTGGAAGCATGTGACAATCATAGTGCAAAGGGCACAAAGTAATGGAGCTAGTAGAATGATTGCTAAAAGCTCTAGCTCAAAAACTGTCATGTATAGCTCCACCCTAGTAGAAGGTGCTCCTATAGGCTATAAAATCAAGCTCAAAATAGTATGAAAATGATGTGACTTTGAGATAGTGAAGCTCTACAAAATTGGTTCTAGACATAGCGAAGTAACTACCATTAAAACTTAAGACTAGCATGGATGCCTTCGAGGTTATATATTGTAGTGCCTAAGCTCACTTGTGAGCCTTTGAGCCTTTAGTATATTTAAATGAGAATTTTCTCTATTTTATTTGATTTGAACTCTATTTATATAAACAATTTTTAATGAATAATGGTGTTTCCCTTAATTGAGTGTTGATCTAGTTTATATGGTTATAGTAATGTTCTTTGAAGGTGGATTGATTGCATAATATTTTTAATAATTCTAATGTTTAGATCTAATATATGAATACTAATTTATAACAAGATTTTACCATTAATGACATCCCTATTTAAATGATGATGTTAGTATATTGTATAGAAATTATCTAAGTGTAGGAAATATCCCATGCCAAGAGATGATATCAATGCCAAAAACATGAACCTAAGTATGACCCTTCAATCTAATAGTATTTCATTAAACCCCCCAAATGACTGAATGATTCTAAGCTAAGGGAACTAGAGTCTTTCACCCATGAAACTATATAACCAACCCCATATATGATTTTCACCTACACACCATCAGAATCTACCTAGAATGGCTTGTGTTAATAACCTTGCCAATATAGTTATTGTAATGAAGAAGTCTCTTGAAGAATTAATTATGCCATGGCATGACTAGTTCAATACGGGCCCCAATTATTTATTTGTTTTGATTTAAGTGTGTGAAAAAGGATTTCACCTCATGTGAATTGATTCTAGCATAATTGAGTGATAAATGTTGAGTGCTACATGATTAGTCTAGGTTTTCACCTAGTTGTAACAAGTCTAGAACTGAATTGGACAACCAAATAAGCACATAACAAAGTAAATGACACAAAAACTAACTTTTCTACAATATTTTGGTTATATTTCCAAGACCCATGTTGAATTTTTTTATTGTAATGGTGAAATATAATAATGCTTTAACTCTCCCTCAAGAACATTGAGTGCTAGCTATAATAGGTAGAAGATAGTTTTACACTAAAGCATCCACCCTATAAAGAATAGAAGATGAGGAAGTGGGTCCAAAATAACCTGTATCATACTCTATATGAGGTTTTATTATATAAATTACCTAATCATGTATACCATTGGTTGGTTTCTTATGCAACCCACAAAATATGAAGTTATGGATAGCACCTTGAGTAGATGAAAGAGTGGCTAGAGAAGCTTGAGCACCTTAATGTCACTTAGACTAGAACTATAGACAAATGGTAGTAAGGAGAGATGATTAGTTATATGATTGAGTTTTTAGTATCAACATACTCTTTCCTTGGAGAATTAGAGTATCAATTCTTGTGTGAGCCTAGAGGCACATTTGTGAAAAAAAATTAGCATAGAGATTAAGTAACTAATGGTGGATTATGACTTTGAAACCATAAAAATGGAGGGCTAAAGTCCTTTCATGTGTGAGTAGTGAAAAAAGGAATAAGGGGATGTGTAGGTGAAGTGTAATATAAGGGGAAAATATATTGACACATAAGAGCTCAGGTAATATACTTATAATAAGAGAAAGCAAAGGCTGATGAAAGATCTGGAACCTAGAAGTGCTGTGAGAACCCATATCAAGAAAGAAGGGCATGGGGAAGGATATCTTGAATTGCAATAGTGTGAGGAAAGGAATAATGAATCCATATATTTAACCCAATTATTGATGGGTAAATAATTAATTAGGTTCCTATATAATTTTATCATTGAAGATGCATAAGAAGTGCCTACCCCTTATAAAATTACAATACTAGCTCATGCATTGGATCTCCCATGAGAAGAAAAAAGAGTGATAACTGAACCTATTACCCATATTAAATTTGACCATTTTATATACTTGGACTATAATTTTATGATTAAACAATTTATTATTTATGAAGTGATAAGTGAGGATACCTCTAGCCCTTTGGGCACTAGTTTGACAACATAGAATGTGAGCATAAACATTCCAGTTCAAAAAATGTTAGCTATGTAGATTGGGAAACATCCTATAGGACGTGGCTTAGAACCATAAGTGAGTAACATCACACCATTGAATTTAATTGTTCCAATGACAATAATGGGTTTTACACCCAACCCAATGACTAAAGGCATTAAATGACTATTGCCAGGACAAATACCAGGGGGAAAGCACCTTAAATGATAACACCCCCCCACAACAAATATATTACAATATGGAAATGCACCTACTATAATATCATGACATGGAAAATTCCATAGAGCATGTGTTAAAATTTGAGATTTAATGGTGTGCTTGGGGTTTAACTTAGTCAGAGTACAAGGCAACATTTTTAAACAACTTTGCTTGATTGTGCTCATACTTAGTACAGGAAATTTGATCCTAGCTAGGATATGATTGATTATGATACATTATAGGAAGTATTTATAAATGAATTTGACACACCTAGTTTGAATAGTAGAGTATCACTACACTCAAGGAAATTATCCAAGGGATATTAGAGAATGTGCACTTATATGATGCTAGGTTTAAAACTCTTCTTTCCAAGCTTCCTTATGATATACACCCCTCCCAACATGTGTAATGGTTTTTTGGAGGATTGTTAGTGCCATTTATAAGAGAACTCTCTATGAAGTAATTCACAAATCCTTGAGAAGCACTTAAATCTATGCTTAGAGTTGATGTAATGAGAAGTGTTGACACTAGGATTAGCCCATTCATGGAAGTGAAGATTACATCCATGGCCAACCAACTCTAAAAACTGACTACTAGTTCATTGTAAAATGATCAAAGTGGATTATGGTGCAATAATTATGAGATAAAAGGACATAATAGGAATAACATCCCTCAAAATAATGTGTTCACATTACTACAAAAATATGAGGTTTGTAGTAAGGTGCATAATGTTCACAACTTCCCTTTGCTACAATATGCCAATCAGGTTAACACAACCATATATTGTTGATTGTGTGATGCCTAAATTCATACCAAATTTGATTTCTTTGTAACTAATGAGACGCACAAAAATATGGAGAGAGGCACACAATACGCAACTATAGTAGCTAGAGGGTAGGCAATCTAAGGAAAAGAGGTTTATAGTCAGTAGAATGTAGGTTATAGCCAATAAAATATAGGATATAGCTATCAAAATTTAGGCTATGGGATGCAAAGAGGTGTTAGAGGGTGGGGTAGAAGACATGATGGAGTAATATTATCATCATTATCATGTTACAAGTGTGGTTTGATCAAGCACTATCAGCATGACTTCCCTACACATTCAATGTGTGGGTATTGTTGAAGAACACAAAAGTTCAAGGAATTCCCTAACTTATATAAAAATTTGACTTAAGGCTAGCTTGATATATACAAAGGTGTAGGAATGATTTGATATAATCCAAAATTAGATAAATGGGATCTAAGGGCATAATCAACCAACACCAAAAAATTTAAGGTACAAGAAAATACTTATAATGGGTTCACCATTCAACCACCAGTTTTGCTTATACCATAGTTATATATAGAATATGGGTAAATAAGTTGTACTAATTACATCATGTGGGTGGAACCCAAAGCTATGCCTTATCCTGACCCTACACTCTAGAAGGATGTATTGCAATAGGCCATGAGCATCATTAAAAACCTATAAGGAGAACTCCAATTAGCATAAGATCTAGAGGCATAAGCTACTTCCTCCTGCAAGAAGCAAGATAACCAAGAGGCTGAGGTATAACATATAACAAATATCCTATGCCTCCTTTAGATAGAAGGGATGTTTCCCCTATTGAATAATTTACTTTTAGAGCATGCTATGTATAATCTAATTGAAATCATTGTGTGACACATGGAAATGACATGAAAGGTCATGCATACATAGAATGGAGAGTATGATCAAGAGCTCCTAGTGAATGCCACCATTGATGGATGGTTTGTATGCGATGTCCTCATGGACATAGGAACCAAGGTCAATATATTGATAAGGAATGCATGGGAGAATATGGGTAGGCTAGCCTTAAGGCCTTCCCTTCATGTGATTTTCATGGCCAAAAAATCTAGGATGCAACCAATATGAATTCTAAAAGGTGACATTGTAGATATTATGGGTATAGAGTTCTCTAATAACTTTGAAGTGATTGATTTGGTTGAGAAAGATAATTATCTAGAAATCTTGGGAAAGTAATGGTGATATGAAAATAATGCCAACATGCACTTCAATAAGTGTTATATGACCTTTTAAAATTGAAAGGAGAGGGTTGTGATCCCCTTCTCAAGTGACCAAGGACCCCCTTATGTAGAAAGTGTTGATTTTGAGGATGAGATCAAGTATATATACAATATCATAGTGCAAGGTGCTAAAACTATAAACTCCAATGACCAAGGAGTGTTTTCTTAGGATGATAGACAGTTAGCCTTGGACACTACCAATGTAGCTTACCATAAATGGGTCGAAGAAGCATATGAAACCACTAGTCATAGGTGTTATTTAGTGAGTGATAAGGTACCAAAACCTATGAGGATTGGTTAGATCTAGATCAATTATACTTCACAAAGAGGGTTATTTTGTAATAACAAGAAAGGAAATAGAGTATTTTACCTAATCAAAGGTAATATTGTAATGATCTTGTGATATGAGGGGATAAATCTTATAAAATAATATGTCTATGACATAGAGTCCTACATCCTAAAGAAAGTAGACAGGATGGGCGCACTAGTGTATAATTTGACAATAATTATCACTTATTGGTGGGTAGTGTAAAGGCCTAGCTAGACAACTTGGAAAGATGTAAATGCATCCATCTATACTAAATTTATAAAAATTAATGAGGACCTAGACATTTCTCTATACTCTAGAAATTCAAACCCAATAGTACACATATGCTTATGTGAAGAAATATGGATTGCCTATGGTGAAAATGCCCTAAGGAACTTATGGGTGTATGCTTGGTATGTGGTCAATGAAATGCACTATGAGATAGCCAGTTAATATGTCTTGAAGGAGAAGTTTGTTAATACCTTCTCTTTTTCCTCACATAACTTGACTTCTTAAAATAGAAGGATGTCAAGTACATGGTGGCACACCATAAGACCACCACACATCATCCCCAATAAAATGGCACAATTAAAGCATTCAATAAGATATTGGTAATGTGCTTCATAAAAATATGTGGCATTGGTCACAAAGATTGGGATGATCAAGTGTTGGTAGTTATATGGGCATACCGCACAACCTATAAATACCTAAACAAGGCTATACCATTCTAACTAGTGTTTGGTGTAGAGATGATTCTACCAATGTAGTTCCTGGTTTCATCATTGTGTATTTCATGAATTGGTTATTTAGACAACCAAGAATCATTGAGTGCAAGGCTGGAAGACTTGGAGTGCTTGGATGAAGTGTATGCCCAATAAAGTTAGAGTTAGCAGATAGAGAAGGTGTGCTAAAAATTATGGCATGACAAACATATTAAGCACAAGGTAATAACTGAAGGAGCATTGGTATTGCTCTATGACTCCAAGTAACTCAATCACAAGATAAAAATTAGGTGGATGGCTCCATATGTTATCCACAACATGTTGGAAATTGGTGTTTACAATTTGTGCACATTATCATGTGAAATGCTCCCTTGGCATTTCAATGGCAATAGATTGAAGTTGTATAGGCAATAAGATGGTGCTTACACCATTAGACACAAACTTTTTGATCACAATTTATTTGTGTCATGATGAATCAAATTATGTTTGGTACAAACCAAAAATTTCCTTGTATTTTATGATTATTGTTATTGTATAGTGAATAAGCAGCACTTTCAGACCCAAAAAAGAAATATTTTGGTTCTACGCATAACTCTAGTTAGATGAGTCAAGCATGGTTTTTTTCTAAGTGATTGAGGCTAGACACCTTAGTTTTTGGGCATATGGAGTTATTTAAACTTGTATTAAGTGACAAAGAGAGACACACAAAATGTTAGTGTGCTAGAGATAAAAAGAAGGCACACCCAAGGATCATGTGCAATAGATCAAGAAAAAAGGTAGAAGCACTAGAAGGATAGTGCAAGGGATTTTTATGGGGTATGATATGCTAAGGTAAAGATAAAAAATCACACATAGATCAACCAATATAGTAAAGAATTCTTGAAACAAAAGTGCAAAAGGAAGAGAAAATGGAAGCATGGAGGCTGAATTACATGTAGTGAGGTGTTGTAACTAGGTTTCCATACGAAGGTGAAGGTCTCACCAAGTGAACAAAGGGAAATAAAAAGATCATTAGGACAATATGACATCCACCCAAATTGAGGTGGGAAGTAAATATTTGAGCTATAAATCACTTCACTGAAAATACCATTATGAGAATTTATTAAGGTGATGGTAGAGGCACAAAGATCTGCATTGAATGAATATATGGTAGAAAATTTTCATGGATTTCATGAGTTTTAGAGAATTTCAAGAAATATAGACACCACCATGTCATTACTAACCTAAAATTAAAAATGTAGATAATTTAGGGGTATAAAGTATCAAAGGGATAACTGGTTTAGGTTATAAACCTCAAGTTAATTTTGAACGAAAATGCAAAGCATCAAACTAGAGCCAAACCAACAAACCAAAGCTAAAGTAATAAAATTATACTATAGTGATACCTTAATTATCCATAGATGCTAAAAGTGAATGATTGAATAGAGAGAGGAATTACATTCCCTTTGAGATTAGTGTAGAAATGTGTGGGGAACAAATTGTGAAAGAACTAGGTAGTAAAAAATTGGAGTGACACTGAGGCCACCATTAACAATAAGAGAATCTCAATAGATAAAATTGTAGACATAGATGTCGTGACTGTAATAAGTGCTAACAAAAATTATAGGCTTTAGCAAAGTAAATAGACTGCACTTCAACACCAACCAGATCAGAATGGAGAAGAAATGAATGAGTTATAGCTCACTATAGGTGAAAAAGGATGTTAAGAGGGCATGAATGATAGAATAAATGACCATAGTAAATAAGAAAGTGTAATTGGTACAAGGATTTATCATCATTGAGGTTGATAAAAGGGCATTTGCAAAAATGTCCTACTAGGAGATGCAATTTTCTAAGGAGGTCTTGGTAGGAGAGAGTTGGGCATCTTTCATGCACACCTACCAGCTCAAAGAATACAACCACTGCACCTCAAGTAATGTGCAATATCTAGCGCAAGACTAGGTGGTTGATACAGGGACCAATATTGAAGAAGACAAACCATTATTTGATGTCTCCATTTGAGACAAACTTACAACCACTGACACAACTCAAATCTATGAGTTGCCAAGTTTTGAGAAGCTAGAGGAACTCATCTAGTTCCTCCTCTTGTGCATTGATGAGGACTAATTTTACTTTGTGGGGAGGCACATACAGTTGTCATCCATCCTCAATGGTATAAACACTAAGCTCTTAGACTCTAACATAGACATCCATTAGATGATGGCTAATGATGTTTAATTTGAAAAGGTCACAAAACTCTTTGGGTACTACAAGGGAGGGTTCATGTTCCTAATCAAAGACATCAAGGACCCTAGAATGAGGTTAGTTGCATGCATTATGAGCTGAAAACTTTATCCTAGTGGTTAATGGATAGACAACACCAAGGCTTACTTATGCATCACCCACCACATGGAATAAGGGGTAAAGTTTAATATAGCAAAGTTCATTGTAGAGGAAATAATGAAGAATGCATTAGAGTGTCATACAATGTAAGAGACCTTTCAATGGGGGTCAATGTTAATTCTATTTATAATGAAGGAGATTGGCATGCCTAATGGTGATGAGGACAACCTTTGGTTATTCTCAGAACATAAGGACTCCCCAATGCTAAAGTACTAAAACTTCACTTTTCCCTTGGCCTTCTCTCATAAGTACAAGACCAAAGTAATGGGGTGGTTCACCCAATATATAGAAGCATCCAAAGAATAATGGTGCATCCTTGAGGAACTCCCTCAGAACATGTTTGGAATGGTAACCTTCATCATTATGTAATACTTCTTTGTGATCAGTGCTCATAGATGGTAATTGATCAAGTTGGTTAAAGTACCCCTATGCATTCTCAACCAAATACTTTAGGGATGTACTCAAAATAATTCCTAATGCACACTAGATGTACATCCTAGTCAAGGCCATAGATTTGAAACAAATTAGGTTGTAGCACCAATACATGCACCCCAGAAGGAAAGTGACCAAGGACAAGGAGGATGACTCAAATTGCAGTGACATCTATCCCCTCCAAAATTAAGTCATCCTTATGCATATCCACATGTTATATTATGAGATGAATCTGAGAAAGAAGGGCACAATCACAAAGAAATATGATGACATCTACCTCTAAATTAATGATGAATAGAAATTAACACCTATAGTATAGAATAAATCTCCCCAAAATAAAAATGGGGAGACACTTGAGGAGATGTAGGAGTGCATCAGATTGAAGATCATCTCTAATGATGAAGACACTCCCTTTTTACCAAAGAAGAAACACGTGACCTTCATACCAGGGATTGTTTTGCACAAGAAAAGGGAGAAGAAAAAGAAGTCCAAGCGGCCAATTACAATGCCCATAATAACCTTGGCATAGATGGAGGCATAAGAGGTACATGAGGAATTGGAAGTGTAAGAGGCACATGAGGGATGGAGGAGGAAGAAGTAGGGATGAAAGTTTACATCATTTAGGAAGAAGTAGAAAAGAGCCCAACACTAAATTTGTTTAGGAAACCCTCTAAGGTGGCACTACCCCTGCAGTTAGAATGGAAATAAAGTTATCCAGTGCCTAATTAAAAGATCCCTCCATACAACCTTCATGAAGTAAGGAGGAAAAGATAATATTGTGAAATAAAATGGGCCACAACAAGGAAAAAATAGAGATGGAACTGGTGCTATAAAAAATAAGAGAGGTCATGAATGTAGCTAATATGACACAAGAACATATTAATAGAGTTGAGGCCAAGGAAATGAAGGTCAAAGAAGAAAAGGCCTTATCACTAGAAAATAAGAGGAAGGAATCTAAAAAAAGGCCCAAAAAGAAAGTTACAAGAAATAAAAGTAATAGAATAAGGTTTCCAAAATCATAGAAACCAATAGAAGAGAGAGCAGCAAAGGTGCCTAGTGCCCCCACTAGAATAGTAAAAGAAGTTTCACCATAGGTACACCCAATTAGTAAAGGTAAAATTGGAGATAAGGAGGTGATAATAGCACCTTTAAGGCGAAAATAAAGAGTGTTGAAGAAACCTAATAGAAATATGAGGGAAAATTTGGCACCAAGGTAAAAGAAGAAATAGACCAAAGGGACAAGTCTAAGGAAGAACCCTTATTAAAACAAGAGGAAGGAACCTCATATGGAAATGCTAAAGATAATGTTAGAATTGATGAATAAGAAGGAGAATAGATGAATTTGACCATTAATGAGGAAGAGGGTGCAGATCTAAGCCTAAGAAAAAAGGCATAGAAAGGGTGGACCAATGAATATTACCATATGTTTGAGTAAATACCCCCTAGATCTACCATAATAAGGATGTTCTAACATTTTTCATTAAATTTTGATAGTTATATGGGTGAACCTCATTTCGAGGTGTTATAGAAGGCCATACTAGGAATAGAGGAACCAAAAGAAGGGCATGATTTTATTCTCATAAACCCCCACACAATGAACCCAGTCAGGTCAACCAACACACTCATATTCATGGCCTTTGAAGTAACACAGAAGAACATCATCAATGATGTTAGGGATTTAAATTGGAAATATATCATGCTAAAATTAGAAGAAGAAGTAAAGGCCATGAAGTTCAAATTATAAAAACTAGCTGAGCATGTAGAGGAAGCTGATCGATCCCTCTTGGATGACATTGACAATTCAAACTTCTTAGAGGTTGATAAGGTATGTATGCAAATGGAGTAGAAGATATAAAGGTTGAGGGAAGAGCTAGCACTATACGAAGAGGAGGACAAATGTGTGATGATAAAACATGAGCTAGATCCAAATATCAAAGAGGTGGAAGATCTCTTCATGCAAATTCAAGAGGGTACAGATGTTTTTGATGCCATCTTCTATAGCTTCTCTAACTAGGCATTAGTCATAGATACACACCTCAGAAAGGAAAATGGGAAGAAGGAAGATTTAGTGGTGTAGGTATACACTATTATTAGATCAAAGTATAGAAAAATAATGGGAAAGGTCAATGCCTTGAGCACTCAAATCAAAGACCAAGAACAAATCTTGGAAGCACTCTTCCATACCTAACAAACTAAGGCCTAATAATAAAGAGAAACAATAAATGGAGGAGTTTCAAAAGCTAAGGCAAACCTTGAGGCCTTCCAAAAGGAATTATAGAAGATGGATGTGCTCATGCTCAACATTGCCTTAATAGAGATAGACAACACCATTAAAGAACTCAATCTCACCATTAAGGGCTTTGAGTACTTCAACACTAAACTAAAAGAGATCACACTAGAGTTATACATGCCAAGAACATTAAAAGACTAGTCCAAGGGTTGACTAGAAATTTTGTATGGGGTAAATGTTAGGCCCCTTTTTGGATAAGTATGGATCCATGCCAACTCAGTAGATATCTTGGTGTAAGGTAATCATTTGGAATGATTAATGTTTTGACACCTTTTGTGCTAGCTATAAGAATCATTGTAGATCTTGTGCCAAGCTAGTAGACAATCTCTTCAGTGTGAGGCAATCATTAAAGATGATTGCTATTTTGATATCCCTTACACTATCTAGTGGGTAGCTAATAAATTATATGATGTTTTGGGAATTTTTAAAGAGTGGAAGCACATGGTGATCACAGTGTCAAGGTCATAAAGTAATGGAGATGAAAAAATGATTGCTAAAATCTCTATCTTGGAAATCGATGTGTGTAGCTCTACCCTAGAAGAAAGTGCTCTTGTAGGATATAAAATCAAGTTTTAACTAGTATGAAAATGATGTGAATTTGAAATATTGAATATCTAGATAATTGGTTCCAAACATAGCAAAGTTACTGCTAATAAAACTTAGGACTAACATGGATGCCTTTGAGGTTCCATATTGTAGTGCCCAAGCTCACCTATGAGCCTCTACACCTTTAGTAGATTTAAATGAGCATTTGCTCTATTCTATTTATTATGTAGTTTATTTGTCTAAATAATTTTTAGTGAATAATGGTGTTTCCCTTAATTGAATGTTGATTTGGTTTATATGGTTGTAGTTATGTTATTTGAAGGTGGATTGATTGCATAATTTTTGTAATAATTTTAATTCTTATATTTAATATATGAATACTAAGTTTCAGTACGCTTTCATTTTAGTCTATCAATGGCATCTCTATGTAAAATGATGACATCAACATATTATATAGAAATAATCTAAGTGTAGGAAAGATCCTACACCAAGAGATGATATTAGTGCCAAGAGCACAAGCCTGAGTATGACCCTTCAATCTAAAAGTATTTCCTTGAACCTTCCAAATACCTAAATGATGCTATTGAGGTAACTAGAGGCTTGCACCAATGAAACTATAGAACTATCCCCATATAGGCTTTACACCTACACACCATAAAACTCCACCTAGAATAGCTTGTGCCAATAACCTTGCTAATACCACTGTTGTAATGAATAAGTCTCTTAAAGAATGAATTACACCATGGCATGATTAGCCCAATGCAGGTCTTGGTTCTTTCTCTAATGTGCTTTAGGTGAGTGCATAAGGCTTGAACCTTATGTGAATTGATGCCAGTGTAGTTGAGTGATAAATGTTGAGTGCTATAAGATTAGTCTAGGTTTTCACCTAGTTATAACAAGTCTATAATTGACTTAGACAGCCAGATAAACACCTGACAAAGTAAATGACTTAACAATCAACTTGTATACAACATGCAAACACTCAAAAGAACAAATAAAGCATGTATGTATGAAAAAACTAATTATAATGTATATAAATATGTATTACCTAGAAAATAGAAGTAATGTAAGCATAGAAATGCATAAAATCTAAAATTTGTATTTTTTGAGTAATATTTGAATGTTTTTGTATTTTTGAACATATTATATTATTTTTGTGTTTTCTGAGTATAAGTTATGTACAAGGAATATGAGAATGAAACTTTGTATAAAGAGAAAGTTAAGAGAAACTATGTACAAGTAAATTGTAATAATGAAACTATTTACAAGTAAACTATGAGAACATATTAATCAATGAGTTTCATGAGAGACTCACTATCAAGGTGACTTGTATCAAGTAAAGGAAGAATGACTACACATGATGTGCAAAGAAGTATCTGAGATACAAAACCCAAATGTATTAATTAATATGTAGCTAAAGTTGACTATGAAGTGTGGCCATGAATATTTGGAGTTAACTAAACTAGTATATGAATTATAGGGCTTTTGGGGACCCATCTAGTGTAAGAAGCTATAACTAGCATGGATTCTCTATGTGGAATGTTTTCGGCACTCAATAATATTTATCTATGTGTGAATGGGGTAGAGAGAGGTTATTTATATTCTATAACATGTCTATGATGTAGGTGTCTCTCTAATAAAGGTCTCCATGGGAGAGTATGTATACATGTTAATACTATAGAAGTATACCTCACCTAAACTAGTGGCTCAACTAATATTTAAGGTGTGGTAATATATGGAGCTATTATTGGTCACTATTATGTAGCTAGTTATGGAGTACATAAAGGATATTCATATGTAAGGCCCAAAACTATAACAACTTGATTATCATGTATATACTTAAGACATTTGTGTACAGTGGAGGGGATGGATTGAAGTTGTTTTATCCAAATCCTACACAATATCATGTCAAATGTGCCAACACTATGTACTACTATGAATATGGTAGCCATATATGTGGGACCAACCTATAATTAAAGTATTATCTCCCTAATGGAGCTTTGAACATTTCCAATAAATCCACAAATAACTATATCTATCTAATAAATATCTTGATATGAATATCCCAAGTGATTTAAAATTTTAATAATGCACATATTAATGCTTGACTCATTGTCAACCATGACACTCTAAAAATGATGATGATCAATGTAAGCTTGTATAAAGAGTGCATATAAATGCAATTCATTATCAATGATATCCTTTTCTAAGAAAGTGATCAGAGGCCTATATGGTACTATAATATGATACACACCAATGATATTATGTAGAGGGTGTGTGTCCTTTATACGGGTATGATAGGATCCTAGTGGTGGATGTGCCTGATAAGTATAATGAACACCTAAAGTGTTTGTTATCTCATTAGTTGAATGTTTTGGAACTAGATATCAAAATGTTTCCATTGATTTTGCTTCAGTTGGTTATGATTTAGTGTTTTTTTAGGAGTTCTCACATCAATGATAATAGCCTCTATCAAATATTGGATCTTATGTCATAAACTAATGCATTTATATTTCGTATGGTTAGGGGATCAATAATTATTGAAAAATAAATTACAATCATAATTATTTTGAGAGGCCTAGTCATATCAACCTATGTTATGGGAGGGATAGATATGTCATTACATTAAAAAATTCATTGCAAAATGCGAGTTGGCAGTTCAAGAAGAGTTGTAAAAGGTTTCCTTGGAGGAGATGATAAAACCAGATGAGTAGATGGATCTAATCTTGAATTAACTATTTTATTATGCTCATTATTATTTTCATTGCTCCTCACCTTATAATGGGATTATTTAAACTCTTATTATTGGATTATAATCTAGCTGTGTACTTTAACATGACCATGGAGATAAGTTTGACATATCGTTCCTTCACTATATGGCATAAATCTATAGATGTTGAAAACCTTTTGAATAATATAGATTCTTGTAATGCTGGTAATAAATTTTCTTTGAATATGCCCTAGAGTTCTCTATCTACCATGGGGATAGTCATCTTTTCTAATATGGTTTTATATCCCATGATATATTCATCTATTGGCTCATTAGATTTTTGCTTGAGTTTTGCAACTTGAGAGTATGAAACCTTGTCATTGATGTTGATCTAAAAGTGTTCCAAAACATATCTATAAGTGGATTAAATGTTGTAATTAATTGATTAGGGAGATCATAGAACCATTATAATGCATAGTCATTTAATCTATGAGGGGGAAACTTAGTTAGGAGACAATCATTAGACACATAGTCCAAACATGCTATGTGAAAAGTGCATAGATGATGCTCTAGGTCACCCTTACCATCATCCTAGGTGCCAAAAATCTAGATGACATAAGAGTTGTTTCCATATGTTATTCCAAAGTAATTTTTAGGATAACACAAGAGTCCAAGGCATGAGATGGTCTAGTAGCACCTTATTGAAGATGTAACATCTTAGCCTATAGAGAATGTATATCTTGCCTAAGGGATTGTACTTCTAAAGAAGAGGGATTACACTATCCATAATAAGTGTTGTTGTTGACCAATTTGACCCATAGGTAAATTGAGTTAAAACCCTACAAATAAAATCTTTGTCATAGGTCCTTATGCATGTTTTTAGTCCATTATTCTCCTAGTCATGTCATGTCATGTCACTCAATAGGTCTAAACATTGTAATATTTACCTAGTCTTCCTAAAGTCACTTTATGTCACCTTTTTGACTCATTTATGAAACTTGTATATATTTTCAAAGGTGAAAATTTTTCTAAATCTTTTTCCAATGTCCCATGTGTCATAAAATATCTTATAAATATTTTTAACTGATAAAGTTGGTAGGTATAACATTGAAAAGGGAATAAATGTGTTAAAATTTCATTCTCAAGTGAGTTTTAAAAATAATATGGATTTTTGGTAAGTTTTCATTCTTCAAGAGTGTCTCTTGGGATTCCCCATGTTTACTTACAAGGTCAAAAATTCTTTACAACTCCAAGAATGAAGAAAATCGATCTATCTTCTCAACACTCTCCTTGGAAGGATTAAAAAGGGTCAACGGTTCCTATTTAGTATGGCCAAGATAAGATGAGTCAGAGCAAGTGAATTTAGGGGATGATAGTATTCCTTGTATACTTCCATATCATGATTATATTTTTAGGTTTCATAGTTTATGCTTTATGACCAATCACTTATATTATTGATCACTCAAAATGACCTATGAAACCCCAATAACTTATTTTCACCATCAAATTGAAGATTAAAGATTGGTTATTGTAGTTGAATGATGAATACAATATTTTAGGGTCCATCTATTCATTCTACATTGGTTTCAATCTGATTGGCATGTGTGGTCATATAAAGACAAAAAAAATCACCCTTGTGTGCTTGAATGTGATCACCATTAACACCTAAATAAAATATTTGATATATATGGGTGTTTCAAATCATGGTCATCAATCCTTGAAGAATATTTAAGGCCCAATTGACCCAAGAATATTCATGTAACATTGGTAAGGCCATGTTAAGGGAGTTCAAGGTGAACCATAAGACATAGTTTTTAGTCCAACTATCCAAGATATTTTACTATAACCTACAGTTAGAATGTGTAGGGTTTGGAATTTATACAGGTTGTAGATTCTTGATATGATGGGATTGGTTATAATATATAAATAATTTTATAATATTTTTATCACTATCAATGTCCAAGAGCATACCTTATCATACAAGTTGAATAAGTTTTCCATTACCTTGATCTCATAGTCAACTTACTTAGAGACCTACAAGAGTAAGGTTGCCATAGAGGTTTGAGACAAAGGGGTAAAAATACTTTGGAGTGGTTTGAACCCAAATAAATTTTTATTTCTTGGTCTAAGATGCAAGATATACCATTGCTATGATGGATAATTCAAGAAACACCTCAAACAACACCTACATCAATGCAAGATTGAAGAAATTTGCAAGAGGGAAACCTTACCTTAATCTCTTTGATGTATTTCTTGACCTTACACTAGTAACATCTCATGGAGAGGTTTGTGGTGGCTTGAATAGGTAAAATCATTTCATCATGAAAGTCTAGTCATAGAGAGAAATGTTTCGTGCAAGAAGAAGTCATTTGAGTACATGGATAAGGTGATTGAATGATACTTCAATTTGAGTAATTATAGACTAGAAACACTTAGTATGCATAGTGGTTCTTAGTTTAAAAAATCCCAAAGGTTGAAAATGGATCCTACTATATTGTTTTGGTGATGGAGAATAAGAGTAGTCTACAAACATGAGATATATGGTTTGATGACTTCAAATAAAATTAAAAAAGTGAGACATAGTTTCAAGCATATAAGGCAAACTACAGGGGTCTCCAAGCTAAGTAAGACCTACAATCATGTTCAAGTACCCTAGATACTAACTAGATAAGAGATGAAGATATAGTATCAAGACATGAAATGAAGTCCATACAAGTATGGAATGGTATAATTATCTTCTATGGGACCATGATACTCATGAAGTACAATACTTAAGCACACTATCACCTATATGATATTCAAGCAAAAAGTCAACTACAATTGTGTGCCAACAATCCTAAGGTTCTTTGATATAAGAGGAGCCTTAGAAAAATTCAATGACCTATTCAATCTAACATGGATGATGTAAAAGTTTCTTGATAAAATTTTATGCACTCATATGCTAAGAATGTCAAGCCATTTTCATATAGAACCTAAGATTGGAGGTTACAGTCCATATATCCCTTAGTACAATACATCTATTTGTGCAAGCAAAGAAAACATGGAAAAATGAGATGAATGGTAGTAGGTTTGTCCATTGTAACACTATTTTAAGTTGGATTTAAGGTGAAAATGTTTAAAATGAGTCATTAATACCTCATGAACATCCATCAAATGAATATATACACAAAGTCACTTAGTATTACTTGTGACATAACATTGCTTAAAACACGTACCATATGGAGGTCTCTTTCTTAAAGGAATTGAAAATTTGTAAAGAATAAATGAATATATTGAGTTAATTATAAATTTGAATATATCACATTCCATATAAAATTGAATTTTAGTTTAACAAAGGTAAAGGTTGAGCAATTCAATCAACCTTATACACAATCACTATTTGGAGGCTAATGTGGAGATTTTAAGGTGTTAAAAGCTATGTGAACATGATAAAGTGTTGAATATTTTTATATATGGTAATCATGATATAAAAAATATCCCCATGGATTCAATTTGGTCATACCAATAATAAATACATCCTCTATTCTATCATAAATATAAATAATCATGCACAATCATCAATTAGAAGAGCCTATCTTGAGGTTTTTAAAGATTTGAAGACTCTAAAGGTATGCTCTAGATTTGAAAATTTGAATAGAGGGTCCCCAAACCAAATTTATCCTATAATAACATTTATTTGTCTAAAACTATTGGCTAAATTTGTTCCATATAAGAATCCTTGATTGGATATGGTTTAAACAACTAAGTAGAGTCTTGGTTA
The DNA here is from genome assembly GCA_037957365.1 of Torreya grandis. Taxonomy (NCBI): domain Eukaryota; kingdom Viridiplantae; phylum Streptophyta; class Pinopsida; order Cupressales; family Taxaceae; genus Torreya; species Torreya grandis. The sequence continues at coordinate 2,232,705 of JARHVA010002979.1, forward strand.
AAGAATGATCCAGTAGTAGGAGTAGACAAACTCAGGAGAAGATAAATTTCCATTTACAAGATTTTGAAACACTTTAATTAGGATTTAAGTGTGAATTTGGTGATCTTAAGGAGATATACCATCATCGTACATCATAGAGAAATGAACAGATAAATTTTCTTATACATTTTATAAGTATGCTTAAAAAGCTTCTGAGGCCAAAAGATCACATGGACATGAAGTTATTCATGCCTAGATCATGATCTACAAATTTTGTGTCATGATGAGCTTGATATATTAAGATATAAGCCTTTAAATTTATACTTTTTGAGTAATACATACATGAAGACATCAAGTTAAAGCTATGGCAAATAGATGTTTGAATTCAAATATTCCAAGGATGAATACATGATTGACAAATGTACAAATCTTAGAAGCTAAGATCAAATATAATGGTAAGTAAGTTATTAGTGATGTTAGTGGGTCCCAAAGATCCAATGGAGTGCATTTGATTATACATCAAATATCAATAGTGAATATTAAGTCAAAAGGTCATCAGATCCTAAGATGAACATGTGGATGATAAGTGGAAAGATCTTAAGTGCCCAAAAGTAGATATAATAACATGTATCAAATGATAAGGCCAATGGGCCCAAATATATCAATGAAGCACATTTAATCTACCAAAATAGATCGATGGTGAGTGAGAACTCAATAAGTTAATAGATATCAAATATGAATTATAAACTAAGTGTCATGACCATGGTATTTGTTAGGTAAATCAATGATATGCATTTGAGCTATGTAAAGGGATATCTAAGATGTGCATGAGGTCAAGAAGTTAAAGGGTTGATAGAAAGATCTTGAAAATAATGAAGAGATGACAGTTCACACATTATGAGAAACTTAGATTGATATTGATGGTCAAAATTAAAATTCAAAGGAAGGAGACTTCGATAGAGAACAAATGTAACCTAAGGTTAAACCAAGGAAAATGTTTCAAAGGACACCATTAAAGCTTATTCAAGACCTCTATTGGAGAGACTTAATTTTATTATGGTTTTAACATAGTTTCATGAATGGATATCCTCATGTGTAGTGGCTTCTCAATTCCCACAAGGTTCAACAGTAGAATAGGTCTATTTAGACCTAATAATAGTCTAGAACAAGACTATGTAACCTACAGATCTTCATCAATATAATGACTATATGAAAAATAATAAATTAGATTGGTTTTTAATCTATAGTAAATATCTATATTTAAGATAGAGTAGGGCCAGATGTAAACAAGATATGGAAGAGTTTCTTACTTTATAAAATAGTCATAGCTCTGACAAATAACTACCCAAAGTAGACATGACATGGCTCTATTTAGATTCAGGATATGAGGACTTTGTACCTATAGTGAAATAAAGTGGAAGGTGGCATGGAAGATTTAAGAAAATAGATATAGTGATTATAGAGGCAATTGGAGCATTCAATAATATTAATATCTTAAGGATCTTTCTTCCTAAAAAGGATCATGACCCATCATCCTCAAAATAGAATTTTGTCTTCTAGTGCATTTCTCATCCAATGAGAAGAGCTTGAAGACTAATTGGAACAAATACAGGTTAACTTGTTGATGAAGGGATAGTATAAATTAGATTAAGTGTGATGGAGCAATCATTAAAAGGGGGAAGCTCATTAATTGTTTTTAGTTAATGTACTCCCTCTTCTCTCTTCTCCCTTTCTCTATATCACCCATTCTTTCCATTTGTAATCTCTCTCTCTCTCTCTCTCTCTCTCTCTCTCTCTCTCTCTCTCTCTCTCTCTCTCTCTCTCTCTCTCTCTCTCTCTCTCTCTCTCTCTCTCTCTCTCTCTCTCTCTCTCTCTCTCTCTCTCTCTCTCAATTTTGATTCTAAAGTATCTATTATAGAGTAAAGTCATGATATTAATCATTTGAAGATGGATGAATTACATGGAATTCTTACTATCTATGAGATGAGACTTAGTTTATACCTAGAAAATACCATGGTATGAGTAACTAAGTGTCATGACCATGGTATGAGTAACCTATAGTTCTTCAGGTTCTCTCTCTCTCTCTCTCTCTCTCTCTCTCTCTCTCTCTCTCTCTCTCTCTCTCTCTCTCTCTCTCTCTCTCTCTCTCTCTCTCTCTCTCTCTCTCTCTCTCTCTCTCTCTCTCTCTCTCTCTCTCTCTCTCTCATTATAGACTCTCATAAGGACTCTTTGATATTGAAGATAAGGTGTCTATTAGAGATATTACAAAATATTCTCATCTTGATTAGGCTTAACCTTATCAATAATTTATAATAACTACCTCTTGATGTAATAAAAGACTTTCTTTACTTATTTCTTGCCTTGGATCTATGTTGATTAAGTTATGTATGATGGAATTGTGTGAAGGAGAATCTTCCTCATCCATTATCCTCCTTTTTGACCTCCTTTATGGTGTTTTCAAGATATTACAAGTTTGAATTAGTTTTTTGCTTGAACCTAGTCTATGAAACACTTATGTAATCAGCTGGTCTGTGAGGTTGTGTGAGCTAATATTGTCTTGTGTAGATCTAGTGTGGGTTAAATATTATGGGAGTCTTCCATTTTTATTTAGTGCATCACCTGGTTAAATTTATTAGGAACCCTTTCCCCCTTTCTAACCATTTTTTATATATCAACATTAGTTTAGGTGATTCATCAAAAGGGAGTCAGCCTTATTCAAAGGTCCAATCCCATCATAGGTTACTCATAGCCTAGGGTTGTTCCCATATTATGAATTAGTCAGAGGAAACCTAAAGAACTATCTATAAGGGTGAAAATTAAAGTCATAATAGTTTTTATTATGCCCAATGGGACCTACTACATTGTTCACTGGTGAAGGGTTTTGGTGTTCTCTTCATCCAATCAACCTTTGGAGGAAAGTGTTTAAACATCAATGGTGACTCTAAGCATCTATCAACTAGTTTAAGCATCCTAACTAAGTGCATAATCATCATAATTTGGTATGTAAAATCAACCATATTTTGATCAATATGCTTATTCTCTACCTCAACATCACACTTATCAAGTAAATAATGTTTATGTATTCCCCCAAGTGGGCCTCAAATATCCCACCAGCCCTATCATGGCCTTTATCCTCCTCCCACCCCTACATATGACCAAGGTTTGCCTCCTTTACATTTAAATCAATCCTCTAATTCCCCTTATCAAGACTAGGCTTATCCTATTACATCATTATTAGGAGTCAAGCAAGCATTATCATTTTATATTGAGTTGATAAGCGAGATTGGTAAGGGTTTGGAGTTTTATCCAATCATCCCTATCCATGTTATATAATAGGAAATAAGTGCTCTTCAGTTTGTCAAAAATAGAAGGTCTATTTGTGAGGGTGAACAAAGGTCATCTTATAGGAATGAGGACATAACAATGATGAGAAGTATGATCTATAATATAGAAAATGTGTTAATATATTATGAAGAGTAGCAAGGTCATTTGGATTAGTCTTATGTATATTCTACCCTCTAAGAACCTTTAGCTCAGCCTTTAAGAGTTCCTAATCATCCCCCTAGTTAACCTTGTGAAAGTCCATCCTTGTCAAAACTCAGAGAGGCAATACTATACCAAGGAAAAACAATCATGAAAATCAAGGAGGGGGTTAATATTGGAAACTAATTCCCCATTCATGCCATGGAGGGGATATGAATCTTCTTTCAAGAGTTTTGGAAGGTGTGGGCATCCATTGAAGAAGCTGACTATCCATAGGTTAAGAAGCAAGAATTGAAAGGGTGGGTATTATCCATTGAAAATGTGTTTGAGTAGTGGGAGAAAGAGTATGTCAAACTTGAGCCAATCATTTTTCCATATCCCACCCTTATGTCCATTCCCACATAAGATCATGAATCCATTCCATCATGGATCATCTCCAACACATTCAACCCTAGCTATGTCATGTTCTCACTTGTGAGGCCACCTTCTCCTATAACCATTCAAAAGGAATAAAAATTGTTAGTTACATACTCATTTCCATCATGGAAATCAGTTAATAAAGGAATAAATAAGGAGGATGTGTTAGTTGAGGCAGTTATTCAAGAGCCACCAAAGAGATCATTCAAAGTCCCTAGCTATAAGGACACTCTCTTACACTGCAATTAAGTTGAACTTATTCACCCTACCACCATATCTCTATTAGATAGAGAGCCTATTTTGCAAAGGATAGAGGAGGAGATTATAGTCATAAGTGAGACATAGAAGGATCTTGTAGTCATAAGTAGCCATAGCAGGACAATGCAAGTGTCTAGATGAGATAATCATGATAAGTAGCTAACTTCATAGGGAAGAGCATGTTTCATCTTTCAAGGTCTAGAAGCTTGATGAGAAGAAAGATGATAACCTTAATGAACCTATTATGGAGGTCAAGGGCAGCTCAAGTGACTTAGAAGATCAATGGAAACATTTATGCTTAGATTTCTTGAGTGAAATGGAGTAGATTAATGTTGAAAACTAACCTAATGATTATAATTCTCAAGTTTTAAATAGATTAAACCTTGAATGGAATATTGAAGGTCCATTATACATATATCAAGAAAAGGATTAGAACTAGGTGCTTGAGGTCAGTCTACTTCAATATGAGATGTTAGTTGAGGATAGCCCTGATATGTTAGAGTAAGAGGAAAGCATATCAGAGCTTGAGAAAGATAGGTGTGATATTTTAGTCCTTGGATGGTCAAATCAACCCTCATTTATAGTTGAATAACAAGATGAAAAATTGAGTGAGGTTGATGAAGGAGACATCTCAAGTGCTCAAGTGATGCAATTTGATGAACATACCAGTGAAAAGCCTAAAGATTTATGGCAATAGTTTAATCCCATAACCAAAGAGTTTGAAGAGGTAAAAAGACATGTCCTTCCTATAAAATAGTATCATCATGATTATCTAAGCATTATCAATCTTAATTATCACAAGGACAAGGTGGAATAACATGGTATTTTTGAACCAAGTTTAGTTTTTCCCAAGAGGTTAAATGAAGTCTTTATGTAAGGCTTTCTTAAGGGTGATGAGCAACATCAAATAAGTGCTCCTATATTCCAACATGAACCAATCCTAGAAGACTTAGATTAGTATGTCTACATTGGAGACATGTTTATTTAATTTCATCTATTAGATAGCATATCAAAAATATTGGCCATCAAGATGCTTGGTTCACCATTTTTTGGTACCTCTAAAGTAAGGTATTTTTCATCTTGGTTTGTTACAAGTTAATGATACTCAGTTTTCCATTTGACCTAGGAGGGAGGTTCTTGTGAATTGTTTTATGATATTTTATATATTAGATTATATTTCATGATTTTTTATAAGTGATTATGTGCACATTTGTTTAGTAGGTTAGCTATTTTTTCTTTCCTCCCAAGTGCCTACGTGTACTTATCTTTTTTTTTTATTGTTGTCATTTTTGATTTAAGAGGATTTATCTAGAGGGGTAGTTAGTTTTTATATTTAGATTAATATGTTAAACTAGAGAAGAGAATCCATTCCAAATGGATCAAACAAGGTAACTAGTTTGGGTTTTCAATCATAGCAAGAATGCTTCCTAATTGAGTTACCAAAGATGTTGACCAAATTTGGCCCACATAAAGCCTTGATTGGATACGGTTTTTAAATAGATGAGTAGAGCCATGGTTGAAGAATGATATAGTAGTATAAGGAGCAAATAGACTTTATGATAAGATCACTTACCATTTTCAAGATTTTAAAACACTTTGAGTAGGCTTAAAGTGTGAATTTGGTGATCTTAAGGAGCCAAAACCATCATCACATGTCATAGAGAAATGAATACACCAATTTATTTTTAATTTTATAAGTATGCTTAAAATGCCTCTCAAGCTACAAGATCATGTGGACATGAATTTATTCATGCTTAAATCATGCTCTACAAATTTGGTGTCTTGATGAGCTTGTTGTCTCAAGATATAAGCCTTTAAAGTTAGACTTATAGAGTAAGATGTGCATGGGGACATCAAGTTAAAGCTAAAGCAAACAACCATTTGTATTTAAATATTCTAAAGGTGAATACATGATTGATAAGTGTCTAAATCTCAGAAGCAAGATAAAATGTAATGATGAATGGGAGATTAGAGATGTCATTGGGTCCCACATATTCAATGGAGTGAATTTGATCATGCATCAAAGATAAATGGTGAGCATCAAGTCAAAAGGTAAATGGATCCTAAGATGAACATGTGGATGATAAGTGGCAAGATCTTGGGTGCCCAAAAGTAGATCTAATAGTACATGTTGACTGATAAGGCTAATGGGCCCAAATAGATCAATGGAGCATGTTTAATCATACCAAAGTAGATCGATGATGAGTGAGAAGTCAAAAGGTTAGTGGATCTTGAAAACAAATGAGAAGCTACCAAGTGTCCATGATCATGTAAATTATTAGGTAAATCAATAGTACATGTTTTATCCATTTAAAGGGATATCTACATTGTGCATGAGGTGAATAAGTCAAAAGGATGACAAGAAGATCTTGAGAAGGAATGAAGAGATGAAAATTAGCACATTATGAGAAGGCTAGATCAAGATCAATGGTCAAAATTAAAAGTCAAAGTTAGGAGACTTCAATATATAACAAATGTGACCTAAGTTTGAACCAAGGCAAATGTTTCAAAGGATGCCATTGAAGCTCAGTCGAGACCTATGTTAGAGGATCCAAAGCATGAAAAATTGGTTTTATTATGGTTTTAACATCATTTCATGAAGGGATATCCTTGTGCATAGTGGTTTCTTGATTCCCATAAGTTTTAGAGGCATAATAGGTTTATTTATACCTAATAATAGTCTAGAATAAGACTACACATGTGGACCCTCATCAATATAATGATTATATGAAAACCAATAAATTGGATTGGTTTTCAATCTATAGTAAAGATCAATATTCAAAATGGAGCATGGGTAGATATAAAAAATATATGGAAGAGTGTCTTATCTTCTAAAATAGTCATAACTTCAAAAAATAGTTTCCTAAAGTAGACATGGCATGGCTCTGTCCGGATTCAGGATATGAGGACTTTATTGCTATAATGAAATAAAGTGGAAACTAGCATGGAAGATCAAAGAAAATAAATCTAGTGATTAGATAATTAGTTGGAGAATTCAATGATATTTAGATCTTAAGGATCTTTCTTCTTGGAAAGACATGACCCATCATGTTCAAAATAGACTCTTGTCTTTTAGTGCATTTCTCAGCTAATGAGAACAAATTGAAGACTAATTGGAGAAAGTGTAGGTTAACTTGTTGATGAAGGGACAATATAGATTGGATTAAATGTGTTGGAGAATTCATTAAAAGGGAGAATCTCATTGATTTTTCTTGGTTAACATGCTCCCTCTTCTCTCTTCTCTCTTTCTCTATATCACCCATTCTTTCCATTTGTAATCTCTCTCTCTCTCTCTCAGATTATAGACTCTCACAAGGACTCTTTGATCTTGAATATCAAGGTACTCTTTGAGATATTGAAATAATCTAATGCCTATTGTGTATTTTTTATAACCCACCCCCCCTTCATATTTAATGTGTTTAAATTATTATTATTCTACTTTTGAGTGCTCAATATAGGCCTAATGATGAAGCTAGTTTCAATATGCCAACTAAGACTATCTTATGCCAATTTTTGGGTGTTTGATTATTCTAAGGGACATTTTTCCAAAGATTAACTTTCATGGTTTGCTCCATAATACATTCCTATATAACATAGATAATTATCTTGGCTTTACACTTGTTATTGTGACTCTTGAACTTCATTTTTCTCTCTCCTCTCACACATTCTATAATGCTAGCCATTTTGGATCTTATATTGGAGTTCCACACCTAGTATGGTGAAGCCTTGCTGGTTTGATTTTGTACTTTGACTTTGAATAATACATTAAATCTGGTTTTGAGTTCAAAAAAATCTTGTCTAAGTGTGTGAAGTGATTTATGGTGAGGTCTAGTGATAAGCTTTTATCCTTGTTTCCTTTTATCCTTTCATGTTTGGTACATGAAGTTATCATTATAATAGGTCATATGGAGTGTAACTAGTGTGTT